>OX411748.1:23549718-23935718 GCA_948252205.1 Orthosia incerta
AATGCAGAGAATCCAGCAGAAAGCTGATACGAAGTTCATTCGCCAATAGATGGCGTTAGTTAGACGGCGTAAGTTCTAGTAAGGTCTTCGTCGTACCCGTTGAAGAGTTCAAAATGAAATGAATGCGAAACATTGAATTGAGAAAGGCAATTTAAAATTAGAATGCTACACTTACACTTTTTGATTTATAAAAGAAATACAAAAAAAAAATCTCCTTTTAATTTAGATCACTTAAAATCATCACCCCTTGAAGGGGTTTTTGTATAAAATACGACAAACCTACCTCTTATTCAAACCATTAAATGGTAATAAGTTTTATAGTTATAGTCTGTAAGTTATTCCAATTATTTTGTTAAACCCAATTATTTATTTGATATGCATTACATTTTACTTAAATGGTTGTTATGCTAATTGATCAAAACTTTTTGTAGCGGGCTACACAATCAATAAACAGGTTTATACTCAAGTGTGACTAGTTATTTTTTCGCCTCATCTCATTTAAAAAGTTTGTATCTCATTACACTAGAAAGGGATTGTTTTTAAAGAGTACCTTTTTTTGGTATCGTATATCGAGGGACGCTTGGCCGTTGCGCGCTTGAACCGTGGCTGCGCGGCTGCGTTCAAAATAAAACAATCGACAGCGAACCGGCTCCGCTCGTGGTTGGACGCGCGCCGCTGTGCTTGTGCCTGCAGAGTGCCGGTACCGACGAAATAAATAAACATTTGGCGGGAAAGTGCTGATTCGAAGTTTGAAATTTTTAATGTGATTTTCTATAACTTTGCGAATTAATTCTTACTGCGTTTTGAAAATTCGATTTCTATAATTTTTTTTCGGTCATTTGTGTTAAAACTTTTGTAATAAAGTTTGGTTTGTACAGTTCGTGATTTGGACCCCAAGTGATGGATTAAGAGTTGGACTAAAGGTGAAATAATAATATATTGAAGTGTAAATGCGGACTGAATAAAAGGACTGCCCACTTGTTATTATGAGGATTTTATGGTGAGTGCGAACTTAAACCTATTTAAAGATATTTACAGCTGCCTGAAATTTGATGAATTTTACAAAATCTAAATAATAATTATTTTTAATGAAATTAAATCGGCACTATTATAGTTAATTTTTCGAATTTTTTGTTACAAAGTAAAACATCTCTATCCAAACGTGTTCCAAAATAATAAAATTTTAAACACTTTGTTTTCCAATTGGAAAGTAAACCAAAATTATCACCTACTTAAAGCTGTTTCTAGCTTCTCAAAGTATTTATTCAATAACAAATTCAAATTCACATACTTAACAAAAGAAATTAAACAGAATATCCCATTTCTAAATTAAATTTTTGTCTAAGACGTAAAAATAAACCAAGTGGATTTGGGTTACGTATTTGGTTGCAAGTGCCGAATAATTTTTGTTTATAATTCTTCCGTCTTATTCAAGGAGTCCATAGGAAGCAAGTCTGGTTCACGATCCTTACAAAAACTGTCTGAGCCCATTGTTACCTAAAATTATTATATTATTCTGACTCTGCTCTATGTTGACATGCATACTAATGAAAATCTCAGTAGGAGTGCCTGTCTTGGTTTTATTGTTAGAGCTCTGCGTGTATGCGTCTTGTTTTGTTTTAAAACCTAACCGCCTCGGACTGACTTGTGGTCAAAGCACTGTGGCTGCTGACCGTGAGTTACCTAGCTGTAGTGGCGTCCTCCGGGCCCATTTTCAGTAGCAAAGTTGAGGTTTATGAGTTGTCTACCAAAGTGCTTACGGCCAGACAGTAATTTAACTTTCATTGCTAATTCAATGACAAAAACCTCTTTCGAAACAGTCATTCGTTTCAGAAATTATACCTATTTATAGAACTACTAGCTGTTTCCCGCAACTTCGTCTGCGTACTTCGAATAACCTATTTTTTATATCGCGCAATAATATTGTAGGTGTGCGCTGATGATGATCTGAGGTGCCCACACACTTACTTACTTGAGAAATGATTAGTTCACCATACAAAGTTCCACCCCCTTTTCCACCCCCTTAAGGATGATTTCCAGGATTAAAACTATCCTTAGTCCTTCCCAAGGTCTCAAACTATCTCTATACCAAATTTCATTTAAATCGGTTCAGCGGTTTAAGCGTGAAAAGGTAACAGACAGACAGAGTTACTTTTGCATCTATAATATTAGTATGGATAAAATAATTTGTGAAAGATAGCAGACTAGTTCTATAGTATACTAATTTCTGAAAGAAGAAGAGCGTCTCCTCACACTAGCTTTAAGGGCAATACCTACTCTTAAAAGCTTAATAGTGGTGGGTGGTTTACTGAAAATTCGTTTTTTGTCCGTCAGGTACCTAGATTAATAAGAAATATAGGACACGTATTTTTTCTTTTGACACGTAAACATAAAGTGACAACGATATAATGCGTTGAAATTTCGTGTGACGTCACGCCGTTAGTACACTTTTTACTGCCTTAGTGACGACACAAGCCCCCACTACTGAACTTTAACTTTGTAAATTTTTATGATTTGGTAAAGCAAAGTATTTTTTGCTGTCCAATATCTATACTAATATATATATGTATATATATTTTTTTTTTTTATATATTATAAAGCTGAAGAGTTTGTTTGTTTGTTTGTTTGAACGCGCTAATCTCAGGAACTACTGGTTGGAATTGAAAAATATTTTTGTGTTGGATAGTCCATTTATCGAGAAAGGTTATAAGGCTATAACTAATATTATAAAGCTAAAGAGTTTGTTTGTTGGTTTGAACGCGCTAATCTCAGGAACTACTGGTTGGAATTGAAAAATTATATGTGTTGGATAGTCCATTTATCGAGGAAGCTTAATAGGCTATTTAACATCGCGCATAAATGCAAAATATTGCAAAAACGGGCAAAATTATTGCTTTTTGAGAGCTTCCGTAAACGGATTAAGTTACTCAATAATAATGTATGTAGGGTAGCTTAGATGGGTAGGTAGGTAGCCAGTTGACGGGAGCGAAGCCGCGTGGGACAGCTAGTTATTTGATAATATCACTGACAAACTAAATTGAATTATAATTTTTCTGCCCAGGAAACCCTATTTTTTGGGCAGGCGCAGACGAACTATCGTCAGAAAGCCTTTATTACTTGGTACTATACAAATAATTGTACTGCCTACACGTATCGCAATTAATATAATAGACTTATAACTAACTCTACGTACGTAACTCTCGGTCAAATCGATGTTTGACCAAGTTATAGTTTTGTTCAGGCTGCGTCTTTCTCAACGGAGAAAGGATTTGCAACATAAAGTGGTACGAATCGTGGTCTACTATGTAATTATGAGCATAGACAGACATTAATGTAATTTAGCTTGACTCCATTTTGGACCACCTTGACACAGCGCTTTGAATATGAAATTAATGGTTTTTCAGCACGCCAAAAAAGAGTTAGCTGTAGAAATCAACGTTTTATGCAAATGTTGAGGCCAACTTTCTGATGCAGTATCGCGATGATCACCAGCTCGAATTTGTGTACCATAATACCCATATGATAATAGTGAGCCCATCTGAGTAAGTTATATATCCAAAACTAGCTTCTAACCGCGGCGGCACCCGCGTATAAAGTGTTTTATCGTCCCAAGAGAACATACTACCGTGATGAAAAAAATAACCGGCCAAGTGCGAGTCGGACTCGCGCACGAAGGGTTCCGTACCATTATCGCCATTATCGTGCTTCACCGTAGACCACGTCATCGCTTAACATCAGGCGAGATAGTGGTCAAACGCGAGCCTATAGATTATAGAAAAAAACGGCAAAAAAATCACGTTTGTTGTATGGGAGCCCTACTTAAATATTTATTTTATTCTGTTTTTAGTATTTGTTGTTATAGCGGCAACAGAAATACATCATCTCTGAAAATTTCAACTGTCTAGCTATCACGATTTTTTTCAGATTTCAGCTGTATAGTCGTGAAAAAGTAAAAATAAACAAATAGAGTTACTTTCACATTTATAATATTAGTATGCATTATTTGTCACAGTGTCTCAAGACAAAAGTCTATGACCAGTGTGTGTTGCCAGTGATGACATAATTATGGCTCTGAGACGTGGTCGCTTACAATGGGCCTCATCAGAAATCTTATAGTCACTCAAAGGGCAATGGAGAGGGCTATGCTCGGAGTTTCAGAACCAGGGTTACCGACATAGCCCGAAGAATTGCCAGACTTAAGTGGCAGTGGGTAGGGCACATTGCTCGCAGAACGGATGGCCGTTGGGAATGAAAGGTTCTGGAGTGGCGACCGCGAATCGGAGGACGTTGCGTTGGAAGGCCTCCCACCAGGTGGATCGATGACCTGGTGAAGGTTACGGGATTCCGCTGGTTTCGAGACGCACGGGACCGGTCAAAGTGGCGACGCTTGGGGGAAGCCTATGTCCAGCAGTGGACGTCTTTCGGCTGATATGATGATGATGGATTATTTTAAGGATTAACTTTGGGTCTATGCTATCGGTACGGAATTGGGCACCGCAATCTGCTATCAGTATCTGGTAAAGACAAAAGGCTATACTAAAAAAAGTCTTCTTGAGCTAGTAGAAGGAGCTAGGTGGTCATACCTAGCTCACTATACTGTGTAAAACCCGAGCCTCAAAAACAAGTCTGCTTCACGAACTTAACTAATGCTTGACCTTATTTCACCTAATACAAGTTTAATACCTTAATGGATTCCGTTATATTATTTGTATACCCGTTCTAACACTCGCCAACAGAATAGACAAAATAAATGATTGTTTCTTAATAGCATTCGAATGATTTAAAACTAAATCTACGCCCTAATCATCATTTAGAAATAATAGCTGCCTACTATCACAACTACTATTGCTGACTTATAATTACGTATGCGATGCAGCAATTTTGTAACGTATACAAAAAATAATGGCATGCTTCAAACAGCTATGACTGCCGGTTTCGAGAGCCTACTTATTTAAAAGTGCGACTAAAGAACAGGTGAACGAGGCACGTGCCTCGAGCCAGGTGGAGAAGCAATTTTTTTAATGTCTGTATAATTAACTATGTCTATGCAGATAAATAAGCCCATCATTTTGCCTTTTGCATCTGTAGTAATGTTTTGTATTTTGGTACCAATAAACGCTTTGAAACATTGGTACATTGTTGATTTCGTGTTAAAAGCTTATTCTGATTCAGAGAACGGGTTTGTTCGATTAATATTTAAATCGAGCTATCGTCTCCGAGATCTGGAGGAATTGAGTAGCTTAGCTACCGTGTGTACACAAGTTAACAAGCCCACGGACGGGTCCCCGTTATCTAAATATGTTCATAGGCGATTCTGTCATTGCACAGAGCCTACTATTTATTAACAGTTATATTTCCACGGTGTGCAATTATTTAATGCTTTTGAGCATGAAATATTGCATGCTCGATTTAACCTACTTGAAACCACTGCATCTGTCACGATATTTTCATGTCACCTTGCTAACGATTTGTCGTTTTCCATCGTATCTAGAACTTTTTGGGGTAAGATTCTTGCTCGTTATTAAACTTTCAAGTCACTTCACGTCGTTGCAGAAATTGCTGGTACTGTTTCTGAACGTATTTTAACTTTTACTTGCTCTACCCACTCGCTTTAATGGATCTGTAAAGTTCATAGATCACAGAACTTTCATTCTTGGAAGACAGATCGTCTTTTGTTTTGTTTATCTATGTCCTGAATGTTTTTATAGCATTTCTTTTGTGTCGTGATTATGTAACTATGGATTCAGGCTCGAGGCTACATCGTGATCATCTCGAGAACTGCTCGTGTGACAAGTATGTCTCTGGCGGTGATCGTGATTGCTTTCATCGAGATATGGGCCACATCACGACTGGCTAATCTCAGCCAATCTACCATTGAACGTAGATACTTTTAAACAATAGGCCGCGGGAACTATGGTTTGTGAAACTGTGACAAACATATGCGAATATGAATGTCTGTACCGAGAAACTTGTTTACCTGACCATATTTCGTATTTCAATTATAACTTCGGACTGTAGCATAGATTTGAACTGCCGTGTCACTCTCCACAGTTTTGCTCCAATAAAAAATACCGAAAAAATCATCATACTTCATGGTAAAATGAATACAATGTATCATTTAGATAATCGAGAACACATTACCATTTACTACAAAGTCATGTTTGGCTGATAGGAGCCATAATCGCCAATAATAGCGTGTGACATCATTCTGTTGAAGCTTTAGTTACAATATTCACATGTGTTTATGAGAACATACGTAAATTTTAAGCTAATGAGGTACCAACCCACTATTGTGACAAACGAATGAATTAATTTGTAGCTATTGCAGACTTTGGTACTGCTTATTGGTTAGGATTTTTGGCTTCAGTTTGGCCTAACGTATTTTTTACTGTTATCTGCCATAGCAAGTCATCAGATCTATCTACTTTTGAAAGTTCTCTTCAAGGTTTCAGCTTATCTAAATAATTTCGATGGTTAGAGACAGACAGATGACAGATGGTTAGGTCATGAATTTTGTGCTCACTGCTCACATACACTCAATCTGTTGATCAATTATTTTATCTGTTGGATTGGAATATTTATCGGTTCATCTCTTGAGTTGAAACCATCATCAAACTGTTACAGTACGAATGGTTTTCTTCAGGGGAGTGACCGCGACTCAAAGGTTCTGTTTATGTATGGCCATACATAACTTGACAACATTGTTCCACCAGTGAGGTCTGGACACCAATTGAATTCTCTTTGTTCGCGACACATTGAGAAATGACAGTCATTAATGGCTAATGTTGCACGTTGACACTTCTCTTTTAGACGTGCTTTAGGTATTTTATGCTGGTATAACGCGTTCATCGTCACGCGATTTAGTTACGCTACTTCGACATTATATTATTCAATTCAATTTAGATGACTTTGTGCTCTGTGATCGTTGGTGGTCTAATGAAAGTTCTAATAAATGTACAATACATTACAAGTAATCTCGTTCTCATTGCCTTCCATTGGTAGAGTTCGTAGTGATACTCTGGTATATTCTATTAACACAGGTGTAGTTAGAAGTGGTTGCATATTATGAATATTAAATACTTACAGACTCAAAACTTTGCCTACAGATGTTGCTAATGTCTGACCTTCTTTGTCAGTTTGTTTGATCCTTATGGTAAATGGATAAAACTGTTGCAGTAATTTTACCTATCATTGGAACTATCATTCATGCCATAGTATAAGCTATGGTTCTCTGTTTTTAATAAGCCGAAAAGCTGCAGCTATTTTAGTGATGATAGAGTCTTTACTGTCTGGTTTACTGGCCTTCTGTTTTTTATTAGTTACGGAGCCAAATGTGTTGATCTTATAGGAGGAATAGTGTCATAAAATAATAATAGTAATATTATGCGCGCCGCGGCGTTTTGACTCGTGCCATCTCGCGGGTCGGCGACTCGTCCGTCGCACGCGCAGCCTCCACTCTTCCTCTTTTTGTGTAACGTATAATCAAGTTCGTGACGTTGGCATGTGTGCGTTCCTTTTAATGGTGTGCTGTGGTGCACGTGTGCTTGCTTGCCTGTAAGAAATCTTTGACCGTCTGTGCTTCTACATCAACGTGTAAACTTTGAACAGATTTCGTTTGAATTTCTTACGTTGCGCACCGAATAATTACCTATCTGTCTAATTTAATTGCATTCCTAGACGTTCTAAAAATAGATGGGTTAATAAGCTGCTTTGCCTCTTGTTTTTGAAGTTGGAGGTTTTTTTTTGGAAGAATGAGGTGTCTAGAGTTTGAATTCTTGTCTCTACGAAGTCCATTTTATATATGAACCTCTTTAAGAGGACTAAAGGGACCCAAGAGATTGAATTACATTGCAGAACATTCAGAATCAACTACCTCTTCTCGATCTTCAGCAACGAATATAAAAAATAGTATCCGCACGTTGCGAAGAACTGGATTCTGCGAGTGCTATATGACCTCCAATACCCTCAGGGTTTAGGTCAAAGGTAAGCGCCCCACTTAAAACTAGTATCTAGCTATGTCATGACTAACTAGAAATAAAATCTCACAATATAGTAAGTAGTACATGTGTACTATGTATGGTGACTGTGATTGGAAGTTGAGACAAAAAATGTGGCACGTATTCTTTGTGTTATTTTCTTTTGGCTTGAGGCTTCTTTCCGACCGCAATGCAAGATAATTATCTCGTAGAATGTAGACAGCTCTCGCTCTGATTGAACTTTTCTACTTTAGTATTAAACACCTTAATTTCAAAATAGATTTTGCTATTATAACATAGGTGTAAAATCAGCAAGTACAAAGCAATTAAAACTCAAAATAAACTAAAAGCTGAATCGGTTTCCAATTTCCTTAGCTAGACAATCTACTTAAGGTTACACTAGTCGATAATTCTTCCATACAAACGTAGTCTAGGGATTATTTCACTGTTTGACGATGTACGTTCAAAATAAAAGTGATATCAATTTGTCTCATCATTATCTAGCCCTGTATAGAAGCAAAAAAGTAAAATAAGAAAATATTTGAAAGTTATGAGCGTCGAAAGTTCCACATTTCGACACTAATTTTAACGTATTTTTGGGCGCAAATGAATACCATAAGAAGACGGAAAATTGCAAAACGGCCTCCATACAGAGATATATTAGTATTTCAACAATGCAAATAATTTTATTTTGAACAGATAGATTTAGTCGTTTTTTTTTATGATATCTAGACTGCCAAAGGTCTGTTTATAAAATTTCACGCGCTCGGCTTCGTCCTAAATCATTATCCATTTCGCTACAAAGCAAAAGTGTGTATTCGTACGCGAACTAGCTTCCTACTGCTCATCACAGCATCTATCTCTTCCGCACTTGTTGTCGGTTGATATAAAATGCATTTTAACCCCGCGCACAAAATAGTTCGTGCCGTCGACTAGTGTACCCTTAAGTTACCTACGCAATCAGGTTAAAGTACTTTTGATGGTCTAAAACACCGGTCTCTTTTTATTGTAGGTGAAGCATACATAGGTAACAAACCATTAGTATTCAGTAAAGCATTGATCAAACATGGGCTATAACATTTTTATGAGGATTCAAAGTTACGTTCGCCTAGTACTCTCATTCGACAAACTCTTTATAGGTGCTCGAGTCGAAAGGGAATGCTTTTAAGGTTATCACTCAAAATTATTTATTACTAATGGAACACTTGAAACAATCCCTCGCTTTCTTAAGTTTTTGTATTAAAGTTTTTTGTTCTCATAGTAATGTGCAACCACTTGAGCGTTTTCTTATTTTTTCAGCAATGTGAGCGGCTTTGATGCCGAATCACACGCTAAGTTACCCGCTTGAGATTTGCTATCGAGATTAAAGTTGAGAATATTTTCTCAGAATAGCAATTTGACTTGTCACCTCGCTTTTGTACAACTGCTTGTGTGGAGTGTGATTTAAAATGTAATTTCCGGGAACAAATGACAAATTATCTTCATCTACTACGACATTTTTAAGTGACAATTTCTTTAGCTGCGTGAAGCGATTTTTGGTAGGGACAAAACTTATGGGTTGGCGTCAGCGACATGCTAATGTGTGTGTGTCTTAGTTTTTGTGTCGCACAGACTGGCGACGCCTTTCAAACTTTTAAGTTTTCATTTCTGCCGGCTGTTCCCATTTTTCAGCCGACTTCAAAAAGAAGGAGGTTCTCGACCATTTCTCGACTCAACTGTATGTTTTTTTTTGTATGTTTGTTACGCGATTACTGCGGCAATTATGGACCGATTTTGAAAATTATTTTATGTTGGAAAGGGTATACTCTGGAATTGGTCCCATTGTCACCAAGTCAGGATCTGATGAGTGGATCCCATGGAAATCGAGGGAACTCCTCAAATTTTATAGGCACGCATGTAGTGATTTTGGTAAGTAGGTATTTTCGTCAACATGGCAAGCATTTGTATTCAGAAAGTATCATTTGGTGATGGGGGAACTGATGAAGACCACAGTTGGTTACTGGAAGTAATCTTTTCAATTATAATTTTATTTTGGGCATAAGAAATAAGATATCTCGAATAGTTAAATGACTGTGGTAAAGCTAATTTAAATAAATGGTTCTAATGGAAATGGTATCATCAAACTGATCTGGCGATGAAGCTGGAAGGCAGGCACTGCAAATCCGTAATAAAACAATGTATCCTAGTCGTGTTTAGGCTTGTTGGAATTGTTATAAGAAGCCTTCTAGCTATAAACGAGTTTCATGGATATGGTACCAAAACAAAAAGAAAAAGTAAAAAAAAAAATGCAAAAAAAAAACCTACTTCCAAAACAAAACACTACAAAGTTAATTTTAACTTACTTTTCGACAGTCGGTGTCAATAACGAAAAAAATAGGTACCAAAGAACCCAATCCCGAAAAGAAAGTTATTATTCACTTTGTAGAGTTTTGTTTTGGAAGTCGGTTCAATATTTTTTCTACGAATCTGATACGTTTCTGATGAAATATAGTTACAATTTCAAAGATTACAGTAAACAAACACTTATAGTAACCGTCAATTATTTATCAATTTCTTTGGATGGAACCAGTCATCTGGTAAAAGGAGCGTGACTAAGCAGTAAGCAACAATTGCTTGATTGCTGCCCAAACTAACATGTTATTAAGCTTTTAAAGAACGTTTAGTGACAAAATGCATCATCACACATGAGACATGATTGAAGTCTTATTTAATTATTAGGGTTCCGTACCCAAAGGGTCGGTCCGTGGATGGGTGACCATGTCAAAATACCGAGTTTGGTCCGTGCCTCGGACAGCACGTTAAGCCGTTGGTCACGGCTGTCATTTGAAGATCTTTAACAGTCGTTACGGGTAGTAAGAAGCTTGAGATCTGACACCAGTCTTGCCAAGGGGTACCGTGGTACCCAGTTACTGGGTTGTGGACGTCAGATAGGCAGATAGTTGGAAAAAAGGCTAGACAGATGATGATGACCCAAAGGGTAAAACCAGAACCCTATTACTAAGACTCCACGATCCTTCTGTCCGTCTGTCAGAAGGATGTATCTCATGAACCGTGATATATTTCTGTTGCCGCTATAACAACAAATACTAAAAACAGAACAAAATAAATAGGTATTTAAGTGGGTCAACAAACGTGTTTTTTTGCCATTTTTTTTTGCGATAGTGGTACAGAACCCTTCGTGCGCGATTCCGACTTGCACTTGGGCAGTTTTTGTGTTGAGAGTGCCTCGATTACAATTGAAAGTTTTAATTATGATTGGCCTGAATAAAAAACGTATAAAAAATAATGGTCGCTATATTCTTGTTTATGAAATGCAGTGCTAGAAAGTAATAGACTGAGATAAAGAAGTGAAATGTCCTACAAAAAGATATAAAAGTGAATCTTGAGCGTGTCTAACGCAGGAATGCGACTGCGGTCGTCAGTCGGATCATTTCGGTGATTACAACCGTTGGTACTTATTATCCACGTGGTGCTAGAGTCCATTTCTAGCTCCTCGATGTAATAAATATAATAACTTGTGATTTATTTCTTTATAATAAATCAATAGGGATGTTGCCTGGGTAGAGAAATGATAATGGACACGTATGTTTTGCTTTACCAAGTCTATAAAAAATTACAAAGTTAAAGCGCATCAAAGATCAGGAGTGGGGGCTGTGACGTCACTAAGGCAGTATAAAGTGTACTAGCGGCGTGACGTTTCACGATATTTCAACGCATTATATCGCCGTCACTTTATGTTTACGTGTTAAAAGGAACAATACGTGCCCAATATTTTTTATTAATCTGTAATCTGACGGACAAAAAAGTAATTTTCAATTAACTACCCTATTACTGATGATGCCGCTTTTATGGTCACCAGGCATATGAAAATTCTACAGTCATCTGCTCTACCTTACATCCTGACAAGTGACAACTATTACAAAATAAGGATATCCTTATGTAGAAGCTATGAACCTAAAAGCAGGATAAACCCTACCTTTAAACTAATTATACCAACCGAATGAACCATTTCTTTATAATCCCGTAGCGATCATCGAACAAAGACGGTGGGTCAAGCCCGTTCAAACAGCAACAGGGCACTGCTTCCCCTCGATAACCTTGATTCAATGTGTCTGCCTCATATAGGCATAGTGTTCATTCTTCAAAATGATGGTTGATGATGAATGTTTAAAATAACATTGAATACAGACCTACATCTATTCCTGAAAATTAATCAACTGATCGCTTTGAACTGACTGTCATCGTGACGAATGACTGTTGGTTTGACGGTTTGGCGCCTATGTCTCGTTTTCTGAATTAAGAATTTGAAGTTGTCAAACTCATTAGTCTGAAAATCTGTCAAACTTTGACATCAAATATAGGTGTTGATGCGTTCTTAGCTCCAAATACTCTATTCAGAAAATCGTTAATGACAGATATTAGTAAGCAGATACTTAACTGATAATGCAAGGCCAAAGATTATACAAAAACGTTAATTGCAAAGATCGCCGTAATTGGTAAAGGACTTAGAACCTTTTATAACCAAGTATGGCAACGAAACGATGCTGGCTCGAGCATAACACTTGAGATTAATTATTTTGGGTGCACGGATTATGCACGGTGTATCGGTACGCACGCTGTTATGGGGTTTTTAACCCTTTTACTTTTGTAATTTAATTGTTGGTTACGTTTAATTAAGCATTTCGAAGATTAAAGTGCATCCAGTTTGAGATTTTAATCAGAATGACTTGCTTATCTTTTAGGATATGTTTATTAATTAATATGTAGTACCTGGGTGACCGAGCTCTGCTCATCATCATCATCATCATATCAGCCGACAGACGTCCACTGCTGGACATAGGCCTCCCCCAAGCGTGCTGATGAGCTCTGCTCGGGTGAAAATAAAGAAAACGACGTTTTCTAAAAATTAAACTTTATTTATCGCCCCCCAAACCCCCTGCATACTAAAGGAGATTGCCCATACACAGGCCCCTTATGAGGTATCGTGTCCGCGATTTTAATATTATCCAAAAATAGGATTTATATTTTGTGTTTTTTTCCATCCGTGTCCTTTACTTTTTATGTACAGACAACAACAGATCAGGTTTCTTCACTTGGACATTTGTATGCACCTTATTGCATTGTAATAAGGGTTCATTTCAAGAACAAAAACATCGTTATTTCTCGTGAACCCCGCAAAATAAATAAAAAATGTTTTCTAATTATGAATATAACGTGTTTTTTCTACAATATACTACCATTTTTTCAAAGGGGCCCAAGTTCCCTTATAAAATGGGCATTCCCCTTTCATGAAAATCGTTGGAGCCGTTGCCGAGATTCAGATTATATTATATATATATACAAGAATTGCTCGTTTAAAGGTATTAAATAGTATTGTTTTAGAAAATAATAAGAGAAATCTCGTAAAAGCTCTTAGTTAATTCCTGGAGAAAGAAGAAAGTGCAAGAATAGGAAAGTTTCGTAATTCAATTATACACAATGTTTATTGCTACTGACTGTTCTGCAGCGAGTTGTTTCAACTATCTACAAATATTTATGCTCTGGAATCCGTAATCACGATCTCAGTTACTTGTAACAGAATCTGTAAATAAAAACCGAGACGGGAACGTGTCTCGTTGCGCAACAAGCAAATGATATCCAGGAATTAACCCCGTTTTTTGTGAAATTATCGATAGATCGGAAGTGTGGCCGCAAGTTTCTGACTGAAATAGCTCAGCTTGCTTGTTTAGTATTTAGAAACAACATGTAAACTCAACACGTACGCGTGCATTTGCATTACAAAATATATTGGCGCCTTTAACGGAACCAATACCATTATGCTTATTGGAATCCAAACAGAGATAGAATACATTCAATGTGATGAAGATTTGTGTTGTAGATGCTAGAATTTCTAGATGTTGCGTGGTGCATATTGATGCTGGATGCTGTTATTGTAGATAAAGTAAATATCGCAGAGATGGAACAAAGCCCCAAGTTGTAACTTCAAACTAGACCTAGTCGTAGCTTCAAACATTTACTATTAATAACTTTCATGCATCAATCCGTAATCGCATTACCAAATTGAAGACAACTATCTTTCTTAATGAAAGGGTTATTTTCGAAGGTACAATTAAATTAGCCGTTTTCGTGAATCGGCCGATCAACGGGCATTCCCATAGATATATATTCTACATAAATCATGCAGTTTGAAATAAACCGTTTTACTGCGTGTCGTTTCGCGGAAGCCCGCACATGTGCTTACGCATGCGACCGATGCACCGCGGGGCGCCGGCGCACGACTTGCAACACTAATTTGGACAAGTCGGCGGCGAAGCGCCGATTCTTTATTTCCATTGTATAAATCGAAATAAAGAAACAAATGAACAGAGTAATTGGGGCATTTAAATTAAGTGGTGTTTTGTTTGAAATCTTTTCAACAATCGCATTTGCAGACTGTTTTTATTTTGTAATTGTAACTGACATAAAATCAAGACGATATAACTACAGAAATGCGGTAGCTTCTTATATAGCTACTAATAAGTACCAACAGGAATGCTTGTAACTCTGTTAATTGCCATTTTTGCTCCTTACCTAGGATTTTGTAATGTCTTCCGGGCATGTTTTTTTTTGTAAACAAGTCACTGTTTGTTCTTCAAAGCAGTTAGATCGCGTGAAATTCCTTTGTTATAGTTAAAGTCGTTTATATTTGTAGCTACATAGCTATTTTATATATTTATCAGCGAAACTAATTTTGAAAACCACCTGCTGAAGCGTGACATTATCCCGTTCTACTTAAGGATCTACTTACGTACCTATTGTGTTTCGCGTTTCAAAATTGTCTTCTATTTTGCTAAAACAAATTTTCACGGTCTGTCGTGAACTATCAATCGATAATTAGCAAAGTTTGCAACCGTTTGCCTGCATTCAACAAAACGAAACCTTATTGTTGTCACAGTCACAGTAACAATGCTTGCGACTTGAGCAGTGAAAGGAATCAGCTAATGAATCATTGTGTAATTAAATATGAAAACTCGCCTTATTAACCCCAATGTAACAATTATATGAATGAGAAATCAGAACACGATAGTTGACTCCGCCCCGCGATTGTCTCGTCTAGGCTGTGTGAACGTTTCGTCAAATTATTGTTCCATGTTGTCTACTTTTGACGGGTATTCTTATTTCTTAGACGTTTTTTAATGTTGTTGATAGGTTTGTATAATATTCTAAAAAAAAAATACAAAGTATTAGTTGCTAGAGCGACATGGGAATTGAAAATATATGTATTCTGAATTTCTAAGGTATATGTAGCCTGACCGACTACTCAAGCAATAAGAAAGAAATGTTCGCGTTGGAAGACTAACTTCTTATTATAACTCTCACGTATCCTGAACCCAGATCCTCGTATTTTTAAAACATCGTCCCGAAGATTTATTTTAATCTAAAGATAATCCGACATTCATCCATAAATCAGACTTGTTAACCGAATTGCAGATATTACATTCCCCACTTTGTTTATTCTTTTCAGATACCGAAATGTGGACAGTGGATAAATGACTGTAGTGCTCTCTTCATCAAAATGGCGGATTGGTGTTAAAAATGGCGCCAACAATGGTGACTCCCGCGCACGACCGTTACGCGCGCGACGCTGAACTCCGACCTCAGCACTCGAGAGATGGATCTCGAGATTCTGGGATCTTTCACACCACTAAAGGATTGTGGAATGCTCCGGGGCAGAACAACTGCTTTTTAAACAGCGCTGTACAGGTACGTCATGTTTCTATCCTTTCTTTTTCGGCCTTGGCGAGAGTCAAATGCGATGACGTATGCGATCGCAGCTGTTGTTACTACCTACGTTTTCGCGAACAATAATAAGTACATGACGTGATACGACACGGTTCAAATTTGCTTGTTTTTCATCAGCCTGTCACACCGTGTTGTCTTTTGCCATCAGCACGTGCCTCTCGCATTTGCCTCTCAATAGGTTATCTGTGACCTGACCTTCGCTCATAGGATTGTTTAATAAGCTCAGGCAAAATTCCTCGAAGGTTGAAGACAAACAAGTGCTTAAATGGCTGTGTGCGAAGTTCAACGTGTCTGGTTGTTTGGTTACCGTGGGTGGTGTGTTGATGCATGATCTGTAGTGACATACCTATGTGGTTAATACGTACTCCTATTAGTAGATATGGATAGTCGTGAGATTTTAAATATAATACGTCATCTTTATTTCTGGTCACAAAGAAAAGTACATTCATTAGGTATTTCTGGTATTGGTATGCCAGAGTTGTGTGTTTAAATATCCTAATTGGATGTTTTTGATACATACTTTAAAAACATTATTGTCTGTTTCTTCCCAAATTCTTTACATACAGCTCATATATCACCCTCATTTAAAATGTAAAACGAACTTAATTAAAACTCAATACATATTCATGTTTAGTGTTGCCAACAATGATTACAATCATTAATAGTAACATTTTATCTGTATAACTTAACAGCTAGTTCGTAGACTTAAAAGATTTCATATTTTAAGTTGACGTAAATAATATTGAGTGATAAATTCGGAGATAAACGAGAGGCATTAGGAGGCTGTCATTGGCACGCCTTCGAGCATTATTTAAATTTCATCGAGTAAGCTGGGGGCCTAATCCTCCATCTCGAATATTTAACAAAGCATTATTCCTTATCACGTCCAGATATTAGGAGCGAAGCTTTAAAATCTTAAGATGATTTATATTAGTGAGGGCACTTTGCTTGAAAGCTTTCCTTTCTTGGTTCATTAGATGAATCCGTTATTAATTATGACCTTTCGTTTATGTTTAAAAAAAAAAAAACAAAACACGACGCAATATTTCTTATAGTGCCTATCCTTGTTGCTTGGATCCCGCCTCCCAACTGCAAGCCAACTTTATCAAGTATAAACCATGTTTTCAGTCTTCCTCCCCTTTCTAGTAAAATGATCATTTACACTTTACAGAATCTATAGTTCTTGCCAAACTACTTGCCCGCCCTGAAGTTGACTACAATGGCTGCCTAATAGTAAATCTCATACAAAAACAGCACCGTTTTGTGCCTTGCGCATCGTAAAAGCCAACTTCAGGGCGGCCCAGAGTTGTGCGAGTACTATACACATCGCCTCTTTGGTCTTCCCTCAAATCCAATACAAAGATGTAGTACCTATTTTTTTAATAGTAGGCAATGTTCTTCTTCATTCATTCATTCTCATTCTTTTTATTTTTTTCAGTTAGTTTTATTCATGGTCTGGCAGTTTGAGTTATTTATGCGGACTACCCGAATGTCCTTTCTTTGGTTTTGTTCGTCTAATAGTTGAGCTACTTAAATTCTGAGTTGAGCTGCACGGTTATTGACAAATGCGTGCACTGACTGGACGGGTCCACTCAATCTGGCTGGATCTTTCTTCAAAAGACCATTTCATACACCAATCTACATGGTCTTCACATGACCTAACCAAGATTTTGTCTGGTTTATAAGAGACTGTGACCTCTGAGTTTGTTTCGGCCTTTCTTCTCAGAGTAGTCAGATAGGAAACGCCGATCTATCATCTAGTTTAAAAACAAATATGATCGACATGTAAGTGTTTAACATTAAAAGCGGGATATTTACCATATTGTTTTAAACATGGTAAATATCCCGCTTTTAATGTTAATGTTAGTGACCATGACAGTTTAAAAACTTATATGTAAGTGTTTGCACAAACCAGCTTACAGAAATAAAATCATTTATCATTGACATATTCAAAAGCTCGAAAACTAACTCGCCATTTCTTCTAAAACACTGCTACTCTAAGATTTTATGGTCAAAGGTAAACATTCTCAAATTATAAGCGGACAATATGGGTTTGGTGACACACGTTATAAGTAACGGCGTGTACTCATTTACGCCGGTTCTCTTGATTTATGGCAGATCAAATAGAAATCTTAACTGTCTGAAATTAAAGTTGATTTTCGTGTGGTATTATATGATGATGATGACACTGTTGGCTATTTCCATTAGGGGTCGTTTGTTGACGTGACTGCTATACTAATAATGTTAGAACCTGTTTAAAGGCTTCTTGTATAGCAGCGTCAATATTTTGAAGTAGCTGGTGGGCCCCGAAAATATCAAATTACGGGATCTTTGTAATAATTTCTCTACCTGATACTAATTTGGGTCACCATGAGAAAATAAATATTTGAGAGTTATAATTACTAACCTTTTGAACATTAAATACTGAGGGCTGGTTTCTGAATTGTTTTTTGGAGTTAATAATGTGTCAAACCCTGCTTAAATGCCAAAGTTAAGCAGATTTTCGGGCTTACGGCTTTCGGCACTAGTGTTTGGCGAATCAGCCAGACTAGAATATTATAAATGCAAAAGTAACTCTGTCTGTCTGTCTGTCACCTTTTCACGCTTAAACCGCTGAACCAATTTAGATGCAATTTGGTATGGAGATAGTTTGAGACCCTGTGAAGGATATAGGATAGTTTTTATCCGGGCAATCATCCCTATGGGGGTGGAAAAGTATTCGTTCACCATACAAACTTCTTACCCAAGAACGAATACTTTCTCTAATAAGGCGACCCACACACCTATATATAATATTATGACGCGATGTAAAAAAAATAGGCTATTTAAAGTAGTAATGCTACGCAGACGAAGTCGTGGGCAACAGCTAGTCTACTTATAATTCTTAATTCAGAAATCGGGGGTTAATGTAGTTATAGTAAAAAACTTTTTGAAAAAACGAAAATGCCCGTGGGAAAGACCGCCTTGTATTTTCTTGGAGAGAAGCCAGTTAAGCTATTGTATTTACACTTTTACAGCATCAGAACACTATTTTAATTACAAATCTTATCTTTTCGCGCGTGTCATATCCATGTGAAGAGAAAGACGTCGATGAAGCTATAAGTTTTCTAACAATAACCACTTATGTAGTGTTACAATTCTCACATACGCGTCTCACCACAAGTCTGCTCGAGATAGTTAACGAAAAATGTTACGTCGTACCGGTAATAGGTTTAGCGCTATCGTGGGAACACTCTTGTTTTAATTAGTAAAACATCAAATCACAGTTGTCTGCAATTGATTTCATTGATGAGGTAAGAGGAAGTTTCTGTCGTGAAGTTGCGAAATTCTTCATACAACTGCGAAGAATTTAGTATAGAAAATTAGTAATGGTCCCGTTTTTACCTTTTGGGTACGTACGGAACACCAATAATAATAAAAAAAATGCAATATGAATAAACCGACTTCCAAAACAAAACGCTACAAAGCCATGATAATGAAAATACAAAAATCGCTTTATGTAAGTACCTGTAAAATTTGAGGAGTTCCCTCGATTTCCACGGGATCCCATAATCAGATCATAACTTGGTGGCAATGGGACCACCTCCAGAGAATACCCTATCGAATAATTGTTTTTCAAAATGCTCCATAATTGACGGAGTAATCGGTGAACATCATAAAAAAATACCTAGAAAGTCTTTCTTTTTTAAAGTCGGTTAAAAACTTCTCAAGAACCATCAGATAAATTATTTTCTGAAATAAGATTTTTTATTACACCTGTCAAGTTACTTAACATTTAATTCACATTTTTAGGGTTCCGTACCCAAAGGTTGAAAACGGGACCCTATTACTAAGACTCCGCGATCCGTCTGTCTGTCTGTCCGTCTGTCACCAGGCTGTATCTCATGAACCGTGATAGCTAGACAGCTGAAATTTTCACAGATAATGTATTTCTGATGCCGCTATAACAACAAATACTAAAAACAGAATACAATTAATATTTAAGTGGGGCTCCCATACAACAAACGTGATATTTTTGCCGTTTTTTGCGATAACAGTACGGAACCCTTCGTGCGCGAGTCCGACTCGCACTTGGCCGGTTTTTTCTTACACTTTCTTACACTTACACTCAAACTAATCGTCAGTAGAGTAGTAACCAAACTATGTATTCCGGTTCTAAACACACGCATAACTAACGTTCCATCGCTCGTACTCACTTGATAAATCTGATCCAATTTACATAGACGTAATTACCACACGGAAAAGACGCGAGACCATACAAAAAACTTACAACCATCAGCTCTGGGCGTAACGACGTGTAGGTAGGTACCATGGGTGATGGGTGCCGCATCAAACTCCCATTAAAATACCTGCCTATACATCGCGTGAAGATTCCACGAAATGAGACAAATGATGTCATAGCTTCAAGGTATACGTGTGTGATCTTATTTAGGACGAAGATTTTAATACGCAATTACATATTAGAATGTCTTGTCAAAGTATTTGTGTCAGTTAATGCGTGGAGCCATGTATGTGAGCGAGACCTTTGTAGAGCCAACTATGTACTCCTAGTACCTTGACCTTCTACTCTTTTTGCATCCAGTCGCTACCGCTTCAGAAGTTAATGTTGTCGGCTCTTAAGGTTACACTAGTCGATTTTTTTTCCATACAAACGTAGTCTAGGGATTATTCCACTGTTTGACGATGTACGTTCAAAATAAAAAGTGATATCAATTTGTCTCATCATTATCTAGCCCTGTATGGAAGCAAAAAAGTAAAAAAAGAAAATATTTCAAAGTTATGAGCGTCGAAAATTCCACATTTCGGCACTAATTTTAACGCAATTTTGGGCGCAAATAAATACCATAAGAAGACGGAAAATTGCAAAACGGCTTCCATACAGGGATAGATTAGTAGTTCAACAATGCAAATAATTTTATTTTGAACAGATAGATTTAGTCGTTTTTTCATGATATCTAGGTTGCCAAAGGTCTGTTTATAAAATTTCGCGCGCTCGTTTTCGTCCTAAATCATTATCCATTTCGCTACAATTTTGCAAAAGTGTGTATTCGTACGCGAACTAGCTTCCTACTGCTCATAACAGCATCTATCTCTTCCGCACGTGTTATCGTTTGATATAAAATGCATTTTAACCCCGCGCACAAATTAGTTCGTGTCATCGACTAGTGTACCCTTAAGCCGTTTGTTCTTATACAGAAAGAAAAACAAAGATCCAAAAGGAAATGGAATGTTAACAAACCTTATTTGTAAGTTGCAATGAAAACAATTTTATAGGAGACATCAGCAATTCCTTTACGCAAATTTGCGAACCTCAGTCTTTAGTTCCAATCAAACAGTCGTAGAAACATTTTATTATCTAGCATTCCAGCGGCTTTAAAAGCGTAGCTAAAGAAATGTGCCATGAATAGTTGGCACGAGCCAGGAATGTTAGAAAAAGTGAAGTGTTGAAGGCGACATGGGATTTGTGCGTCAAAGTAACGTGAAGCGCAAAGATGTCGTCTGGCTTATGATGGATGACGCCTCGCAACTTGTTACTTCTTAGAAAATCCGACGTGACTCGAGATGAACCTGGGCAATTTGTTATTATGTAAAAAATATTTTTAATCCCTTTCCTCAATCTATTTTATGATGACCTATCATTATTTGTAATTGGAAGATGGTTGTTCCTGGTGGTTTTCTTTTATTCTGAAAAACAACAACATTATAAATCTCTGCACTTTTGAGGTCCTAATTAACGCCACTGACGCTGCTATTAAGGTTACACTAGTCGAAAATTCTTCCATACAAACGTAGTCTAGGGATTATTCCACTGTTTGACGATGTACGTTCAAAATAAAAAGTGATATCAATTTGTCTCATCATTATCTAGCCCTGTATGGAAGCAAAAAAGTAAAAAAGATAATATTTGAAAGTTATGAGCGTCGAAATTTTCACATTTCGACACTAATTTTAACGCATTTTTGGGCGCAAATAAATACCATTAGTAGACGGAAAATTGCAAAACGGCCACCATAGGTACCGGGATAGATTAGTAGTTCAACAATGCAAATAATTTTATTTTGAACAGATACGTTAAGTAGTTTTTTCATGATAGCCAGTCTCCTAAAAGGTCTGTTTATAAAATTTCGCGCGCTCGGTTTCTTCCTAAATCATTATCCATTTCGCTACAAATTTGCAAAAGTGTGTATTCGTACGCGAACTAGCTTCCTACCGCTCATCACAGCATCCATCGCTTCCGCACGTGTTGTCTCAAAACTAAAAATCGACTCGAACCTCAGGAAAACTCTAGTTGTAGATTCGCCTATTGCACCACCAGAAGCAATCAGTTTATGTATGTTGGCTAACGAATTAAATATACCGCTAACTTCTGACGCTGAGTAGACTGATATTAATGCGAAGAGTATTAATAAAACGAAACAAAGCTCGTGTGAACTTAGCCTGAAGAGAAGAGACTTACGGGGTTTCTAATAGCCGTCGCGTTCCCATAAAGGCAGATTTAATTGGAGCACGCGATAGCCCTATCAATCTCTCTCAGTAATAGAATCAAAAATTACTTCATTGTCTTGCAACTAATATTTCAAAATTAGAGATTTAGAGATTGAATTAAAGTAATACGGTCGATGAACTTCCGCTTTGTAATTAACAGTAAGATTAACGTAGCAGCCAGATAAAAACGGAAACCGAATCTTGTGTTATCTTGAAAAGGGCTCAAGCTGTCAACATGTTTGGTCGGACTTAATTAGCCAAGTATCCACTGACACAAGACCAGTGTCTAAACATCATTTTTAGGGTTCCGTACCTCGAAAGGAAAAACGGATCCCTTATTGGATCACTTTGTTGTCCGTCCGTCCATCTGTCTGTCTGTCACGACCATTTTTCTTAGGAAAACGTGAAGGTATCAAGCTGAAATTTATATCAAATACTCTGATCTACTGTCCCTTAAAGCTGTGAAAAAATCAAATTTCTAAGCCAACGCAATCAAAAGATACAGCTGTTTATGCCGAAAATTTTCGACACTCGTATCAAAACCTAGGAGGGTACTTCTCGTGAACTCAGAATCTTGAAATTTACTACGAAGCAACGTCTTATAACACAGATAAAGGAAACATTGCGAAAACAGTAATTTTTTTGTTACATCATATAATAAAAATATTTTTAATAATTTTAAACTTACTACCCCTTTCCTCATGAACGCGTAGAGGTATTAAATTGAAATTTATATCAAATACTCAGGACTATAATACCTTTAAGCTGAGGTTTGTACGGAACCCTCGGTGCGCGAGTTTTTCTAATGAAACTGACGGCGATCTAAGTAGAGTCGAATTAGTTACGTGGGAAATCTTTTCAATAAAAGATATAACAACATTAAAATGATAGTAGTTAGTTTCAGACAACGCTATTGCGGTAAAAGAAACGATGTTGATGTGTAGACAGACTGTGTGACACACATACCTCTTTGACATCGAAACAAGGTTCGAGTATTAGCAATTCGCTTATAATATTTTTCACTAGCTCCTGTCCGAGGCTCCGTGGCTGCGTAAAAAGTGTTCTGTTAAGTGAATACTTTTTCTCATCTATATGCAAAGTATCATCAAAATCCGTAAAGACGTGAAAAGTTAACAGATATATAGACAAGAGTTACTTTCGAATTTATAATACTTATTAATATGGATAAATTTAGCGTTCGCTACAGACGTCCCAAGTACTCCCAAGTTCCAGTGTTTCAGTGACACGCACTCTCCACATGTCCTTCGTATATCGGGTTTAGCTCTCTGCTTTTCGGCTGGGTAATTGGCATGCCAGTGTGGCATCGATCTGCTTATGCCCGACAAGCGGATCTAGCTCTCAATGAGACTTGCAGGATTATACCAGGGTGCTTAAACCCAACCCCACTTGCTGCACTATACCCGCTTGCAGGAATAGCCCCGCCGGATGTCCGAAGAGAAGTGGCATGTTATTCAGAGAAGCACAAGCAAGAGACAGACAAACGATATCCTTTATATAACGTGGAGAAGCCAAAGGGTAGATTAAAAAAGTTGAAACAGCTTCCTGTCGTTCATTATATCAATTAACGGCAATGAGTTAAGATAAACAAAGAAAAATCTATGGCTCCTCAGACACCCCCCTCCAACTGACTATATTGAGCCTGTAGAAAAGCTCCCTGCGGGCCACTAACTGCCTTGGCTGAACTGGTAATCTCTAAACCGACTAGGATGCCAAATGGGTCGCTGCAGGCACAACCTAGTTAGATGGTGGTACTCCAATGACCCACAGTGCGATTGCGGAGCCTCTTCCCAAACAATGCTTCACCTTTTGTCTTGCTCTCTGTGCAACAACACCTGCACCTTAAAAGACCTTTGTGAGACTAATGACAACGCTGTTGGCGTGGCTGAATTCTTGTCAAAATATATTTAATTTTGGTATTATCGAAACGACGAAGAAGAAGAAGCGATACGCAACAAAGTGTACCATAAAATGAGTTCGTTATACTTTTGTGCACCTGTTCGTGGAAGCGTTAAACAGATAAGCCCATGTTAGCCTTTACTCAATTCTTTACACATCTTATCTCTTCCGTAATGGATGACCCTAAAATGTACGGTGTTGGGGGTACCTACTTAGTGGTCTACATTTAGAGATTAAGTAAGTTTTAAGTTCTACACTTATGCAATAGAAGGTACAAGCTTTATGGGGGTCTTTATACACCATTACTGTATTATAGGTGTTGATAATAAAGTTTACGATTGTGTTCTAATCAGTACTTTTCCTACAATATCGACTAGTTAATTTACTCACTCACTACGTTGCGAAGTAAACAAACTATTGATTTCATTGTAAAGGAAATATAAGTATCGTTTATGTAAGGAGTCGTTATCGACGTCCCATTTCCTACGCTTTTTAACAATGGGTTTACTATTGGCGGAAAAGCACTAGTCTGAAATCTGAGATTAGTTACGCAATGAAGTCACTGTTTTATTGTTTCTATCAATATTCTGTATCGTTTGTGTTCGATTGAGTCATTGCCAGTTTCATTTAGAACATTAATATTGTTGCAGTTTTTTAAATCTGTCTTCTGTATTCTCTTATACCACAGATAATATAATACTAGCATACAGATGCCTCATCCCATACAAAAAAACCGTGCCGACGTAACTAGCGTTTTTCGTCTGATTAAGCCACGGAGCACGTTAAGCTGATTATTTTAATAAGTACTTCGATCGTGTTCGGTTCCGTGCCACGGCTATAGATGGCGTTAGCAGCGACTTGCAAATAAAAGGGTTTTCTCGGTTCGTGACTATTTTATTCTTTAAATTCGGTGAAGATTTGTTTCATAGATTTTTTTGCACTTTATTACAGTTTTATTGTACCAAAGTATGTTACAATACAAATTTAAAAAAATGAGTGGCATGCCTCAGAAATTTAAAACGGTGCCATCTATTGGAATCAATTTTAAATGATCCGTTCAAATAATCTTTGAAATGTGAATCAAGAGCCCAACATTCCTTAATTTTGTGCTTAAGAGAATTGATTAAACAAAGAACATACAATTTTTATGATCAATTCTAGAAAATGTTAATTTTACACACAATTCAATAACATATTGTTGCATATCGCGACATCTAGTGTAATTTATTTGAACCAAATGTTCTTTGATAGCGCTGGGACCCCGTGGCTATACGGATGATACGGAACTGATTCATAATTCTTCGAATTAATTGTATCCTTCAATCAACGCTGTTCTCCTTTCATGTTGACTTACTTCCTGTTCCGTTCGTGCTGTCATGTTTTGTTAATTTCAATATTGAGTTTTGTGTTCTTCATCAATTAGTACATTTAGTTAAACTGTTTGGCTGTTGCCCACAAACACCATCGTTAGACAAACTTTTGCTTCTGAGAGACTACCTACTTTAATTTTTTACTGACATTTTCCACGTAACGATGCATTAACTCCTGAATGTTCAATATTGGCTTATCAATGAGATAAGGTACGTGAACCTTTTTATCATAGGGGTTCTGGTTGCAATTTATGGGTCATTAAAAAGTATTATGACTCTTAACTGCAATACTGTTTTCTTTAAATTACCACCTTTGATGCTATGTTTTTCTTCTTCTTGCTAGCCTTTGCCCACTTTAGGTGGGTCGGCTCACCTTATTTCACGGCGTCAAGTTCTGTCGAGGATTATCGGGTCAGGCAATTACTCCTTCTTTAAAAGCTTAGTCATAAATTAGGAGAGCCGACCCCACTTAAAGTGGGCAAAGACTTGCAAAAATAAGAAAACCACCGTTGATGCTATCAAAGCATAATAGCCCTTAATTAATGGAATAGCTTACTGAATCCACCTGGACAATGTTTGTCATCATTACGTTGATGCTCGCCCTTTTAATACAACAATAATTTCTTTTTTAACTTTGTTATTCTAAGACACATTTGTTAAGTGTCGAAACAAGATTTAAATGTACGTTACCTGTTCTAAAGCTCGACCCAATACTTACTAAAAAAATTAAAAAAATCAAACGGTCTATACTTTTCTTTTTCTTTCTCTTCAAGTTTGCTGTAAGTGCGAACCTGGCCAGTATTTGTCATCATTACGTAGATGGTCGCGCTTTTAATACAACATTAATTTCTTTTTTATCTTTGTTATTTCAAGACACATTTGGTAAGTGTCGAAACAAGATTTAAATGCCCATCACCTGTTCTAAAGCACGAGCCTACATTAAAAAAAAAGTTAATCAAACTGTCTATACCTTTCTTTTTCTTTCTCTTCAGGTTTGATGTAGGTGTGAGTGAGAAAGCGTTATACTCCTGTTATGGAATAAAGCGGGCCGTTCGTGCTGCCAGTATTCTAAACAATTCTCTTTGAACAGGTGCATGTGTGCTTACACAAGTTATTTTACTAACTATCGACTATTCCACTCACGTCTCGACTCAGTTGTTTACTTACGGCGCCTCCTCCAATCGGTTATATGTATGTTTTTTGTCATAAACTTACGAAATGGTCTTTAATTGCTTTCTAGTTAGTGTCTGTAATAGATGTTACAATTAGTTATCATTGTATTGAAGGGTTGTAATAGAATTATCAAGAGGTATTCGTGGAAGCTTATTTTTACATTGATGAAAATTATTGAGACCTTCAGAAACAATGTCTATTTGCCTATTGGATTCAGAAGAAAGTAAATCAGTTGAGTAGGCTCTCAGAAGCGTTCGATCACCTGCCATAAAACTCTTGTTATAATTAGCTAATGTTATGAATAAATCAACTGTAGATACGTAGCAGGAGAGCAGAGGTGGCCCAGTGGTAACGGCCGCGAGTTACAAGTTGTAGGTCGTGGGTTCGAACCCAGGCAGGCATTTGACTTTATGTAAATTAATTCATCACCACTGCTCTCAAAAGGGTGAAGGAAGACATCGTGAGGAAACCGGCATGTCCTAGAACCAAATTCGAAGACATGTGACATTCACCAACCCGCACCAGGCCCGCGTGGTGGTTTACGGCCCAATCCCTCTCACAGCGAGGAAGCCTGTGTCCCAGCAGTGGGCACATTAACAAGCTAATGATGATGATGATGAACTGGTTGATTTAGGTACTTATTCATAATTTTATATTTCCTTCCAAGATTTTAATAGGTTTTGAAAAACCGAGACTAGGTTAGAAAATAACAATTGAAAAGAAATGATTATTTGAGCCCTCCATTACCTACTCATAAAATGGTATAAAAGTAATTATAAAAACAATACAAAGGTGATAAAACGTAAGCTCGTTAGTGTGATGATTGGTTGAACGCGTTCGGGCATTCCACCACGCGGGATTAATGTTCAGATTGACCTCCCGAACAAGAGGCTTTGTTTTATTCTTTTATTATTGGCGAGAAATCTAGTTTTATGAACTGGATATACTTATTTTATGCCTGTTATCTTAATGGGAGGAAAATGTTTAAAGATATCGCGATAAAACCAAACAATAATACCATTATTGGAACACCCAAAGACTCGATTTCCTAGGAATGTTATTTTAGCATATTTAAGTGGCGTTCCATGGTCACTGTCTACGATTCTCAAAAATAATTTATGCCATAATGCAGAAATAGTACATACTACGCCTATTTTAGTACAATTCTAATTTTGACCACGTCAAACATGTCGTACGCATAAACGCAGTGAGGAGTTGCCAGCAATGAATATGAAATGAGCATGTGTGAACATGTGCAACATAATAAACATAAGCGTGATTTATTTATGTTGATTCCACTGGTGGGAATGTAGGAAAAATTATACGAGTAAGACTTGTATTAAATTATTTCAAGTTACGAGTACTTACCGGATAAATACTGTATAAAGTTTTCCACAAGCTTCAAGCAAGATTTATCGATAAACGCATTGTTAGACTGTGATTTATTCTTGACATAACTTTCTTTGACGTTTATTGGTACAGGGAGAGATGTGAATGTAAGATCTTTAGCTAATACTGAAATTAGGCAGTGGACAATGGGTATGGAAACTATTATTTCGCAATGGAAAAACATGTTAGGATTAAATAAAGTTGCAAAAATTGTGTGCAATCCTGCATCTTGTTCTGTTTATTAAAACAATTATAGGCAGAGTCTGTGATAATGATACAAACAAAAACATCATATTCTATTTTATTAAAAGTACAATAAATTATTTAGATTAAGCATACAATTCAACATAGCGCGATTGTGACGACATTTCCGATTGAAATAACTCAGCTTAACACATTGCTCGATGATAGCCAGTATTAAATTAGAAATTAAAAATAAACATTGTTCGTCATTATAACACTAAAGCACCTGTGTAGATCATCCACCTGTCGATCTCCATACAATAATTCACAAAAGTTGTTTACGAAGCGCGTGCGCACGGGAATTATATTGTAATTAAATGTCAGCGTCGTAATTAACATTTATAATGCGGTGCATAGAGCAAAGGTGTTTTCTCGTATGTAAAGAATTAAAGATGAACATTTATGGGAAATAGGAACCTTCTATAGACTCTATCGATATGTTTATATTTTTTTTTTTTTTTTATAATCTATAGGCTCGCGTTTGACCACTATCTCGCCTGATGTTAAGCGATGACGTGGTCTACGGTGAAGCACGCTTGCCTACAAGTACTTTGTAATTTTCTAATCAGCATAGTAATAAATATAAAACCGGCCAAGTGCGTGTCAGACTTCGCACGTTTAGGGTTCCGTAACAAAGAGAAAAATCTGATTTAACAATATATTGGTATTTGTTACTAAAATATACGTGATAATAAACATTATCACCAAATTTCAAGTTCATAGGTAGGCAGTAAAAAAAATCTTCCGAACAAAATTGTGTGACAGATAGATACTTAGATAGACAGACAGACACGTGAGTGACAGCTATAGGGATCCGTTTGGACCCTTCGGGTACGTAACCCTAAAACGCCAGGCACAAAAGTCTCTTCTCTGTGAGAAGGAGTGGCCATCCGCACTAGCCCATAATCCAACACTCAAGCCAATGTGGATTGGTAGATTTCACTTGTCTTCGAACTTTTAGTTCAAGGACATTGCGGTTTCCTCAAGATGTTTGTTTCTTAAGGCATGAAGGAAATTAAAATAAATTGTGTTTGTGATTCGTGATAACATAAGTGAAGCAATGCAATTGAAATTGTGATTGTTCTCTGAAAATCCGATCTCTTGAAAAAATACCCAATGACAAGAACACATTAAAAGCTTTCCATCTCATACAATGGACCTTGGCTATGCTGAAGGGTCACCTTAAAGTTTTTTTCTCCAGCGCACCTGCGCTTGCGCCGACATTCCGTCGTGTGCCAAGACTCCCGGCGCTTCAGACATTTCCGTCACATCGCCCACTTTTTCATCGTTCCACTAACAATTAATATTGATGGCGGATCATACAATACGAGAACTTAACCCGTTATTTGCTTTACTGTTATTTTTAATTTGCTCTTATTTTTTTAATTTGCACAAAGTAGGATGACGTGACGAACAAACGCCCGTATGCCGCGAAGTTTTAGGCAGATGTTTTCTTATGTTATCCCCTCATTTATACCCTACTATTTCCATCAACCAGGTACAAGGACTCCAGACTGCTACTATAAATGCCGAACCCAACCTAATAATACTGCTCGAGTCACTAGACTAGGCCCACTTGTGACCATTGAGGCAGTACCAGTACGGCGTATTTTCTCAGTCACGTTACATTAGGCCTAAATTTCTGGTTCGACCAAATCGAGCTCCATAAACATATTTTTTACATTAGAAAATTGGCTCTTGTCGTGTTTAAGAGGTTCAGTAACTAGCGGTGAAACAATGAGAGGCACGATGTGGGCGCCAAGACGGTAGCGTCACGGGTCGCCGCCTCCGGAAGGAACCGGGCTCGTGGGAACCAGCCACAGCACTACGGTCTTTACGCTCCCTTATTATTCACCTGCATAATGTTTTGATAATTAGAGCACACCTATGGCTATTACGAGTTTTATTTTAAGTCTGACGTGTTAAAACAATTGTGTTTTTTTTTGATGATATGATTGGGTGAGAGACAAATTGTTTTGAGTCGTAATTTACATCTTTGTTTTATTAATAAATCATACTATTTCTTCAATTACGTAAGACTTAGTTAATGAAATGAGATGATACATTGAGCTAACAAAAATAACAGTTATTTTGCCTTTTCTTGCAAAGATGACGCTCTCGCTCTATAACTTAAAACAAGACCTATTGAAGCAATCAAAGCACTAGTATAAAATACATAAGTAACACCTATATAATGATTAATAATACCGCCGATGATAGGCGTTATAATACCAGAAACTGAACTGACACTATTGAACGCGCCTATGAGAGTTCCACGGTTACTAGTCACACTTCTATTCGATACTACTACTAATGCAACTACCCTCGCGTACGCAAAACATATCGCAGTAGGAATCAAGAGTGCGATGTAAAACGGTAAAGCAGGCACCATTGCTAACCCTATCAAAGATAAAACCATGACTAGAAATATGTGAAAGATGCGCTGACTGTAATCAATATCATTAACATACCATTTGTTGAAAGAGGAAACTTTTTCATTTGTTATCGACGTAACAATTCCTTGAACAGTTGTCATGTAGCCTAGAACGGAGGGCGACACTTCGTGTTCAGTATTCAAAAATAAACGGAAATTACTATAGTATAGACCCATAGACAGTGACATGAGAAATTTAAACAAAAATATATCCCCGTATATGGTCCAGTCTAGATCGTAAAAGTTATTAACTGTCTGATTGAAAGTTTTAACTATAGGATCAAATAATTTCCTTGTGTTAAGTTCTGCTTCTGTTTTGTCTTGTTTCTCTTTAGGGATGTCTGGCAAAGAATTGATCAAGCCTGTAACAATAAGGGAGAGGGATCATGTAATTATCACATTTGTTGAAGCACGTTGTTATAATTCATACATACATAAACTCACGCCTTTTTCCAATGGGGGTAGGCAGAAAATAAACTAGAGAACGCCACCTGCTACGATCCTTACATACTTCTTTTACTTCACTCACGTTCGTACACACACGCCGGTTATGAGTACTGCGCACCTGACCTTTCTGAAGAACATCACCAATAAGGTCTCTGTATGTATTTCTAGGGCGTCCCCTCCTGGAGTTTCAATTCACGTCTGCCTTGTAAATACCTTTGGTTAGTCACCTTTCATTCATCCTCTCAACATGGCCAAACCATCTTAGCATACTCTTTTCAATTTTAGTTACTCCATCTTCTTTTAAACCACAACGTTGTCTAATTACAACACTCCTCAATCTTTCATTTAAAGTTACACCACACATAGTTCGCAAGGAACGCATTACTACTGCATTAATCCAACATTCATATCGTTGTTATAATAAAATAAATTAAAAGGTTCTTTACCTGCAATTACTATAATAACCCCTGATAAAATAGTACAAATGATGGTAAACCCGCTTTCAGGGAACGCTTCCATGATGTACCCGCTAAGAACGGGGCCTAGAGCTATCCCAAGTCCTCCTAATGACGTCAACTTGCCATAGAGAGCAGTAACGTCATTTTTATCTTCTAAGTAGTCTGGTGCTAAGGCCCTTGTTAACGTCTGAGTGTGCTTAAACGTTCCTGAAACAAATCGGATGAGGGGTTTAAACCAGAAGCACAGATAATATAATACTAGCATACAGATGCCTCATCCCATACAAAGAAACCGTGCCGACGTAACTAGTGTTTTTCATCTGATTATACCGATTATTTTTTGTAAATCGATCGCGTTCGGTTCCGTTCCACGGTGATAGATAGTTCACGATCTATATCCGTGGAAAGGAACGGAACGAAACCGAATGCGATCGATGAACAAAAAATAATCAGAATAATCAGTATAGAACGTCGGCACGGTTTTTTTGTATGGGATAAGACACCACTGCCAGAAGCAAGTATTTTTAATTGCAATTTTTTAACTTGATATCTTATTTAGTAAATCTCTGGAGTCTGGTAGTTGTTATTCGTAATCAGTGTTTTCTTTTACATTGGCAGAGGTATCCTCCCAAAATAATCACTGAAATTTTTCATCAGCTGTTTTTCCAAAGTTTACACAACTACTCCGTTCTTACTCTCGTAGAAATTATAATGGTTCTTACCTATTACAGCTTGTATGCCTAAGAAAACAAGAAGAGATGATGTCAACCCCAACCAGAAGTAAGCACTAGAGCAGATAATTAAACATAACAAAAATATTGATCTTCTGCCTATGACGTCACTCAAGCTTCCCTGGAAAAAACAAAAGATTGTTATTCCTTTGTGTCTGTTCTGTCTTTAACCATATACGACGATGTGTTATGATTTCCTTACCACAATGGGAGATGATATCATCTGGCATGCTGGAAAGACAGCTCCTATTATTCCAATCTGAATGTGATTGAAGCCTAGTGCTTTCGCATGAATATCGAGATAGGGCAAAATAAAGTAAATTGACAGCAGATCCTGAAACAAGACGAATTTATAAGATACATACACTCATTAGTATATAAGTAGTACATCATCATCTTCTTGGCCTTGTCCCATGTTACGTGGGGTCGGCGCAACACGTTTTCCTCTTCCATACCGTCCTGTCCCCCGTCACGCTATCACTGACTTCCTTTTTTTTCATGTCACTCCTCACACAGTCCATCCATATTTTCTTCGGCCGTCCCCCTCCCTCTCTCCATCCATCCACATTTATATTCATAACTCTTTTAGTGAGATGCGTAGTACATCTATACTAATATTATAAAGAGAAAAGATTTTTTTGTTTGTTTGTACCGAATAGGCTCCGAAACAACTGGACCGATTTTAAAAATTCTTTCACTAATAGAAAGCTACATTATTCTTGAGTGACATAGGCAATTTTTAATCCCGAAATTGGGTCCTGTGGGGTGGTCCACGGGAGCGAAGCGGCGGGCAACAGCTAGTAACTTATAAAATTCAGAACAATACTATAACAACCGGTAAGAATTTTAATTTTGCCTAATTATGAATTAAACTTTCAGGAATTTATTAAGTATCTTTTCAAATAGAGTCTTGAAACTATTCCCACTGTGAAGTGTAAAACTTGTTGAAACTCAAGATTGAATGCTTGGGTTTGATTTATAAATAAATACAAAATTTAATATTAATATTACATTTTGAAAACTTACCAAAAATCCGACAAGCAGAAATGTCTTATATGGCGAAACCATTTTGTATTCGTAATAAATTCACTGAGATCCAACTTCACCGAAAGACGAAATACACTAAAATGCACTACAATTAACTCACATTTCAGTTTCACAACACTTCATTCATAGTCGAAACGCGATTCCGTATTGATTACGCACATTTTCGATATCGTAGATAGTGTAAGTCATCGTGATAACTTATATCTTTAACACATACCCGTACCTAGGAAACAACACTGATTAAGGCCGTGCACCGACCTGGACAATTTGTTTTGGACAACGATACACCAAAAGGTTTTGTCTAGGTCTGCGCATGGCCTTAGTGTTATGTTTTGTTCGAGAACTAAGCGGAAAAGATATCTCTTATTTGTTCAGTTCAATAGTGGCAACTGCTAATTCATCGAAACCATACCAATCATCATTTCTAATTGTCCTTATCATAACATCGTTATCTAACATTAATTTAGTAAAAGCAATTAATGGTATTTCAATGGTTTAAAATTATTATCAAAATTACAACTTTTCATATATCAGATTTATTCATAGTAAAAATTGTAGGTCAAATATAATATATGTCAACCGCAATTCAAATCCAACGTTTTGAACAAATTGTGTATAATGTGATGCAGCCCTATTCCTCATATTTTGTCCATATTTTCTTGTCGATCGAGTTCAATATTTTTTTTATTGAGATCAATATGCGGTTTCTTACAGATCCCACGGTTGGGTGTTTGAATGTCTCCCATATTGTGGGTCATTTTTATTGCATTTCTAATAAGCAGTTACGAGTGCAACCGTCACGGTTCACGATTTAATTGTTTTTGTAGCGTTGTCTTTAACTGTGGTTGAAGTTTTCTTTAATTCTGGCGCACAGGTGGTTAATGTGGTCAGGAAACTTGGAAATGTATCGTATTTTGGTTTTCCTATTGATACATTTGATGTACACCAATTTTTGTTCCTGTATTATTTATCAAGTGGTTTCAAAGCATGAGTCACTCAGGCACAAAAAAACCCACAAAATCATGTCAAACAATCATTACTCAATTACCTTTCAATGAAATAAAAACCACGTCATGGGGTCCAATTTCGAAGACAATTTTACTCAAAAACCGTCTTCGTGTGTGTCCGGAAATGGTATCAAAACTAAAGTCTGTAATGCTCGACTTCCGATCATTTCGGACGCTACATCTTATACAAATAAAACGGAAAAATACCTAATTTGAAAATAATTAGAAAATGATGCAACATCAGCAGTTTTGTCATTTCTATTATAATGTATTGTGAGAATGATTTGTGTCAAATATAATGTTGATATCTGATTTTGTTTAGAGATACGAATCCTTTTCAGCTGTTCGATAGGAGAATCTGATGTAAGTTTATGATGTAACTGAAATAAATTCATTCGTCATAATATTTTTACTTGGGAATTTCCTGAAAGATACGAGAAATGAAAGTCATTTTTACCGACTTCATGTGTATAGCTTTTCATTCGTCATAAATCAAAATCAATCCTTTAGCTAATTTTAAGTGATTCTTTACTCGTATATTTTTTTTATATCTATTTAAGTAACTGATGTCTAATTGTACCGGATAACCAGATCGACCTCATGGTTGGCCCCTGGTTAAAGCGCATTAGTCGGTCTGTTGATCGCTTGGACACACTTGCATCTCAATGGAGTTTGTCGTACGACACCATGCTTCATTGCCTACACTTTTTGCCATTGTCTATTTAGTTACTGTCGTTATGTAGAAATATACGAGTACCTATGACGCATTATGGACTGATTATATCAACGACGAGTTTATAGGTAACAATAACTTATTTTTAAAAAATAATAACCTTTTCAACACACTTGCTCATAAAGTGGCTCTAATTTCACCGCAATAAGGCACATAATGATACCTGTTATTAAACTGTGACTTTTTCATTGCTTAATTCTCAAGTGAGTCAACAACTTATTCACAAGTGAGTTGTAGAGTTTTTTTTTTATTTATTGGTTGAGTTGCTTTGTTCTTAAAAAAGTTTCGATACAAAAAAGATCATGCTCAATAGTACAAATAAATTAATGTACCTATTGATTTCTCATTTCATGCAACTACGTATTTAAATAGATAATTTCAACTTGTACGTGCTTAATAAATAAAACTTTCAATCAAATAATATTACATTATGGTACAAGTGCGTAGTGTTGGTGATTACCGCTGAGGCGCCATTGAGACCCGAGCCTTTAGGTGAGGGTCTTAAGAGAGCCGAGGACGGTAATCATCAATACACACGTATCATACGACGTTTTTCAACACACTTGTGAATAAAATATACTAAAAAATCATTTTCAACAGTGAAAACGAGTTGTGAAAAATTTTTCGCAATGGCGGGGTAAATTAAACAGTTTTCCTATGCGCGCGCATCTAACAATGGCGATCGGCCATAGACTAAAACGAAGAGAGGAAAGGACAAATGAGGTTACTTTATTTTTTTTAGCTTTTCGCGAATAGCGTATTAGCGACGTACAAAATGGGGAATTTCAAGTTTTCTTTATTGCAGAGAAACAAAAGTTATATTTAAATGGAAAGTTTTATTTATTAAACACGTAAAGTTGAAATTATCGAGTTGAATACGAAGTTGCATGAAATGAGCAAGTAATATGTTAGGTTCTAGCATTTTGCTGAATTGTTTGACTAGAAGACATTTGCCACATTTTATGTATTTAATGGATATCATGGAAATAGTAATTACTACCCATATCATGTTATAGATATAGTAAGTACTACTTCCATGACAGGAATAGAAAGGGATTAATATCGAATGGAACACTTTTAATTGATTAACAGTGTTACTTTTTATTATCTTGAAAATACTTAAATTTTAACTGGATTAGAATTAATGACTTATTTTATTAATTTTCTTTGGATTGATTTGTGACACTTTTAAAATTAGTTTAATTTAAAAGTATTTAAAATGAAGGCAGGAAACCATTTAAATAAAAACTATAACTCACTTGTGAATAATAGCAATGAAAAAGTCACAGTTTGATTACAGGTATCATTATATGCCTAATTGCGGTGAAATTAGAGCCACTTTATGAGCAAGTGTGTTGAAAAAATTTTATTTGCTCTGTAAAAAAGAAAAAATTAAATTCCCTATTTTGTACGTGGCTAAAACACTATCCATGAAAAGCCAAAAAAAATAAACCTCATTCTTTTAGTCTATGGCCGATCGCCATTGTTAAATGAGTCTGTGGTTAAATGCGCGCGCATAGGAAAACTGATTAATTTTGCCCGCTATTGTGAAAAAAAAATCACAACTCGTTTTTACTGTTGAAAATGATTTATTAGCATTATTTTCTTCACAAGTGTGTTGAAAAACGTCGTATGATACACGTGTGTATTGATGATTACCGTCCTCGGCTCTCTTAAGACCCTCACCTACGGCTCGGGTCTCAATGGCGCCTCGGCGGTAATCACCAACATTGCACACTTGTACCATAATGTACTATTATCCAATTTCACTTTAAAGATCAAACACCATTTATTTTATCGATCAATTTACGTAATAGTTCTTAATCAGACACCTTTAAATGCCACTCCTTTGTTATCTCAAATTCGTGACAAAGCCGGTACGCTATATAACAGATTAAAGTGACGTAACTGCGCCAGCGCAGTACATAACATTGGCACAGTTCGGTTGTGACCACCGAACCGCGACCCCTCGACCCGCGACTTTTGATGAGTCACCCTTCCTGACCGTCTTCAAGGATATGACTCCTGTGACTAATTCTCAGTAAAAAACCTCCATTGTTCGAATATAGACCATTGTAACGCAATGCCGTAACTCGTTCAGCGTTTCACCTCTGCCGTGACGTTTACGACAACCGAAAATTTAAAGAACCCTTCGGTTTTATGGCGTTTAGTGCAGAAGTAAATTTTAAAACGTTATTAGTAAGTGTCGACTAATCTTTAACGTGTATAATAAACAGCAGGTGTGCCACCGTCAAACTGGCTTTTGAGTTCTTAGCACAACCTAAATGTGTTAAATATTCCGTTACTTGTTATTCATAAATCAACTCACATCAATTTTATCTGCTAACACATGTAGGAAAAATACATGTTCCATTCCTCCATTATTTATCTGTTATCAACTGAAGTAAATTATGCTATTAACGTAAAACAGTCCCAAGTAGTCGCGTATCGGTATATCTGGAAGCGCGGGTTAATCTCATCATCAGAATAGCGAGGGTCCGCCTTAGTCGAGCCAAGACGTGTGGGAAACCCAGCCGAGCTTGACCGCCGGGCCATGCTTCGGGTAACGATCTAATTACAACACCTGACAAGCCCGGTCAAAGGTTGAACACACACAGGACCTTGAATTAAAGACAATTTCTCGCACTGCACTGCAATAAGGAAACGAAGAAACCAGTGTTAACAGGAAGTCTATAATAGGATGTGACTCGAAAGGACATGGAATATGCAATTTTATTGTTCCACAAGCTGGAAATGGTCTGTTGTGTGAAAGTTAGATGGTGCTTACTAAAGTTTAAATACAAAAGGAATTAAAGGAATTGCTTTGTTCTCACGTTTTGTTCGGAGACGTTTATTCTCTGCACAAATTAATTAATTTATTTTTATTTATAATAGGCTCGCGCTTGACCACTATCTCACCTGATGGTAAGCGATGATGTCTTAGGTCGACGGTGAAGCACGCTTGTCTGGAAGTAACCTATTCACTCTTGACTTAAAGACCCCTAGATTGTAGCTATCGGGAAACACAGACACCGGCAGGGAATGCCACTCCTTAGCTGTACGCATAATAAAAGTATTCTCAAAACGTTTAGTGCGTATGGGTGGGATGTCCACCATGTACCGATGGCGCATTGCCGTATGTCTGGTAGGCCGATGATGAAACGGGCTAATTGACTTGATATCATCACCAAAACGAAATGTTTTTTCTTCTAGAGACAATCGCCACCGTTTTCCATGAGAAATTGGTCTTGGAAAAAGCAATTCATGCAAACTTAATTCAACAAATAAGATGTTCCGTCCTTTGTTCTATCCAGACTTAAATGGTAAAGTAGCAATTTATTTCCAATATACTCAGTTTGAAATTGAAAGTCTCGTGAAACAATTGTATCAATTTATGGTAGTGGGATAACTGTGGGACCGCGGTTGATTCAAGATTCCCGCTTGTTCTGAAAATCATTTCTAATATTGTGGTTTCATTGTTTACAAACATTTGTCTAAATTGATCTATATCGAGTAAGAAAATGGTTTTGTATAAATAAACTTTAGTTAGAAGGTACTTAATTAAGTGATTTCCAATTTAGTAGAAACGAAAATCCAATCTCAATCAATCTTCAATGATACTTCATCAAGGCGTCAACGCAAACTCCTACAGATAGTTTGACTGCTTCGCCAACCTTACTATTTCCAGAGGTTTCTTGTGATTGAACTTCATCGCCACCATATCGGTAACAGTTTCCTAATATGTAGCCTTACATAGTATCGGTTGGATCATTCGGACTCCCACGGGTAGGCGCCTGGCCAGCCACGCGCTGAATACGATGCGTGATCGCCGTGAGAAATTATATGCTAGTCTCGGATCGTCGATTTCTTATTTATATTTTTATTGCTACATAAATATAAAAAGCATTTAATGGTAAACGCTTTGACGGCTAAATAATATACAGATCCATCATCCGTATAGAAGAGTAGAGGTTTAATGAAACGGCTGTGTTAATTTGATGTAACAGTGTTAAATTGTGCTGTATTAACCATCTACAATATACTTTTATTTACATTTCGTTGACTGATCATGATAAAGCGTTGTTGTTGGTCTTGTTAATCCAATTAACAGAAATTGTGTAGATGGACATCCGCAGCTTCCTACATTTTGATGTCATTAATCCACCCACAAAACATGTTGATTACAACTTTGTAGCTTATGGCCTTAGAAAAGCTATATGTTGACAGAGGCAGTTTGTCCAAGGAGCTCATGTGGAGATGGGCCGTTGTTATGCTAATTATTTAAGAGACCATTCGCATAAGTAATTTATTCTGGCGAGAATTGATAGACCTTTAAATACGTACTGTTAGGGCATGAATACAGTTCGTTTAGTTCTGATTGAACGACTAACAATATTTGGTTCGAGTTAGGGAACAGTGATGAAACAGCTAAGTATAAAACTTGTATTCAAACCTCGTGGTTTCAATTCAGAACAAATACTCAAGACAATAGTACCGTAACTTTAAATAAAATAGTCATTTAAGCATAGGCTGGTATTAAAATGTAAATGAGCTTTCAAAGACGCTTGGCTATAAAACTTAAGATTGGAAACTATAAAAGTTGCTGAAGTTCGGAGAGCCATTTGTAAACCTCGGCTTGAGTGGTCATATAAAATTGCCGGTTTTCGTGCTAGAGTGGGCCATGTCTGTGGGTCGGTTACATTTTTAAATTTAGGGAAAAATCTACAAGATACCTTGAGAAAACCGGTCTTAGATTAGAGAAACCTCGTGCGATATTGTATACGGTCCAGTTTCGTGCTCATCTCTCATGTAAATTGATACGACGGTGATAGGCGGCAATTTATGTGTCTACGAGTGTCAGCGAGGTCTTACTACAAGCTTTTGTAGAGCATACCTACCTATCTGAAATTATTTATGGACACAATGTCGTGACTAGTGCGTTTTTGTCATGTAGGTATTGTGAATAACAGACCTTCTACATGGATTAACAGACATGATCCTCACGACGGCCAATTTGTGTTTTCTAAGGCATTAAAGAAAATTAAATCGTTAAACTTAACGGTTTCTCTTCTAAAACACAGTCAAGGAAATTGATTGATTAATCAAACGAAAGGGTTCACAGTTAGGTATTTACCGTACGATTCGCGGTATTGCAAAATGTGAAATTCTTTCTGAAATGTTGAATAATAATTCTATTATCTAAATGATTGTCACATACATATGTATGAAGGAAAGCAAAGAATTTGGTCAATGTCGAGAAAGTTCTCTCCTTTATCCCATATCACGTCACAAAGACTAAAACTGGACAAGTTTTTTGGTATTTAAGCAAAGTTTGTCATCTTACGACACCTTTATGCCTTGTTGTGGATGGCGACATTACTGACTGCTCACAATCTTGCAAGACGTACCGAGAAATCTGCGTATATATTTAGATGTTTAACTACAAAGTTGTTCTGTGTCCCACCAGACAATAATAATAACATTCCTCATGCTGGACGCTTCCTTTTCAACAAAGGAACTTCATCCAGAGACTTTGTTTAACAGGTTAACAGTTCGTTCCACCCTTCTGAGTACTTATTGTACGTAACTACTCCAAGTGTTGCGGGTTTCGTGAATGGCAGCGTCGTGGGAATTGCGTGCAGTATCAAACGTAGTAGCACCCGCATGTATCAATCTAGTGCTAGTGCTTGAAACGTTTCTCGAAAGTGTACTAATCTGGGAAATATCTACCGTCAGAACAATGGCGAGGGCGAAGACTGTTTAATAGAAACTGATTGTCAACATCGTAATTATGATCCATTGTGTTAGTGTCATATTATGAGCTATAACGTGTATCTTTCTTCTTTAATAACTTGCTGTACTTAGGTACTAATTTCAAACCACCTGCCACACGCAAACTGCATCCACCTGGATACTATATTTGTGTAGAAAGCGCCTGTTGAAAATAGAATCCCACGGCGCTGCGATATAAATTATTGCTCTGCGATTATACTAGGCGCTTAGTAAGTCGAGATGCGCTTGCGCATTTTGGCGGATGCTTTGAGTTTTGATGTATATTATGTAGTCTGTAGATGTATAGTATCTGCATATTTATTAGTTTTTATTTCCAAATTATACGAAGTCTATCTATCACTTTTTTCAAATAAACATCAGGGTGGGTCTTTCAAATGTACAGAAGTATTCCTACATGCTTATTATGAAGTTCCTATTATAGTAGAATAGAGGACACAATATCTAATATGTATGTCCCACTATATTTGGACGTTTCTTTAACGGTAAACATCATCTTTTTGAGCGAAGTGGTCATTTCCTCTTAGCACAAAACTCGTTTCGACTTACTACGACCTACTACAAGATCAACAGTCTACGTGCTACGATGTTTGTAGCAAAGAACTTTGAAACTTTTCTTCATTATGCTAGAGGCTAGTTTGCTGTGTGGTAAAAGAGTCTCCATATGAGTAAAAGAGACAGGTATATGTCTGTGTAGTACTACTACGAGATGAGAACCGGTTAGGGGTGTTGTAATTTTACTATATGGATATTAACAAACATACCTACCTACATATAGTATGTTTCTTATTTTAATCGAAAAGCTAGTTTGAAAAAGAAACAATTTAATGCAGCAATAAGATGACTCGTGTAGATATCCACATACGACTTAATAGATATTAGATACTACTTATAAAGATTTAGATTTGGAGATTATAACAGCTTTTATAATGATCTAACGTTAAAGTAATATTAAGTTTGTTAAAAAAAAAGCTAGAGTCTAGCTCACTTTAACTATATCCAACTGCAAATCAATGGTTTCTATAATCAGTTTTGAACTGCATCAATTATTCCTAACATTTTTAAATGTAATAGATACACTGAGTGTGTCTGAGGACTTGAACTTGCAAATACTTCAATAAATTATGCTGAAGTATACCTCCATAAAAATAAAACACAACATATTTTACATTCTACCAATCTATGATTAAAAAGCCGTCTAACTAATTACAAAGAAGCTTACAAAGGATTAGATCCTTATCTCAATTTTTAAATAACCTCTCGAGCTTCCAATTTCCATTAACTTTGTCGTGTTGTTCTTAAATAAGATTTAGATTGCTTTTAGTTTAAAAGGGTTGAAACGAGGAAGTTTAAAATTCTTTATTGCTTAGTGTGTTGGCCTTTATTGTCATTTTTATAGTATATAACGGGACTGGAGTTGTAAAAGTTTTCTGTTATAAAACAATCTAAATAATCAATGATCTAATCGATTTATTATCCTTCGTGCACAAACCTTACAAAAACCAGCTGCCTAATTGTGTAAGTGCATTCGGCAAGGCAAAGCGTTTAGACGCCATCAATCGACCAATCACATGTGAGATGAAAGATGCGTTAAGGAGTTCCGTCTATGTGATTGGTCGATTGATGGCGGTCAAATCATTTGCCTTGTCGAAGTCACTTACGAAATTTAGGCTGCTGGTATTCCTTTGATTCTCCAGGATGAACTTAATGTTATTTTATTGTAAAAATAGGATAAAATTAAGAACATCATTTTCATGGAAACTCACAAATGTTTCAGTTCACAATTCACATCTTATAATACGGTTTTCTATGTCGATAAAAATATTAACAGAGGGTTCTATATTTTTAATGTTATGTCATTCCCGAAAGATGCGTCTCCTTCCTGAAGACCTGAAAGAGTTCTTCTTTTTTCGGGACGATTACCGATAAATTTGTCCGACCATGGTGGCAACTTGTACAGCTCTGCCCCGACACATTCAGGGTGCACTGAATGTATTTAAAGGTGCACTTGGTTGGGCAACAGTTTGATTCAATCTGAAAGAGTTTTTAAAGTAAGCTAGACTATAAATCACAATCCCGCTACTCGTTAAGGTTTTTAATGAAATAGTACCTACAGATTTCAAATACAAAAGAGACAAATTGCATCCATCTGTTCTAGTCATTAACGCAGCTAATTACAGTGTCGGAGGAGGCTAGTTAAATGCATCCATGTCATCATCTGGCCAGCAAGGATTTCTTATTAAAGCAATCCCTTCTGCATTCCTTGCTGCATGGAATTTGTGCGTCATGGGCATTATTATGGTTTAAGAAACGTAAGGCTTCTTAGGACTGTTCAGGAATAATGCACGTACAGTTGCGATATTTTGATCAAGATATTGTGGCTAGCTTCAGGATTCAGCAACTTTCGATTGTAAAATTTGTGCCATCGACGCTCTCCGATTATCCAATATTCGAAGGATAAAAATTACCAACATTGGAAAGGAAAGTAGAAAGTCTCTTTCCCAATCCTTTCAAATACGTATCATCATTCTAATGGTAACTCTAAGAGGCAACTAATAAACACTTCTCATCGCCTTAACTTTGTAACCGAACATGCTATTACACCACAATTTTGTCAGTAAAAATAATAGTTTGGATCCGTCGTCATGCCGGCAATATTATATTTCTCACCTAACTAGACGGGAGTGTATAATTGGGCCAAACTGCCCACTACGCAATTACTACGGAATGGAATAAGTAATACCCGTAGCGTAGAGCTTAGACCAGTCGGGCCGCTTACCGTTTGAGTAGTGGAGCAATCTCTTTAAATGCTTCAGCTGCTTTTTTATTTTATTTTTATCGATTACCTTCTTAAGGTAAGATAATAAGATTACTGATATAAAAGGAGGTATACTTTGAATTCGAAAACACCATCGAGTTTTCTCCTTTAAAAGTATTGAAGTGTAGGTGCGTTTGTTTTTAATTTAAGTTCGGTTATATGTTCAAATGTTTTGTTATTGAGATTGAGGCTGTTTAGAATATAATATGGACCCGTGGCCCGTGCATAAGTAACTGTGTCCGCACGTGCGCATAGACAAAGGGAACTTGAAACCTTTGTGCTTGGTAGAACAAGAGACATAGCGCCGTACTAACTACTAAGTAGTTACTACCGAGGTGTTGTTGCTCCACTATCATTGAGCTCGGAGCTCTATGGTATAGAAACCACAATACAAACAAATTGTATTGACAGTAGTTGATTGTCAACCGCGAGAATAGATTGAGCTCACGGACGAATATGAACGTGTGTGCATGTTTACTTAGGTAGCTACCACTTTAATTTGATAAACATTGATTTGTTTAATTATGTATGGTTGAACAAATTTAAACAAATCTGATAAAATATAATATTATGAACGTATGTTTCGATTGCCAACCAGCAACATAACTACGTAAGTGAATTCGGCAAGGCAATGGGTTTTGGCCCATCAATCGGCCTATCACATGCGAGATGAAAGACGCGATGTGGATTTGTCTATGTGATTGGTCGATTGATGGCGGGCAAACCCTTTGCCTTGCCGAATTCACTTACGCAATTATGCTGCAGTTCATCCATTAGCATCTATCCTAGTACTACATAAGTACATACATACATACATAAACTCATGCCTTTTTTCCATGGGGGTAGGCAGAAACTACAAAACGCCACCTGCTACTATCCTTACATACTTCTTTTGCTTCACTCACGTTCATACATCTAGTCATACACACACGCTGGTTATGAGTACTGCGCAACTGACCTTTCTGAAGAACATCACCAATAAGGTCTATGTATGTCTTTTTATGGAAGCCATTGTACTTTACTTGTTAATTCTTTCATTGAGTATCAGGCTTATGAATGAATAAATTATTATAAATGCGATTGTATAAACTTTGAGTACCGCGTACTCATAATTTCATTAATATTTTTTGAATTTTACGAGATGCATGATTAAGAGCAGAATCCTAATGTCCATAGAAGCCTGACTACAAATAAATCCGTTTTACTTTCACACTTTACAAACACAATCAGTTACGTCATTACTATATTTCTGCTATAATAGACAAGTTCTTACTACTTCTACTTCTTACAGAATTTTTATGCGTTACATTAGGCACGCACGCAATCAAGAGACAATGACTAGGAAAGCCTATTTGAAATGTTCTCGGGAATTGATAAGGTATTACGAGCGATTACATATTATACTCAGCAAGGTGTTCAGTATTAGCGATAAAGGTTTTTTTGGAGTTATAATCCCTCATCCCGCTGTGCAGTCGAAAACAGCTCCCTCGCACGTTCAAAACTTTTTTCTTCCGACCACCTGCTCTAAAGCGAATAAAAAAAAACAAGACAGAACAGGTAATTTTTATTTTCGTTTTTGAACTCAACACTGCTTGGCACGTTTTATTATTTATGATGTGCCTTCGAACTATGTATATCTTTTCTGAGTAAAATAAAATACAGTTTTTACTTTGCAAGGATTAGTTTTACACTTTTCCTAAACAAAACATTGCAGTAAGGTTCAAATTCCAAAAGATCATAATTATCAGTATTTCTAATCAACACTATAATAGCTATAATATATAAGGAATGTCACATTTTCTAAGATAGAACGTATTCCTTGACGTGTTTATAATAACAACAATTATTGCTCATGTCATCATTACTCTCGTGGTCCCGCGGGCATTGCGCGGCGGTTCTATAGAACAAAATGGCCGCTTCGGAACCTCAAAATCCTGGTCGTAGGATTGTTTCCCGCCGTAGCCGCGCGAGGCGCTTTGCCTTTAGTTCGGGTTCTACGCCGCTACGAGCGATGGTGGCGCTGGCATCACGGGCGGCGTACCCGCAACTCTACACTCCCACGTACGGTCTCTCATTGTAAACACAGTCGCGAACGCCGCGTGCTAAGTTTTCGTATCCCTGTGGACTAAAAACGTTTGTAAACATGAAAGCTTGTGAGGTGTTGTTATGAACTGTGCTGTGTGTGACAACTGGATTGATTGCAAGGATTTACGATGACTAAAACGAAGATAACTCGAAGCAGCGCTCTCTACCATAGCGCTAAGGTGAGCCCTTCTACTTTAATTTGTTATTATTTTCGGTTTTTATCAATTAAAGTGTTTTTCTTCAGCTTTCTACATATCTTATAAATAAATATAACCACCAAAAATAGTTTGAAAGACGGTATTTTTTAAACTAATCAGTCAGCGTGTTATTTATGTAAATTAACTAACAATAATACACACTTACAAATGCGAAACTTCCTCATTTTTTTAATATTCCGTCGAAAATGCATTCGATTTCTAAATGTCTTACTGCAATAGTTATAATATGGAGGGTAATTCATTCCAGTCCGGTTCTCTGGACGTTGGTCGTGAATCTCGATCCCTCCTCTCCCGCCCATTCCCTTCGAAGCCTCCGTGCTTCCAATTTAAAATAAGCGATCGCATCGCGCAGTATACACAAAAATACGGGAACCTTTTCAGATATTGGTTGTTCCTTATGTAAGAGTTGACTCAGTAAATAGAAAGCTATTTCCTCGTACCTGATAGTGGTACTAAATAAACAGTGCAAACATATTATGTCTATTGATAAAAGAAGCTGATTTAGAAAGCAATTCATTGCGTCTGCTATTTTAAAATATTTGTGATAGTGTTTTAGGCGGCAAAACTATTATTTAAATGTACTATGTCTTTTCCAATAGGCACGCATAATGTGCAGGTATTGTTTTCTTGTTCAGTCTAAAGACTTGCCTACGTTGTACTTTGAAAAAGAAATGGGTATGCATGAAAATAGGACGTGATGATTTTACGCGCCTTTTTCATTGTTTTTACATCAAAACATTTGTATAAAAACTAATTGAATTTTTCTCAACTCGAGCCGTAAACAAACAAAAAAGTATCTCATTTTTTCCCGTATACTGTGACCCTACGGGGCCTACGCTTGGAGTAAAAGACATCAACGCACACGAACAAAAGAGACAGCAATGCCTTATAGGTGTTTTTGTGTTTGTGCAAGTGAGACAGATGTCGCCTGTAGCAGGGCTTATACTTATTTTGTTGTATATAATTAAGGACTGGGATTTCGTATACAGGTACATTTATAGCTGCAGGTATAGCGGCCGTTGTACGGATGGCCGATCTCCCTATTTTGAAAAGGGATGCTCAATAATGGGGGCAGACTTTGACCGTATGTAATGTGCTGGCATTTAAACTTTGGGGCCTTTCGTTTCGGACAGTGAGTGCTAATGATGCGTGAATGGAACAATCCTTTTACTTATTCTTCGTTAGATTTTGGAATCGAGGTTTTCATTTACATATTATTTGAATGTCGTGTTCGATGTTGGAGCTTTTTTATGTACTTTGTTCAGCCACCACGTGGTATTTACAGAAATCCTTATAATCTATGTATTTTCATATTTCTTATTTGATAATAACCCTCAAACGCTAACGCCTATGAAAAACTAATTTGTATTTAATGAGCACTTAACCCACGATTTCTGGCAATATAAAAAAGTAAATTGGTCGAGATGTGGTTGGTTCTTGGAAATTGAGCACACGCTCCTCTCAATTCGCCGACCGGTTCCGCCTGGGTTGGATTTACACCATATCACTTTGATTTTTTTACTACTCAATCATCTTGCTATATTAATAGCAGTACCCTGGCAATCATTGCCAGTAAATTATATAAGTACCGCAAATCAAACCACACTAAATAACAAGATAGATTAAGTATCTATTACTTCGATAGTATCCTGTCGGGTATCTGACCTTTTAACACCGCTTACGTGAGTATAGTGAGACAAGTGTGCTTAGTGCGAGTTTTTTAACGTACTCACTCGTGATATCGTAAACGATCTCTTATGTCAAAATATATTCAAAAAAAGAGGTTTTGCCTTGCCGTCACCAGACGGCGCTTATCCAGTTTCAATACAAATTGTAGTTTACGTTAACGCGATTAAGCGTGAATAAAAACTCGCACTAAGGCGGAAAATAATTATTACCCACTTTATCTATTTGCTAACTATGAAAAGAAATGAAATTAAATGAAATCTCTCTTTGTAGTGTTATGAGCGTTAATTCAACATTAATATTTAAATTGGACAGCTCAAACTTCAATAGAAAGTATATTGTATTATCGACGTCCAAATTTTCAAAAGCCCGAGGCCTAGAGGCAGTCGTCATATTCTCTTTTCTTTAGCAGAGTTGTGACCGCAATATGATACTCAACAAGGCTAATAATTTGTAATTTTGTATTCATAAAACACACGTTACGTCATTTCTAATACTAGCCGTTAGAATGGTATTCAGTCTTGTCTAAAGATTTCAAAGAGGGTTTAAAATTATGTATGTGCATAGATGTAAAACACAGGCAGGGATATTTTTCGATACTTAAGAACTGTTCTTCACGATATTCGTACTAGGATTTACTTATTTGATTTGAAGGATAGAGATCTTAATCATGTTTAATAGCCTAATAGCCATGCCCATTATTGTAGTTACAATATTGGTGTTTCCTAGGCTAGTAATCTTTTTGTATAGATAAATGATCACTTAAAAACAGGTTAAAAATTCACGGATAATTTACCTTAAAAAGAAGTATTCCACGAAATTTTGGACCTTCTATGGTATTTATGGTAAGTGCAGGGGGATAAAGAATAAAGTAGCACAACTAACATGACGAAAAATAAAAAAAGAGATATCTAGTGTAGCCTACTCATAGTCAAGTTAAGAACAAAAGTAATTTATCAAACACTAGCTTCTGCCAGCGGCTTCGCCCGCGTGTAAAGTGTTTTATCATCCCGAGGGAACATTATACCGAGATAAAAGTAAACTATATGCTATTCCAGACCATAATATTTGTTTGTGGCAAATTTCATCCAGATCCGGATACATCCACACACACATCTATCCAAACTTTCACATTTATAAAATTTGTAAGTAGTCATGTTGCCCTTTCCTTATTCCGCGACGCAATTTAAATGATAGGCGATGTCGCACACGTATTTTCTTAGAAAATCAAGTGCATGTCGGTCGAATTGCATCGCATTGCGTCCATTTGAACATATGCAATTTTGCTTGGTAAAAATCGCTGGGCACACCGATAAGCGATTTTTACTAAGCAAAATAACTATTTATATCACAATATAAATCGAATTGCATCGCTACATCAGGAAAGGGGCTTAGTCACACAGGTCATACTACGTTTTATGAGCATCGATTGCGAGAGCATCACATTCGACACACCGATACCAAACCGACCGATTGTATGACTCGCATCTTGTTACAGCATTCCGTCTCAACAATTGCGAAATGATCACGTTCTTATACTAATTGTTATGATATAACATACCTGATCAATGGCGCTATGTTATCATAATATCACATAGTGACAATCCGTGACTCAGCTCTATATGTCACGGTACACATATAACAACATCACGCAAAGGTGCACCTAAGTACAGCAACATTTCGCAGTTATGTTTTAAGGCGCAGATACCCTTGAGTAGCTGCTTTTAAAATGAGAATCACGTCTAAACGGCTAGTCGTAGTTTTTTGGAAAAAATATATGTTGCACTAAACCATTTTCTTAATAATTTGATCTAAGAAAATTTTGAGTTTTATTCGTATAACATAGTGTAATTAATTTGTAAAGTTATATCTAAAACGGACATAAAAACGACAATCACGCCAAAACCGCTGGGCGTATTTTAATGAAATCGACACCATCTCAAAGACAATTTAATTATCTACATTTTGAACTTAGGCTTTTTTTTTAAAGTCATAGATTAATAAGGAAAGTACAAAAAACTACTAAATTTCGGATCGCGCGGGTGTGAAACGAGTGCGCGTTTTGTTCCCTCAAGGTCGTTGGCGTTAGTCGTCGTCTTAAGTCTCAAGTACAATTAAGGGTCAAAAGTGCAGTCACACTCTACAAAAACAGCAGCGACAATTTGAACTTTTCACGGTTAGTAGGTATAATCTAAACTAAACTTTAATTTCTATACAACATTTTAAATCAGTTGTGGATAATATAACTTCTTCTACAAAAACAAGCCATTTGAGTTTTGGGAGAGTAAGACTGCACTTTTGACCCTTGACTGTACATATTAGGGGGCGAGCCTTATGTCATTAACGGGACAGAAGTCCGGACTCTGATCTGCTAATGAGCAATGCTAAATGAAAAAAACCAGCCAAGTGCGAGTCGGACTCACACACGAAGGGTTCCTTAGGTACTTAGTAAATTGCGGTTTACGATTTATGACGTATTAAAAAAAACTACTTACTAGATCTCGTTCAAACCAATTTTCGGTGGAAGTTTCCATGGTAATGTACATCATATATTTTTTTTAGTATTATCATTCTCTTTTTTTAGAAGTTACAGGGGAGGGGCACATTTTACCATTTTGGAAGTGTGTCTGGCGCAAACTATTCAGTTTAGCAAAAAAAAAATATTAGAAACCTCAATATAATTTTTGAAGACCTATCCATAGATACCCCCGTATGGATTTCTTGAAAAATTTTTTTTTAGTTTCAGTTCTAAGGGGAACCCCCAAAATTTATTGTTTTTTTTCTATTTTTGTGTGATAATCTTAATGCGGTTCACAGAATACATCTATTTACCAAGTTTCAATAGCATAGTTCTTATAGTTTCAAAAAAGTGGCTGTATCATACGGACGGACAGACAGACATTACGAATCTATAAGGTTTTTTTGCCATTTGGCAACGGAACCTTAAAAACTAATAACACTTTGCCCGATCTGGGAATCGAACCGAAGACCTCACGCTCAGCAGTAGCTTTCACGACCACTAGACCATCGATGCAGATATGTCACGGTTCATTTACGTGAATCACCGACATGTTGGTCACATACATAATTGTTGTTTCACCTAATTGGTTTTTAATTAGACCGTAACATGGTAATTTGTAGTTTACCTGGCTGAATAAGGTTGGCTTGAAGCCGGTTTAACATTGCTTTACATAATTGTTCGAACTAGTATTAGCATTAGCTTAAATTTTTGTGGTTTACTTACAGATTGCTAGTGATAATATAACTAACACATGGATAAGTTGCACTCATTATAGATAGTACCTGGTTAACCTGGGCGACCGAGTTCTGCTCGAGTGAAAATGGAGTAAACGACGTTTTCTAAAAATGAAACCTAGCGATACTCCATTTGCGATAACATTAGACGTTTAAATTAGTCCATTTTACTATTTTGAACTCAAAATCGGTTGAACGGACTGTAAAAAGATTTGGAAACATGTCTATTTATTTATTAGTTTATCCTCGCACTGGAACGCCTTGCAGCAATTACACCAATGGAGCACAATCTTATAATAAACTCACTATAAGTCCAGGTTTCCTCACGATGTTTTCCTTCACCGTTGTCAGCTATGTTATTTCAAATGGAGTTCAGATCCATTTATCGCCTTAGAAACCCCGTTATATACAAGAATTGCTCGTTTAAAGTATTAGTACCTAATTAGATAGTTAAACTGTACCCTTGTTCTGGTACTTCTTGGACGCCCTGAAGTTGGCTTTCCGATCCGCAAAGCACGGCGCGGTGCTGTTTTTGTATGAGATTTACTACTGCGCAGCCATTGTAGCCAACTTCAGGACGGCCAATAACTGGCGAGAACTATAGTGATTTACTAATTTGTACCTACCAGATACAATTTAATAATCATGATAATGAAGTAACATTATCTTCATGATTGATGCGAAACTCGGTAACAAAGCTTAGGAGTAACCCTACCTTGCAACTGGATTCTAACGTTTGTTCAGTAGTCGCAGTAGGTACCTAATAGTGTCATGTAAATAAGTACAATTTTACGCACATGTTTATCTACCTACCTACACAATAGCAGGTAAGGAATGCATATTCTTAGAGGCATGTTATTGAAGTCTAGACCTTGATCAGTAATTTCAAACAATATTTACTGTACAGGTAATACTGTAATTACGTCTCTGCCAGATGACGTAATTGTTTATTATTTTACCATGTTTAATGATACCTAACTCATGTATTGATCACGTTGAAGCCTGAGGGAACTAATGAACGTGACCTGCTTTGACTGAAGACGATCACTAGAAAAAAAATATGCGATATTTTCTACAATATATTTTTTATAAAAAAATAACTTTTATGAAGACCACACATGGTGTGGCGTGCACGAAAAATGACCTATCTTAATTACATATTGATTTTTGACAGCTGTTTTAATACACTTGCTACCAAACAAAATAACCCATCAAATTCATTGGTTGAAATTATTAATACGTTCAAGTGTAGGTGAGGCGCAATCGTTTCCGTAGGGGAAGTGCACCGGCCATATTCTGATTCAAATACTACTTCCGCTTACCGATACCGATTCTCTGATAAAGCCCACTTGATGCTCAATGTGCATATGGAAGATAAAAAGTATTCTTTTTGACACACACATCGATAATATTATTAAAAAAGCTTCTAAGGCACTGGGTTTCATCTTGAGGATATCAGCCGATTTTAAAAACATAAAAACACTCAAAATTCTATATTGTGCTTTTGTGCGCAGTCATCTCGAGTACTGCTCTCCAGTATGGAATCCGATCTACAATACTTACGTCAATCGCATCGAAAGTATACAAAAGAAGTTCTTGAGGTACATTCAGTATAGATCCAAAACCTATTTACCTAACTATTACAGCCGCTGCAGGAAGTTTCACATTCTTCCACTAATTGAGCGGAGAAGAATTGCCGACATGGCATTCCTGTTCAGTTTGGCTAATGGTTCAATTGACTGTTCTGAACTGATGAGCAAAATTGGGCTGCGTGTTCCATCCTTCACCTTAAGGAATCATCAACCTTTGTATGTTCCCTCTGCGCGATGCACTTATCGACAAAACTCATACATAATAAGAGCTAGCAGGGCATACAACTCGATGTGTCAGAGTATTGATGACCTTGATTTGTTCTCCACCAGTGTTCCGAAACTAAAAAAATTTTTATGTAAAAACTTCTTTGAAGATCACTGAATCTTGTTCTGTCTCTTCTTTCATTGTCTACGAGTAATTACTTCTTACGAACTCTTGCATGTCTACTGTTTCTTGTGCTACCCTAATGTTGTCTGTGAAAACTTTTAATTGGCCTTCCATCACTAACTGTCTACTATCTGTATCCTAGCTGTAAGTTTTCTTAAGTAATAAAATAAATAAATAATAAATAATTAGGAAACAGAATTTTATACTAACACACGTTGATTGGCTTTGAATCGATTTTTGATTTTTGAATCGTATTTTGGGAGCCGAGTCACCCACGTCCGTAGGAAAGTACCTCATACACGTGGTCCCCGGTTGGTGCTAATCAGGTGACAAAAACTGGTGGTAGGCTCCGGCCGATGGCTTGCGACCACCCACCGGGCAAAGACGTACCGCCAAGCGGCCAAGCCGTGTTCCAGTGCGATGCTTGGTATAGCCACTTCAGGAGATGGGTCGAGATGGCGGTTCCATTGCAGGCAGACCAGCCTTGCGCACGCTGTTATGGTCTTATCGGGCGACTAGGGCGGTAGTCGCGTAGTGTGCCAGCCCCACACGAAAGGCTGTCCCGTCAACTGACGAAAAATCCCGGAATGCACCATCGTGCTGGTTGACGACTAGAAGGGAGGACCCGATGGACATTCCCGGGGCTGCTCGGGCGTCCGAGCCGTCCGAAAAAAAAACAAACAAATGGCATGGCTTGTACATTCAAAGCATTAATTTTAGCTATGACTATATTCTATTCTAAATGAAACAAGAACTGTCAAACTTGTTCATGAGATGAATAAATCTAAATAAAGCACAGTCAGATAACAGATTATAAGTCGATTACAAGTTAAATGGTGCATTGGTGCGAGCTGTCGGCTTCCCACGCGACCCACGGGGCATCAAATCGAGGTTTTTCCTCGTATATATTATTCAATACATGTCCAACGCATCACTGCTCCCCCTCTTCATGTAAAAACGTGTACTAATTGACCCTCTCCCTTTCACATTTCTTAAAAAAAACTATACTTAGCACGTTGTACACGGTAAAATAGAACACTTAAATAATAGCAGTGATGTAATTGGATGTTATTTCAATTAAGATACGATTAAATCATAAAGGTAGAGCAATTTTATTTGTTTCATTAACTGGAATAGTTTTCTCTGGAAATTAAATAGTACCGAGAAAATTAAGTTATTAGGGATAGTTTTTTTGTGGAAGAGAAACAGAAAATATTCCAGAATTCCGCTGCACATTTTCTCCCCAACCTTTCGGCAAAAATAGACGTGATGTTATTATTTATAATATAAATTAAACGTACTATGCGTAATTTGACACAGATTATATAAAAACAATCTATTGATTGTTACTAAACAGAACAAAATGATTATTTGTATACAGCTGTTATTAATATATCTGCTGAACTTTATATGCGTATGGGAAATGTGACGAGGCGTTGACCCGAGTATGTTACGCGATCACAATAAAATCTGTTTATGTACACATATTTTATCACTGCTATTTATATACTTTGTTTATGTTTATTTACAGTTTGCCGCGTGTGTGTTATGGTACGGCAGCAGATTGACCTAAATATATTTATTTAATACTGTACAGAGTATTTTGTTGTTTTTTTTACTGCAAGTATTGGCACTTTCAAAGGAGTTTTTTTAATACACATATTATGTGCAAAAACAACAAAATACTCTGTACAGTATTAAATAAATATATTTAGGTCAATCTGCTGCCGTACCATAACACACACGCGGCAAACTGTAAATAAACATAAACAAAGTATATAAATAGCAGTGATAAAATATGTGTACATAAACAGATTTTATTGTGATCGCGTAACATACTCGGGTCAACGCCTCGTCACATTTCCCATACGCATATAAAGTTCAGCAGATATATTAATAACAGCTGTATACAAATAATCATTTTGTTCTGTTTAGTAACAATCAATAGATTGTTTTTATATAATCTGTGTCAAATTACGCATAGTACGTTTAATAGTAATAGTATCAAACTACAACAAATAGTCGTCTATGATTTTTTTATTTGCTTTGGAAAACGATTCAGGTATCATTTCACGGTTCACAGCACTTTGATAAATGCTATCGGAAATCGAATAAAGGTGAACACAGACTAGCGAAATAATATGTACAATAGAGTCAGTGTGAACACATTTTTTTTGTTATTTACAGTCTTGCGCTTGACCACTATCTCACCTGATGGTAAGCGATGATGTGGTCGACGATGAACTAAAGAGGCGTAACTAAAGATTTTTTTTAAAACTTTGCCCCAAACTAGGAATTTCTTCATGTATCGTGGGTGCGTTTACAAATATATAAAGTCACATATACAACACCCAGAGTCGGAACAACTGAACCCGCGACACGCAGCGCAGCAGTCAATCGCTCAACCACTGCGCCAACCGTGCGCCCCTTTAAGGGTACACTAGTCGACGGCACGAACTATTTTGTGCGCGGGGTTAAAATGCATTTTATATCAACCGACAACACGTGTGGAAGAGATAGATGCTGTGATGAGCAGTAGGAAGCTAGTTCGCGTACGAATACACACTTGCAAATTGGTAGCGAAATGGATAATAATTTAGGACGAAACCGAGCGCGCAAAATTTTATAAACAGACCTTTGGTAGTCTAGATATCATGAAAAAATTACTAAATCTATCTGTTCAAAATAAAATTATATACATTGTTGAACTACTCGTACTAATCTATCCCTGTATGGAGGCCGTTTTGCAATTTTCCGTCTTATGGTATTTATTCGCGCCCAAAAATGCGTTAAAATTAGTGTCGAAATGTGGAACTTTCGACGCTCATAACTGAAATATTTTCGTTTTTGCTTCCATACAGGGCTAGATAATGATGAGACAAATTGATATCACTTTTTGTTTTGAACGTTCATCGTCAAACAATGGAATAATCCCTAGACTTCGTTTGTATGGAAGAATTTTCGACTAGTGTAACCTTAATAGTAGTTAACGTATTTATGGAAATAAAAGAGTTAGTCACAAAGGTAGCATCGTTTCCGTGGTATAAGTTTCGTAAACGCATCTTTTTAAAGTTTGTTTATGATTTCGCGCAATTTTCCCTAAACATCTTCAATAAAAAACATCTGTCATCCAATTTTAACACCACTTATCAGGCCATTAGTCCTTTGAACCCGCAGTTTACGTACACACAAACTTTACATCCCGTTATTTGCCGTCGTATGTAGCTTGTTAAGACTTAGAGTAAATAATGCGATTTTCAACTCTGTGTATGTCTCTGTCTTTAAGTGATAAAAAGCTTAGATAATATTGAACCTTATTCTAAAGGCATAAAGTTTAGAAAGTGTGGTTAAATTTTCGTATCATTGGCTTGGTTTGGATATAACGTCTGCAAAATATTGACGTGGCTGTAAAAAGTAATTGAAAATTTTGTAGTCTTAGCTTATCGGGCTATGTAGATTTTCCAATACAAACTTGCTTAATACGTTGTAAAGTCTAATCACAGATTATTTTGGCACACATCATTCGACAAACATTATTTTGTATTTCTATTGAAAGAGCTTCTTTCAGTTTACTTTTCGAAAGCTATAGAAAAAGCGGGACTGCGTTCTCTTGATCTTCAAGCCCGCTTTTTTCCTACCTTCCAAGGAATATTTTATCATTTATTTTTATACTCGAAGCAACTTATGTCTTATCAGTGTAAACATTGACAAGAACCGTTGTTCCCGAAACCGTCTTGTTTCGAAATCGTTATCTGGCGACAATACGTCCCCGCTTCCATTAGCGAGAAATTTTATCTGTTTGTCACGAGCTCTTCTAAATGTAGGCTGGATACACACGGACCCTCAGTCAATCACTTAACATAGACCTCAGAATCTATCGGTATGATAGGACTGTAGGGCTAGTGTGAAGACGGCCTTAGTGCCTTGTGTGTTCGAGGACAGTGCCTTTATTGCGTCTGTTTGAGATGCTTTTATAGAAATACAACGAAATCTTCACGTTTGTCATAATTCGTTGTGCAAACAGGCACTTTTTCGTGACTTTGACATGGTGAAACTTTAGATAAGTTACATAAATAAGATAAAAAGTCCACATTGAATTTATTAAATAAATCTAGAGCACATTTTATGTATTCGTAGCAAATATTTCTGCTCATTTGAAAACTAGACGCGGAAAGTATTTATCACATTTTATGTATTCTGCCTCTGTGACTTCTAGAAACGAGTTCTAATGTAGTAGGTCTACTTATGTAGACTATAAACGCTGGTTACGTCGCCAGTAACAGTACCTTAGTTACGTGACTGAGAAAAATCAGCATTAATCTGCCGCTAGCCGCGTACTAAGCTCATTTCGCGGAACATTACGCTACCGGTGCGCAAGCGCATCAGCGCATGCGCCACTTATCCGGAGCATCTGTCATCCTTCCTCCTCAATTTTTTTCGCCTTCCTGTATATTGTCCTGCAATAAACACCGCACGTTTCAAGACTTGGGTTTATAGCCATAAAAAGAAAGTTTGAAATTTTACGAAATCAAAGCACGTGTAGAAGATAAGAAGAGATAACGTAAAGTGTTTGTATGCCACTTATGAGCCAAGTGCAGCGTTGATACGAATATAAATATAAATAACACACGACATCGGCTCGCGGACGATTCCAAGATACAAAATAAAACAGGAGTATATTGTGAGAGCATTCGACATCTGCTCGCGACGAGTTAGCGTCCACCTGCCCGCCAGGCCCGAAAACAATCGCGAAAAACTGCGCAGCCGCAGCCGGGCCACGTATCGTTCTCATTACAATAACAGGTGAGGAATGATGTTATGGCGACCCTAGGGAGTCTGCTAACTGTATAAACACTATAATTGCCAACCTACTATGTATTACTATAAATTCTGTAGTAAAGAATTTTCTTATCGAGCGTGCATGTAATTGGAATAATGACACTTTTTGCATGGCTGAATTTTATAGGTATTTTTAAGTGCGCAAGGTGGTGATACAAATTGCTGTCTTGTATTAAGCCTGCAATTTGTATCTTCACATTTTTGATGCTTCGATGGGCGGAAGGTGTTGACTAAACCATAAAGTTGAAGTGCAAAATGCAAATATTTATACTTTACCTCTTAACTTAAAATAGGCATTTAGTATTTATTTTATTACGCCTACCATTCAGATTGACATTTATATTATTAAAACTGGAGTGAAATGTTAATCTGTACCGGTTCAACTTGATATTTTGGAACTTTACAAAAAATATGGTAGCCAATCGATGACATATGTATTTATGTTTTAATATTATGTGATGTGGGCGGCAGGAAGTGTGTTGGCGTTGTGACCATTATAATGTAACAGATACGTGCTCAGATTTTATCTTTAATATCTATGACGTTTTAAGTAGCTAATGACATGACAGATCCAGTTACTACTGTTCCAAAAGTCCAACGCAAATTTCCAGCACTCAATCCAATAAGCATGAAAATCAATGTCCGCCAGAGCATCTTAAAAATATTTTCTAGGCTTTTGAAACTTTGCAACTCGGCAATGCCTCTGCATTCAAGTCGATTATTCACTGTAGTTAGCAAAGTCAGGTGCGCTAAATTTAAAAGCTTAACAGTTTTCTTCACACATAAGGCCCGTTGACACTTTATAATTGATGGATTAACCCAATGCTCCATAAATAAACCGTTGATTATCCTAAGCTGCCTATAATCGCGTCGTTTCGCGACACATGTCGCTTCCACCTGACACTGCCACGTGCACCTAACGTTAAACGTTTCTTTATTATTAGCATATGGTTCCTTTAAAGTTTTACTTACCTACTGATGCTATCGGACTTATTATTTATTTTTTTATTAATTTCTTCGTCACTCTTGCTTTGCTGTAAATTGTGTATCTAGTGTCTTTTGTTGCAGGGAAAATGCTTAAAGTTTTCTTTTATTGGAACACTATTTAGATGATAGGAAAATCTTGATCTGCAAAAATGTAATTTATTGTGTACTACTAGCTGTGCCCGCGGCTTCGCTCCCGTCATCTGCCTGCCAACCCTACCCTACTTACCTTCCTGTCTACCCTACATACCTACATACCAATTTTTTTTCTAGGGTCATTCTTTCGCGTAGAATCTTAACACCGCCATTCAGAAAATGACTTGAAATGCACAACGCCATCTATCGAATATCGAGTTCAGCTGTCCGAGTAACTAAATTACGTGTGCTGTGATAATTTTACTTCTTGAACACTTTAAATTCATCTAACTTTTGATGGAGTGAACCGATTGCGATGAAACATAAACTAAGTAATTCTTCAAGTTACGCACAATTTTTATGTATAAAAGTTATCTACATTGGTTTCGTACATTTCACGTGATGCGTGCAAAAATAAACAGACAAAAATGTCAAAAATGCTGGAAATGGGTTCTGTTGGTTATCCTTTAACAACCTAGCTATTTTTTGGAAGTTTTATCGATGTACAAAAAATATTTTTCTACAGATTTATTATATGTATTGATTTAAATGTCTATGCACCTGCAACTAGTTGTCTATCCAAAGACTGTAGACCTTTATTAAATTAAAATACCAAGAAGTGATCTAAACCAAGACTAGTTACATGAAAATTTAAATATCAATATGGACTTAATTAGAACATACGTCTACGTGCACCTGCTAAGCTCATGTGCCCAAGTTAAATATGAATTAATGTGAAGAATTTTAATGAAATTGTTGCAACTACAGGTTATAACTACTGTTAGTACAGATGCATGATAAAGCTATTGAAAAGTTATGTTTGCTGGCGTAATTATGAATAATAACGAAATAAATAATAATTGCTTTACGATGTAGATTGTAAAAGTTATTATATTTTAAACAAAAACAATATAATAAACAAACCTTGTATCTCTTTGAAGGTATCAGGCAGGTTCTCAAGTGTCACTTATGAGTTGTATGGTATTGTAATATATTTTAATATGTTTGTCCTTTTGTATTACAGGTGCTGTGGCATCTGGATATATTCCGGCGCAGCTTCCGTGAGCTGACTGGCCACGCTTGCCTTGGACCGTCCTGTATTTTTTGCGCCCTAAAGGTAAGACAATTACTTCACTATTTAAAAGTAAGCAAGCATCTGCCATATAATTGCAGACATGAAGGAGATTATTTCGACACACAATGTAAAATAATCACCGATGAGACACGCAGGCAATGAAAATACTAAGCTAGTATGTTAGCTATTCACAGCAAAAGCTCGCGATAAGAAATTTTCCTGCCAAGTACACCTTTTGTTCCGCTACTACAATGTACTTTAAAATTCTCCGCACTTGCACAATTCGTTACACACGCAAAACATCTCGCTGCTGAAAGCGCAAAAGCCTTTCTCGTTCTTAGATTTTAAACGCCTTGTTTTAGTTGCATAACAACCACTAGACCAACTAAAACAACTGGAAACATGATTCTTTGACCACTCCGAACGACACAAAGTACTTTTAACAAAGCGAAAGAATTGGTGTGACCTCGGCCGGTGCCCGGCAGACAAACGTGACCTTTTGTGAACAATAGAATCTGTTCATAGCCTTATTCAAAACGAAATCGCCGAGCTTTCAACGCGTTCGTAAAAATTGAGTTATAATAACGAAGCCTCTCTCTGCGTTACTTTTTACGTACGTATGCGAAGTAATAAAAGTGCGAATAAATTGTATGACAGCAAATTAGTTGCAGTACCCATTTGAGAATGGTTTTTCATGTAAGCTGCAATTACTGGCAGCATGTTTCAGTCTTAAAATAGCATCTGGTTTACGAGCTGAGACGAGATTCCAAGGGCAGGGAGGGTTAATCTACTAGAGCTAGACTGGCCGGACTGGTTTCGCAGAATGGGCCGCGCAGCCTCCAGCTTCACTGTGATTTAGCTACCCGCTTTATATTTGTTAACTGCAGATTGGCCCTGAGCTCTGGGATAGTTTTATAGCCCTTTGTCTTTCCTTCCAGCCCATTTCTTGATTTTTCAGCGTCAAATTATGCTGTAAGGAGACTTGCAAAGTTATATTCGATGATGTATATAGGCCATTTTTGTGGTACTTTTAGGTGGCGACAAGAAATAAATGGGATAATTATGCAAGTGTTGATTTGATAGGATTAGCCAAGTGGCAAATTAAATGGTCATGTTCAGCAGAAGCCTATGCTGGTTGAAATTGTTATGATATAAATGATAAAAGCGATGTAACTACCTGCGGAAAAAAAATCGAATTATATAGTACTGCTGCGTATATAGTTCGTAGATTCTGTGCCTATAGTCAAAGTTCTTCTCGTTGTTATCACAACGAAACTTTCTATTTCATATACGTATGTATTTGGTACCGGCAAAGGCAGCGCGTGCGCACACGCCGTTACATTTCCATTTTCAAACTCGTTTGAAGTTGGCGCGCTTTCTGACCAATGAGCTGCGCGCGTAAGTTCGTAGAACTTTTAGCCTCAGCCGTGATTGGTCGGCGAGTGCTAATAGTGAATGATGAATGTGATTAATACGACAAATGTTAATGAGAATACAGCCTTTATGATTGGAACATTGCTGTTTGTTAGAATAGAAACAATAAAGATGATAATTAAGTTTCACATCAGGAAAATCATAAAGTTGCAGTTATTTCTTGTTGCGGATTAATAAAATATTAATTTAAAATAATAAAAGTAATAGCATCTAAACTATTAGAAATATTGGGTTGGCGTAAGAAAGAAGAAGTGGAGGTATGCCTTTGCCCAGATATGGGACAGCGCAAAAAACCGGCCAAGTGTGAGTCGGACTCGCGCACGAAGGGTACCGTATCAATATCGCAAAAAAACGGCAAAAAAAAATCACGTTTGTTGTATGGGAGCCCCACTAAAATATTTATTTGATTCTATTTTAGTATGTGTTGTTATAGCGGCAACAGAAATACATCATCTGTGAAAATTTCAACTGTAGCTATCACGGTTCATGAGATACAGCCTGGTGACAGACAGACAGACGAATCGTGGCCTCTAAGTAATAGGGTAGGGTAGGGGTTTACTCTTTGGGTATGATACCCTAAAAACATTCATATTTAGAAAAAAAAATCCGCTATACAAAAGTATTTTTCATCAATTCTTAATTGAGCGATTTTGATCGGGTAATTAAAGTTACTTGCAATTATTTAATTAACCACTACAATAATTTTTACATCTTCTAACCACTGTTAATTAACTTGTTTTTTACTGGCTACCTTTATCGCCCACGGCAGTCTTGAACTGGTGTCGTGGGTGAAAATGAATATACTCCGGCTAACTATTTAAAAGTTGATCAGTGAGTTTGTTATCAAGCTATAAGAATAAAAAGATAATAATAATCCGTCGATATTTATGGACTGTAGTGGGATGATAGAAAATCTATTGAAGTCGTGGTTATTAATTTCATAATAAGTAGCAAACAGCTTTTTTTATTATAGATATGCTTGCGCTTGACCACAATTTGTTTTACAATACAAAAAACTGGCCAAGTGCGAGTCGGACTCGCTCACGAAGGGTCCCGTACCATTATCGCAAAAAACGGCAAAAATACACATTTGTTGTATGAGAGCCCCACTTAAATATTTATTTTATTCGGTTTTTAGTATTTGTTATAGCGGCAACAGAAATACATCACCTGTGAAAATTTAAACTGCCTAGCTATCACGGTTCATGAGATACAGCCTGGTGACAGACGGATAGACAGACGGACCGCGGAGTCTTAGTAATAGGGTCCCGTTTTTACCCTTTGGGTACGGAACCCTAAAAAGATAATCTTATATTTTCAGTTATAAGCATGAAAACGGTTTTATAAAAACTTACGACTACCTTTACTTCAGCGGTAACTTGAATATTGCAGTTATGCAATAGGTACTTTTACATTGATTTGCACTACAAATAATAATATTAATGACGCAGTAGCCAGCATTATAACAGTACTCATTGGGTGCAATCTCACCCGTTCAAAATCGAATTTGTTTTACGGAACCACGAACGCGAATCCAACCTTAACGTTCTCTATTCATAAACAACCAGATTATGTAGACCCTTGAAATAATAATAACTGGAGGCATTTCTAAGAAAATATTGCAGTGAAAGGCGGCGTGAAAGTTCTAGTGATTTTAGTCCTAACAATGAAGTTCCGGAAGATTGAAGCACAAATTGACTGCTCTATTATGAAGGTAGTTTGAGGAAATCAATCAACAGCTTATTGGTTATAACAGATATTTAGAATGTCTATAATTATAGATATTTAATACCACATAGAATAGTCAGAGATGAGCAGAAGGTAATGAGTTTTATTGGCAATAGTTCAATTTCAATTCGAACCACAAGGCCAACCTAAGGTGTAGGGTGCTTGGTATAAATCTAATTGAAGTGATTTGAAGAATAGTTACAGCACTGATTACAGTATTTGTGCCACATGTTAAATTTAGTGTTTTTTTTTTTTCCTTTGTATAGATTCTTTCACCTATTGTGAATGTGTGAACATCGTAGGCTTTTTAGATTTCTAGATGATTGTTAACATTTGTTAACTTTTCATTTCGTACATTATTTTTTTTGTTTGTTTTTTTTTCAATTTCGTACGACTTATTGTCGGGCCTACGTTGTCCCCCCATATCCAAGTACTAATGCTGTAACATGGAAATATTGAAAACAAAAAAAAATTAAAGAAAAAAAGGAAACGACTAACCCGAACCGTGCACCTTTTGTCGACGTTTTGTAAGTGCCCATGTAGGCCTATGTAAAATAAAAATATTTGATTTTGATTTTTGAAGCATATATAAATCTGTTGAAAGATGGGTGAAGTTTCATGAAAAACTAGACAGTGTCGTGAGAGCTGTGAATCAGAACAGTTGGTAATGGATATAATAGACAATGATCAAGCATACTCTTAGCCTTATCTTTTATATCAACGGCTATTAAAACTTTTACTTCGCCTTTCTTCTAACGGCATGGCGCCGGTAATTCACAGCGATACATTCTGCCTAGTAGCTGTTACACTTTAGCAATTAGCAATCGAGATTTTAAAGTACCTTGGACCATGATCCGACCATATTAAAATTACAAGAAGCCATTTTTAGAAGCCGATTTAGACACAGAATATAAAAGTACAACAAAAACTTTAATAGGGGTCTCAAACACTGCTGTATCTAATCAGATACATTTAGTTACGGTTTCTCTTAATAGGCACATATAGGTATCTATTATAGCGATTTTATTTGCAATTTGTAAAGGCTCAATGATGATGCAATTGGCCTGGAGAATGTCTTAGAAGTTATACAAGATATCTTAAGTAGTAAAGGGTTTTCAGCAGCCTCTTTTATTTCGAAAGATCTCAACTCTCTAACCTATCTGGAAACCCATAGACGCTATTAACACTTTTTGCCACTTAAGGCGCCTCCCTGAGCAAAACGCCGCGCTAGTCGAATTTTGTGCAGTTTTTAAGAGCTATCTACTCTTTATTTAAAAAGAAATATCAATTAATAAAGATACATTAAATTTCTACATAATGTTGATTCTAAAATGGTAGTACACTTTTTTTTTTTAAAGAGGTTTATGTGTCATTAATCTCCTTCCAACAAAACCATAAAAATGTGAAATAATAAAATAAAAAAATATTTTATTATTTCACATTTTATTCGCGCGTATTCACTACCGTAAATCATGCGCCACCAGTGCCGCTAGGCCAATAGGAATGCTCATATCTCATGCTGATTTTTTGGTCAGGGTACGGCCTTACAAAGGTCTTTAGCGCCAGACATTAATAAAATAAATGTTCATGAATACATTCAGAACTGAATAAACAAACAGAGCGAAAACAGCATTAGACCAAAGGTTCGTTCCGCTTCGGAATCAAACCCAAAAGAGTATTCTATTCCAAGGCAAACTAAGCTTAATGTAACTTAAGTAGACCATAATTTAAATATCAATTTCCTCTGATCTAACTATATAAGTGAAACATTGGGGTAAATGTTAGTGTGGTATGTAGCAACAACGCTAGACCATGATCTAGGCACGTTCCGTGAAAACGGGCCGTGGTAGTACGTGCCCCGAGCTGGACTAGAACTGGGCCAGCCAATTACTCAGATAATATTACACCACTGTGTTAAAATTGTACAGATACTTGAGTGTTTTATTCCATTTATAAGCATATAATTATTCCATAGTTTGAATAGGAAACTAATTTTGACGGATATAAGAAATTTTGATATAGGTTTTTTCAGTCAGTTTCAAGAATGGTTTCATAAGCCGATGTAGGTAGATAATTTGAATTTGCTGTGGTTTAAACAGCACCTAGTCTACGTTATATATAATGATATGCTTTATTACATAAGACCTAACGTCTATTTAAATGTTGGCTAAAAATTGGGACATGATATATTATGGCTTATCCAAAACCAGCTTTAGATATCGGCTTTTCATTGAACACTTAAGGGTACACTAGTCTGCGCGGGGTTAAAATGCATTTTATATCAACCGACAACACGTGCGGAAGAGATAGATGTTGTGATGAGCAGTAGGAAGCTAGTTCGCGCACGAATACACACTTTTGCAAATTTGTAGCGAAATGGATAATGGATTTAGGACGAAACCGAGCGCGCGAAATTTTATAAACAGACCTTTGGCAGTCTAGATATCATGAAAATACGACTAAATCTATCAGTTCAAAATAAAATTACATGCATTGTTGAACTACTAATCTATCCCTGTATGGAGGCCGTTTTGCAATTTTCCGTTTTCTTATGGCATTTATTTGCGCCCAAAAATGCGTTAAAATTTGTGTCGAAATGTGGAACTTTCGACGCTCATAACTTTCAAATATTTTCTTTTTTTACTTTTTCGCTTCCATACAGGGATAGATAATGATGAGACAAATTGATATCACTTTTTATTTTTAACGTACATCGTCAAACAGTGGAATAATCCCTAGACTACGTTTGTATGAAAAAAAAAATCGACTAGTGTAACCTTAAACATAAAATATGGAATAAGATAGAGTTGTCGTAGGAGGGGTCAATATGTCAACATTAGTGGGCTTTAATAAGTCTGTTGCATCAGTAGCCATTATCGTCAGCTTTTTCCGCCCACTGCAGGTCAGAGGCTCTTCCCCGCTCATTTTTCTTGCAGTATGATATTATATCCTACCCACACAATTCTTCAACTGTATTTTTAGGTTGTAAAAACAATAATAATAGTCGCTTTGAGCCTGGTATCAGACATTTAATGACTTTGTCTCGTTCAGATCTGCAATTCAATGACTTTGTTGCGCTCAAGGAAATATTTATCATTATGGCGAACCTTACCATTTATGGAATTATTTCTTATGTTTTATCTTATTTGTCTCAAATAAAAAACAGTGCTGCAACAATTCTCTTGTAATTTCCAGTACCTAGGCATTGACGCAATAATTCAGTGGCGCTACATTCTACAAGAACACTAACGCTTACCTTTATGAATGGTTTTATCACGATTGATTTTAATTGGTAGGTTCGTTTTCAAGGAGACAGATGTATCTCTTTATAAGTGAAGGATTCGTACACTTGCTACGCATATTCGCTACTGCCATTAACACCATCTGAAAGCAATTAAACGCGCAATAACAGAAGTAATATTTGCCAGAAACAACAGCTCCATTAATATTTTAATACCACCACGTGTCAAAATCGTGCATTTAAATTCGTTCTCGGTATAAAAGGTCGTGAAAACCTTAAGATTGATAATGTGGTTCATGGGGGTAGAGCACGCGAGAGCGTGCCGTGTTCACCGAGGATTCTGGGACCTTACCACTGAATAGATAGATACAGAAGGCCAGCTCCAAGCAACGAGCCAAAACAGGCATAGGCGCTTAGTTACGGCAATCTCAAGAGCCCCTACAAGTTTCACGAGCTAAAAACTAATATTATATATACTAACTATAAAAAAGCGCAAATTTCTCAATAATTACAAGATGAATGATAAATATTTTAATGCAAATTTTTGCGTCACATAGTTATCTAGTAAATGTACATTACATAATTTTGATAACTGCTCAAAAAAAATAAGAACAAATAAATTCTTAACACACGTTTTTACGAAATCCCGAAACACCAGGTTTTCCAATTGCTTTTTCAGCTTACTGGTGGCAAATAACAATCTGCAAAAAATGGTATGGACTGGGCATATAGTATACTAGCACATCATCAACTTTGTTTTTCAAAGTTTATTGTAATTGTACTTAAAAAAAAATTTGCCCACGCGGAAAAAATACAATTTTATCATGTGCGAAAGCGTCGTCTACGCATGTTGAATATAAAAGTAACTGGTAAATAATATGAAATTTGAGGTGTTTATCAATCGAATCCAATTTTTATATTATATTTTTGAGTACTTATTTTATTGTAATAAATTGTCCAAATAATGCCTTATAAACCGTTGCGCTCGCGCGAGGCATTCAGTAAGGGCTTGTAGACGACGGACCTGTGTCGTTTTTATTGTTGTCATTATGTTTTTGCTGTTTTTGGCTCGTGAAACTTGTAGGGGCTCTTAAACAAAAACCAATCGCTTGAGTCCTTGCACTCGCTGTATGTAAACGTATTGGCTGTAATGTGGAAGCGTTTTCGCGTGTTGCATTGAGCCAACCTTCGGTACCTATCTACTCTGTGACCCTGGTCCATAGTCCGTGGTACCCGTAATATAATAGATCTACATTACACCATGTATCTATAGGAGCGTCGCACGCGCAGCTGCAGGACCGGTTTTGGCTTCTCGTTTACTCAAAGTTCTGCCATGTCATACTTTACTATAAATGTTTATAGCTATACAGTTAAGTGTTGGGATGGACGTAAAAGCCATCTTAGTTGTAGGATCCGGATGCTGTGGTGTGGTGAAGGATTGATTTGATTGAATGGTGTTTTATGATTTATGTTTTAACCGTAAACGCTACGGAAATTTATTTAAAATTTACCAGAATCTACAATTGGTTGGTGGGTGGAGATAGTTCAGATACCAAAACAGTTTTTGTGGAAATAAAGATAATATTCAATATATCAAGAAAAAGAGCTCAGTGGGGGATCCAAGCAATCAGAAGTGGAACTAACTCAGCATGTCATTGTTGTCAGATTAAGACGCGTTTTTTTTTTTTAGAGCAATTCATACAAACTTAACAATCTCGCGACGAACGAAGTAGGTACTTAAAGATCAGGTAAATAATAATTGGAAAAAAAACCAAAGACATTCATTATTTAAAGACGAGTTTTTCCCAACCGAAATGTCTCGCAAAAAGTCAACTTCTTGGCAAAAAGTAGCATTAATACTAATAGCGTTAAATATTCCTCGTCACCTTTTTGTCCTTGTTAGTTTGTCTAGGTAATTTTGTAAAAGACGACCGAATTCTATTTATATTATGGACTAATAAATAACGTAACAAACTGATAATAATAATCATATAGAAGCGCATATTAAAAGAGGAGATGGGAGTACTCATTGAAAATGAGTGAACAGGTTTCTTCTGGGTAAGCTCACTCCATCGTCGACTCTGTCTCTGTCACCTTTGACCTAGACTAGAGTCAAGAGCAAACCCATCAGAAATAAAAAAATAAAAAATAAAAATAAAAAACCAAAAAATCTGCCAACATTTGGGAAATGTCAAACAACAGACTTTATTCAAGACCTATCGATATCCTCAAAATAGCTTCGTTTTTGGGTGCTCCTTACTCTGACACAAACTATCTAAACAACCGTAACACTTCTAACACAACAACGTCCTCTATCGTTATTTACTAGTAAGAGCTTCAATTGTGTATTATTATTGCGAAAAAACACGTACGTTTACCTGTACCACGAGGTCTGCATCCTGTGCATTGTGCACCGGTATCAGTTACAACAATGGACGCACCATTTGTACTACCAGCTCGGCGGTTCCTCGAAACGAATCATATTATACCTTTTTCGTGCACCTTACCTTATGGCAAGTGATTGCATTAAGTTTCATTTAGTTTTTACGTATTTTGGATACAGGAGATATCAATTGCCAGGAATAAATTAATCAAGTCAAATATGTTTTTATTGACACATTATAGATCACACAAAGATATTTGAAGCCTTGACTTCTGAGCTAGATAAAAGCATTCTTACAGATTAAATTCATCCAACTTTGTAATGTTATGTGTATTTATGGTCCGCTAAAATAAGACGCCGTAACTCCAAGATCAGTAGAACACATATCGTATGACAGTAACTCCATGAAATACAATGCAGAATCGCCAGATAAGCCTTACCAAGCCGAGAAAATTTATAAAATACAATAACACAAGCTTGATGTAAAAGTTAAACTCCACTGTCACTCCCACGTAGTTTTTAGACTTTTTAGTGTCCAAAGTTTTCGCCCACTAGTTGGTGACGATTTGATTACTATCTTATCTGAAAAAGCTAGTTGACTAAGAACCTTAATATCGATTCAACCATGTTCGAATTTAGGTCATCTCTTTATCATCCTCCCCCGCCTATCTATAATTACTAGAGATTTGTTTTCTATAAACCAGTGTTAAAATAAACAGTGATAAATCATAACAAAAAATGTCTGGGAAAACTGGCCGCCACTGACTTATGGCTAGCTGGAAAGTGGTGAAAACAGGCCTAGCCGAGTCGCCACGTGCGACAACGACCGGTCACGAAAGATACCGACTTGGCGGCGCCCGCGCAGTCCCTTCGCCCCAACTACTCCGATCTACAAATCACTTCGGATTACATCGTAAACTACATTTTATTTGATATATTATATAATTAAGCTTGTCGGGCTGTCCGCTGTCCTGTCAGAGTTCACGGTCTCTGGACGGTCGTGGGAGGTCGATTTATCATTTTAATGATAGATTTTATTTTCTGTATATTGGTCTAACAGGGTTAAGGTGAACACCGGAATGGGTAACAACATTCTAATTACGTTGTTAACTGCAAGAGGGCCAATTAAAATGCACTGAATGTCCCTTTGTATCTTTACTTATTTTATGACTAGTACGAGTAAGGTTCAAAGAACTCATGGCACTGTCAAAAGTAATTATCAACCGCAAAATTCCAATAGCATCTATTGTATGGTATTCATAATGATAAGTCCAGAACCTCGTCTTCATTCAATTATATACCCTATACCTTTCACACTAAGATCCAAAATTATACATAATGGTACAAATTCGTGATGTACGTGGGGATGTAAGCGCAATGCCCAAACGCATATCAATCATCGTACGCATATGTCCATAGCCAACTGTCATGCGTGTGTGGATACGATAACCGACCGTTGTCAATAATAAAGTATTGTTTAAAGACAAAAATATGTGGCGTTGCATTTTTATTACGATGCCTGTCATTATTAACAAGTGTCCTCCCATTCAATTGAATTGAACCCTGCAAGACTCTTAGATACAGTTAACCGTCGGAGCTGTGTATTCTCAGAAAATGCTTTAATGGTTCTGCAACTTCTGTGGATTCAAACAAAATCTCCTTCAACCAAATTCTAAAAACGAATCTATTTGTTTAAGTGGGCAAGCTTTATGTTTGCAACTAAGTACCAGAGACCACTGTACCTTCAACCTTCAACCGTCTTAGAGAGGCTAGGCACAACTAAGTAAGGAATGCCAATCGTTGTCTATTATAATCTAAGCTAGGTGTTATCTACTGTAATTAATTACTAATAGGTTCAGCTGTTGCGAAAGCTTGGGATTTGATAGGATTGGATTGGAATCTATTGTATATCATCTTGGTCAGTACCTTTATATTTACGGGTGATAAAACTTAAGTGCTTTGGTGGAAAATTGTTATAGGATACACCCATATTCTAAGTCTTTTCCTGCATTTGACTCAGCCTCCCTCAATCAAATTGGCAGTGGTTCGAATGCAATCAATCTGCCTAGCCTTTTCCCATCTATATTGGGGTCGGCTTCCAGGCATACTGGATTTAGCTGAGTAACAGTGTTTTACATGAAGCGACTGCCTATCTGACCTCCACAACCCAGTAACTGGGTAACACGATACCCCTTGGCAAGACGTAAAGGCGTAACGACTGTCAAAGATCTTCAAATGACAGCCGGGACCAGCGGCTTAACGTGCTTTCCGAGGCACGCAGGAAACTCGGTATGTTGAAAATGGTCACCCATCCACCGACCGAACTCGTCAAGCGTTGCTTAACCTTGATGATCAACCAGTGCGGCTGTTATTATTTAGCCACGAGCTCCTCTAACGAGGCAGTTGTTCGAATGGAGTGTTTAAAATTCCCTTCAGAATGACTTATAATCTGGGTGTTAGTTTTGTATCATATTTCATCAGGCAGATTTTTATCCTCTATCTATATATAATAGTTTTTAACAACGTTTTGAATTTTCTCTAGTGACTTAATATGAGCAATATTATGTTTATAACGGATACACGATTACGCTTATCATCATTGAGTACTGGTAACTTCAATCAGCTTCGCAATGGCTTGGCGGCACACTAAATTACTTGCCATTATTTACCACTTATTACCGATACAAAATTGCAGCTTATGGCAAATATTTAATAAACCGGACGCTAAGTATTCATTTGAACGGCTAATTTGGCTTGCAAATATTTTAATAAAGTATCAAAATCACTTGGAATTTATAACGGAAATGATACAATTACCAGTGGAAGTTGACACAAGAACAGTAATTAAAATATTAAATGATTGAAGTTGAGCTGGGGAGACATGTTTGGGAGTCAAACAGGTTGTAAGTGAAATGAACAAGTGTACAGAATCTAGGACAATGACACACATTATGAATATAGTGAGAGTGGGCATCACTCGAGCGTTAAAACTTTTCTGACGGAATTACTCACGGAGATGTTCTCGAAAAATATATTCACAGAAAAAATCATATTCATCAAAAATCTCGGTGCAATAATTGGAAATTTTGCATTTTTAGTAATCAGGTTTCAGAGATCCTCTAAATCTGTGAGCAAGATCTTTCCATTTCTTCGTTTCAGATCTACGAAAACTTGCTCTGACAACTTAAAGCTTTTTTGCAACGGTTAAGCCAATTATATCTGGAGTGTTTTTAATTTAAACAGCGGGTACGACAATTTCTGTTAAAACGGTATTCTTCAACCTGTATTGACCACCATCCGCTATCGCTCTTTAACTCATATTTTATTGCCGTGTGAACTTCTTCTGATGCAGGTGGCTCTATTGTTCGGGTGAATGCTCTTTTATTGAAAACACTATGTTCGGGACGAATAAAAGATTCAGCTCAGCGAACTAAGCACAAACGGCCATTTTCTACGCACGTACTTTGATTTGTGGTTATTCGTCTGTAGGTGCCCGGTCCATTTCATTTCAAATGCATGCTGTGCAGTTTCGGCTCTTGCTGTTCTGTTCTTATTTCCTTTGTTTTTTTAGCCTTCGTTTATAGTAATTACTCCTAACCCAAAACTTCGTCTACTTCAGTCATGACAGACAAATAATTGTTAGTTGAAGTTGTAACAAGCCAGTACTGAACGAGTTTACTTTTATAGCCAAAAATATTGCTATTGTTCATTCACACGCTCGAAGTTAAAGACGCGTAAAACGTTCATTTTGAATTCCTAGAGAATGATGTGACTCAACCACACACGGTAGTTAAAAATGGCCATGTTAAATTTTATTCAGCTGTTGCTAACAATTGCTGAATTTTTGGAGGAGTACCGTCTATGTGTTTGGATGCAATGTTCGGTTTCTTATTACAATAACTGTAGACTTCACGATCTGTGTCTAAAGAAACATTCCTCTTATTGTTTTCGGATCTCGTCGGTGTTGAGTCATCATTTTGGAGAGGTGATCGTGTTTTTAAATGAAGTAGATTTTTTTAAACTATTGTATAAGAGCTTTCATACGATTTCATTCCATGCTACTTTACCTCGAAAGCTGTGCCTTTCGTCCTATTAACTTCCTAGAACTTCTATCAAACAATTCCAATCTAAATAATTAATTATAATGAATTACAGCCGAGTTAGCTAGCACTCATATTCACGGTCACGGAAACCCGTTGTTGCGAGATTTCATTTCAATAGACTTTAATGCTTCGTGCAACTAAACTTTTGACATTTACAATCTATTGCGCCGGAGTCGATATAACGAACCTCTTGTGTCTGATAAAGACCAATTTAAGAGTTCAATGAAATTATTGTGTGTTGCAAAAAGTTTGGATTTAACAGATGCTAGGGTTCAGTGTGTGATTTGCGTTGTGTCTGTTCTTACGCAAGTCAATTTAAGAATAGACATTTTTTATCACAGCTTGTCTCAGACAGACAGGCACAAAATATTAAAAATCATTAACGTCTTCATTAGCTTATCGCCAGGGTTCGTTGCGCCAGTAGTCTCATCAGTAGCCACGATAAGAAAAGCATCACATTACGTTGGCTCGTCAAGTACTCAAGTAACAACGTTATCATTAGTACACGTATACATACATCGAGGTGTCGTTACTACGTCGTATCGCGTTACTGAAACCGGTACTAGCAACCGCGGCTTGACCCCGCACTCACCAGATTTGTTTTGCATAAGCATGATATACTATATCCATGATCAAATATTGTCCTATTACTCGATGTAAGCGGACACTAGTAATGAGCTTGCAAAATTATGGGCGATATCCTGGCGGAATCCTTTGTCTATATCGGATGCAATACAAACGATATCCATAGAAACCGCAGATCTTTCAGCTATTATATCCGATAATTACAGTCTTGAAGCCTGATCTGTCAAAATTAGAGTGTGGTCTGCGCAATTCTATAGAAACAGTGAAGGGTGAGACGCACGCTGCGGTCGATGATCTAAGCAAGATAATGATACAGACTAGAGCAGTGTTTAACTCGCACTGGATTAATTACGAAGTCACGGAGAACCGTTCCGTGGTCGAGACGATGACGTCACCACTTTGTGCCATTTCTTGATTACAAAGACAATAATGCACGTAGTTTTAGTCCAAGTTTCCTTGAATATAATTTACTAAAGTTGTAAAAGTGGGGCGCCAGGAGACTGGCTTAAAAGTTTAGCAATGTCTGCCTGCCTAAATAAGAAATCAAATACTTTACGAACTAACTAGCTTTGTCGCAACTTCAGTCACATTATAAATTTGATTATTCGGCGCAGTTTCTAAGTAAATTTATTGTTCGTAGCGCTTAAAGGAAAAGCTTTGTTCTGAACTTTCAAATGTACCTACTCGCAATCTTCAAATTAAATCATTCTATCAAAATTCCATAAAATAGGATATATTTTGGTTTACTTCAAAAAAAATATACATACGTTTAAAACTAGATAGGTAACCTTTATTATTTACCTGAAACTAGTCAGTCTGCTATCGTGCTAACCTACCCGATCTTAATAATTATTTATAATATATGATTTTATGCAATTACTTGTGACATATTACTGTTTATGTGGCATTTTAATTATTGTTGCAATGTAAATTGTAGTTTCCACATACACTGTGCTTTTAATCTCCTTGCTACAACAAGTAAGATACATAACCGGACTCCCGCGCAAGCCTCTCCGCTGTCCCGCTCGCACGTAGGGCATTGCAGCTTGGCGCCAAAGCCTTCATCATCTGTTATCTTTGTCGCTCGCGTGCGCCCGCGCAGCCTGTCACTGCGCGGTTACTCCGCGTACAGTCGTACATGACGCCTCTTTACCGGAGCGCACGTCGCGTGTTTATTTTGTATTAAATCGAACTAAAACTCTTAATAACACACGTGGAACACCATCACAAACTTGGCTTTTGACGTGGATGAGCCATATATTGACACAAATATAATAAAGTGAAAGTGCAGTACCATAGTGAAATGTGTTAGTGTTAAAGGTCATGATAATATAAAATCGTGTCCTAATCAAGTGAACGGTATTGTATCTATATTGGATGTGATTTTATACTGTGAATTGGTTACTTGTTAGCCTTGTAAACGACAGCTCTTCGACGCACGCAAACTAAATATACAATTGTTAATTTATTTAAATGCGACAACCCTGTGCTGCGATAAGTAAGTGCGATTTTCAGGGTCGCGTTTTATTCGGTTATCGAAACGAAATTAATGAAGCAATCGCTGGGTTTGGAAAATTCGATGTATTGCCTCACACAGTGGGTAAACTTGCGCCACCATAGTAGACTAGCTGTAATATGCGGCTGTTCGTGTCTAATCTATGTAAACTATGTATTTCTAGCGCTACAAATATTTTTCTCAGAAAGTCAATAGAAAAATCAATTTGGTCATATGTCTAAGAAATGAAAAGTACACCTTCCTTGACATGTGACTAAGGATACTAAATTGCTCAATAAAATCCAGTTATCATCTGGCCAGCGCCTTGAACTTTAATATCAGACATCAAACCGATGTAGACTTTCCAGTTTCTTCGTTAAAACGAACATGCCAGAAATGTTCCTACTTAATATCATGTAAATAATTGAACACTTGTTATAATAATACGTCATTTCAGTAATTACAAACATTATTGTGTCGTCCATTGTCTTTCACCCACACCGTGTGACAAATTCGTACACTTGTATCGGTGCAGACATATTTGCCAAACAAGTCGCCTGCGCAGGCAAACATTGTTACAAATGCTCTCGATGTCCTTGTTATCAATCGCACATTACTCCCACAAAGAGACTACTTTTGTCCTTTACGCAATTTACCTTTGATACCTGTCTCATAAATGCAAAAAGGTACCCGTATTCAGTAGCTTGGTAAAGGTGAAATCATCAAAATTTGCATAGAACTGCTCACGCTACGGATGTTGGCAGTTTTATTAATGGGCATGTATCAGAACCATGTGAAGTTTCTTTGGAATTTTATGGACATGACAACTCCTAAGATACACTTACAGGATGTACCCTTTCACTAGATTCTAGTATGCAATCAAATCTTCTGACGCAGTCAACTGCTGAAACTACATCCAGTGTATCCCATTTTACGTCTTCAAGTCATCCATTTGACCAGCTCAGAAGAATTTGGAATTGACCTCAAAATCCATGATGCAATTTCATTTGGTCACCTCAAAATATAATCGATTAGTGACAGTGATTAGTCAATGCGTAACATATTCGCAATGGTCTTGAATACTTCACTGCCAGGTTATGAATAATGGTTCCTTTAAATTCTTTTATATCTTTTAATAATTTAAATTAATCCATATTAATTCGTTTACCCTGTTCCACTAGTACATTCATTAATCATCTTTGCAAACTTGATGCTATAGGGCTCTGGTTGTGTTCCGATAAATCACACATCCAAGTTTATCGTGGAGCCCACTTGCACAATGGTTTATTGCAGCAGTAATTGAATTAGATGTTACGAGTTGAACGAATCGATTGTGGAGCCGATAACCAGACCGACTAATCGAATAGAACGTTAGAGTTCATCACACTTGCGATATGATAAAGATTCTAACATTAACATTAAAAGCTGGATATTTACCATGTTTACTGTTTGTTGCGAGTTCCCGATATTTCGATGCTGTTGCAAGCACCATGATCACGGATAAACTGAAGACCATGATAAAGATTGATCTCATTTCTGTGATTTTAACTACTTTCATTAGTGACATTTGTTATCTCATTACGAAATTCTTATATTAAAATCGCTGAATTCATCTTGTTTTGAAACGCTGCAATTTCTAAAATGACTAAGACCTGTCTTTGCGAATCCTTGAATTATTCCAAAACAAGCAACGCTATAATTTGAAATGAACGCATCATGAACCAAATTGCCAGTTGAATTGCCCAATCCAACCAAATCCTATTTAGGAGTAAAACAATGATAACAACTACATACACGCATATATTTTGCGATACAATCTTATACACCATATGATGATAGATGTATCTCCTTGTAACAATTTCGAAGAAGAATTAGGATTGCATTACAATAGGTAATTGATACAATGTTGGATTCTACAGAATTAAGGGTTCCGCTTAGTGTTTCAATGCCGATTGTTTTGTTTGTGGCTTCACACCTTGGCAACCGCAATTACAAATGAATTAGGTCGGATGCACACCATATGGGTTATTTTGAGAGTACAATTAAGTAACCCCCAAAATCAACATATTTCGGGTGCTACTTAGTAATTGTTATCTCCTGTCAAGGTTGAAACGAATGAAAATGATGCTTGCCTTACAAAGAGAGTAAAGTAGGGAGTACACAGCTGCCGGGCGAGCACGGCCTCTGTGATAGGCTTGAGTCACGCATTTTATCACGGTTTTTGCTCCCACCTGATAAAAAGGTGTGACTCAAGCCTGTCACAGTAGGCCGTGCTCGCCCGCCTGGCCTATGATTCCTGTATAAACTAAAACAAAACATGCGTGATATTCTCATTACTCAGAATAGCAATGACTGTAGCTACTTGCACAGTTAACTCAAAATATTGACGTTCTAGCAATGTAAATATTAGGGGAAACATTGATATTATTTCACTAATAAAGGATGAATAGGTAAGTTGTTATTACGAAAACTACTGCATCCAGAGTTGAACGAATATGTATAGGGAAATCCAATCGTTTCCAACTCTTAGTTAACATTTGACACATACGTATAAAAAAATACATAACCGATCTCTAGTATTATTCCAAGGAAAAACTAGTACAAATTGTCAAGGTTCCTGTCGCAAGACTGAGTAACCGATGGTGTGATACGCCGAAAAGATCCGCCTCTTGAATAGCCTTATTCGGAGAAACCGTGGCGAAACAAGGCGCTGACATGACGATATGACGAACTTACTTCAACTTTATAACAATACCATGTAATGAGTCCTAAACATCATGTTTCATATGTAGGTAGGTGTTACGAGCGGAGTAACCTTTGTATTGATTCGTTTCAGAAATTTTATCAAGGTTTTCTCAAGTATCTTTTCAGCTGTGTGTACATAGCATAATAATTTATATTTTTTCTAAAATGCCAATGTCGACAAGATTATGGTGTGATCGCAAATCTCGGATCTTAATTAAGCGGGAAGTCGTTAATTGATAAAAAGATGATAGTTTCTCACAGTCTACACGAGCTGTGAGTTCTGTGGGTAGTTGTAACTGGATCGCTGCCTTACATGTGAGAACCTCTCACGGTTCATGAACACCGACTTATTGAAGCCACATTTATTATTAAATATACACTTTTCCTATTCACAATGTTTTTATAAGTTATAGAGATTTCTACAAGAAAATTTTCATGTAAATTATCTTCCCATTCTGCTGGTGGTATTTAGTGGTGGTATCAGTGTTCGCAATTAAAATTTCTATTAATTTACAATGATTATTTTGGTTATAACGTTATCAAAAATTGTCATATACATCACAAGTTGACCCCCGCGGCTTCGCTCCCGTCAAAATTATAGCCTATTTTACTCGGGAATAATGTAGCTTTCCATAGGAAAAAGATTTTTTTAAATCGGTCCAGTAGTTTCAGAGCCTATTCGGTACAAACAAACAAAAAATCTTTCCTCTTTATAATATTGGTATAGATATAATCGAATAAGTGATTGTCGCTGGAGTCACGAAGTCGGTAGGTAGAGACCATAAGAGGTATCAATCTAAAATCGATAGGCAATCAGAATTGAATACCGGCAGCAAATGTTATTTAACTGCCCATCAAATCTTAATTTACTGTATGTTAAAAGATAATATCAAATGAAATATACCAGCTTTATGTAAAAACACAATATCAAGTCCAAATTAGTATGCAGCTCAATCTATTCTATTATTATCATAGAATACAAAATAATATGTTAAGTTATGTTTATAAATGTCACAAATTTATTAGTAAAGTTCAACAAATTCACACGCCACTAATGGTATATCTAGAATACGACCAAAATTTGCTTGCGGGTTGCGTGGGCGCAGAATTTCGGTTTTCCTTATGAGGCGACCTTAACTCAGTTCTCAGAACTGAAGCTTTGAACTTTTATAGTATTCGTTGTCTATACGTAACATGAATGAATCAGTTTGCCCTCGGAAGTGCAAGTAATTTGGAAGTAATCAAATTATCATATATTATGTATATGTTCTGTTTTAGAAATCGAAACACAAGTTACTATAAAAGGGAAGCGGATGACATTATATTTCTTTACGATACAACAACCTGTTATGAAAACCGATGCTCTAATAGTTAAAATTTGTATTATGTTGTCAAAATTGCCTTTATAGGAGATATCTGTTTACACAAGCAAGGTATTTTTATGGGTTGTTTTAAGAACTGCCCTGCTGACGTATGTATCGGCCGTCCGTCGAGGAAACTGACCACATATTTTACAACTTCGACATACTTACACACTGACTCACGTGGCGTGAAAGTTCATTCGTATTACGCATAGGACTTTTTAAGATGATGGTCTACTTATATAAGAACATTTATAACAAAAAATATATATTGTTTATTTTTTACCATCAATCTAGGTGTCAAGGGCCAAGGGTCGTTTATCAATGAGATCAGTAGACCCTTACGAATTTTTGAGGCATGAATCATTGAAACGAATTTTTGGTAGTGAGAATGTTCTTTCTTATTAAAATCCTGATTAATGATCAAAGTTTTAAGTGAGTATGAATTGCGTAGTATTAGTAGTAGAATAAAATGGGCCATTAGGTCATTAATGCCCGTTTTCACCGACATCCCCTATACTACCACCTACGTATGGGATCTTTAGCTTAGTATTTGGTTCACTCCATTTTTATTGGCACGTGTGATGTTATTAGAAAATATTCTATATAATTGTTCTTTAGAATTACAGAAACATCTATTATTTGTATAGGTACATGTGCGCAGCACGTGTACCCCATATAAGGCATTTTCTTAAAAAATTCGTAACTTTATGAGCTTTTTGAGCTTATCGCTATAGAAATATAAACAAAGCTTCGCGTCTTCATAAAAGATTGAGACAGGCTTACAAAAAGTTCTGATAGAGAGACAGAGACAACGCAGGGCCCACGTGAGTTACGTTAACAATAGATTAGAAAAAAAACGTGGTACCTGGAAGGTATCGGGGCCCGGCGCTCGCCCCCGCACACCTCCACCGCTTGTCTCAACTCAGTCTGCACGAAAGCCTTCGTAGAGTCGTGCGTTTGTCCCTACTTTACGATTTTGAAACCTATTAAAAATCGTGAAACATAATTAATAACGACTTGTATCTGTGACTTTCCGAGTGCTTGCATTATCAGAGTGTTGAAACGCGACAGTTGTGCTTAATAACTTTTGTGACCACCTGTTGCTCAAGACATCTGACGTTTTCGCGCCGAAAACTTAAGGTTTCTTACTGAAGCAGTTGTTTAGTGAAGTAGAATATCGTGGATAGGCAATAATAGGCATATTTCAGCGTAGTTCACGTGCGGTGCGGAATTCAAATGAAAAGTTTCTCAATCCTACGTGTGTCGGTTACTTATTGCCGTATAGAGTTGTTTGCGGACTCAGAACAAATGTATATTTAGTTTGCGGCCATTGTGTTTGCGATAGGTATGGAGATTGAATCCAAATGAAGAGCTGAATTGTGATTCTGACGGTTAATTGTGTGAGCGATGCGGACTACAGTGAGACGATGAGAAGATGATTAAGTTTCGGTACAAGCGTAAGGAGACGAGCGATGGCGGCAAGGGAGGTACTACGGCGGCGATTCAGAAGACGAAGATCGAAGGTCTTCGCGACCGGGAGCTGTTGCCCCCTAAGGATATGCTGCTGACTGGCTCGCTGGCCGGAGTGAGGAACAACACCCTCCCTCGCTCGCGACCCTCCTCAGCAGCGAGGCGAGAGCCTCTTCCTGAGTCTCCACTCAGCCAAACTACTATTTTGCTGTTTAGAGTAAGTCTGACTTGCTGCCTCTTCATTCATGTGATTATTTTCAGGGAACGCCGCACACCTCGATGTTTTTTTTTTATATATACACAAAAGCAGTGAAATATATTCTTTCCAATTTTAACACACTAAACAACAAAAACAATAAAATTAAACTTATATACTTTGCAAGCAGACACTAATTTTCAATTGGTGCCTTATTTCAATTACAAATCGAACTTTAAGCTTGACAGTCCACAGCGAACAAAAGACATCAACGATTTAGTTACAAATGTAATCTTGTCGTTACCTCATTGGCTGCTAATTGCACATGTAATTATTTATTTAAACATAGCCCGTGGTGTTTGTGGAATCGATTCGGTTCATGAATATTAATGCGAAATTAAATCCTATTTAAATATCCAATCGAAATATTCGAATTGCAGATTGAATGGTTACTGGATTATTTACAAGTTCGATTTAACGATTTTAATACGATTCGCCTAGATTATGTATGAATGATAATAAATCTAAATAAAATATACGAGTCCATGACCATTACGTTGAAAACTTGCTTTAATTATAAACGGATAAACGGGTTAGGTCGGAAATCGTATGCAGATAAAACGCAAAGTTCAGTGCGACATACATTGCAAAACTCGTGAGACTTCATTTTCACTAGCCCTTCCAGTATGAAGATTTATACGAGCCTTTGTAAGAAAAATATGCATACTACCGTCAAGTACAATACAGTTACTTAATAAACTGACAAAGAATAAGTTGTCGATGCGTTACTCGTCGCTGACCCCCCAAAGGCTATTGTGTCGATGCCTCCAAAGGCAATTTGTCTCGGGAATACATAAAATGCCCACTTAAGTATGTATGCGCAACCGTCACCGTCCTCCGGCGTAACTCGCGCCTTGAATTGAGTATTGTCTCTTCGTGACATAAGTACAGTCACAGGCAAAAATATTTTACACTTCAAGCAAAATCCATAAAGTTTTGTAGTTGTACAAAACCCTACTCCGTCATCTTACTAAGCAAATTGCAAAACCGAGTTCCTCGTATTCAATTGCTGAAATGTTATATTAATTCCCAAAAGTATAAATGTGCGACGATGAACAACAACACAGCATAATGTCAGCCAATTCTTTGTTAAATATCATGTTTATATTTTTGCTCTTGACTGTACTTCAATAGAATATTGGAACTTATTCTTTATTATTCATATTTTAAGCACGCGCATACTTCACGCTGAGGTACATATTAATATTCATCAGATAGATAAAGCTTGGTTTTATAGTGTCTTTGTTCAGGAAATTAACTTATTTGGAACCATCGAACTTGGGTTTGAATAAAATATTTAAGTTATTATTATAACTTAAGTGTTGAAAGGAATATCAATTATGTTACTTTAAACGTTGGTTCAAAAGTATTCGGTCAAGTTTGAGTGCTTTTAATGGGAATATCTAATGGGATAGATAAGTAGTTTTTAAATGGATTCTACCAATTTGAGTCATTTTCTAATCCAAAATCATTTATTACAACCGAGTCAACTGTTAATACATTTAAATGACTTTATTTTTGTTTCTGAATACTCGCAGTGACGCATTTCATCTAGCAAACACAACCTTACTTCAAGATGCGCATACAAAATATTTTCTACCCTATCCGCAATTTCCGTGCCAAGAATCACTCACAAATAACTAAAAGAAAACGTCCCACGTACATTAAGACATATATGACACAATTTTCTTAGTTTTCTCGCCTCGTATTGAAACATTGTGTACCAGGCGATCATACAGACACAAGAAGCAGGGTCAGGGATGGGTTCACCGCATCATTCTCACGTAACAAAGGCTGCAGCTTGCTTACTTTAGCCGCGTTCTCACCAGCCACGCTGCTGTGCCACTAATGTCATGTGTATGATGCATTAGTTCCGGGTTTTTCCATTAAAACTGCTGCGTTTACGAGATAGCGACTTAACTTAATCAACGCGTTTGTATTCCTTGGAGTTGTCCCCGAGAACCATGTATGGCAGCATGCTAGAGTGCAACTACAATCCGCAAGAACATTTATGGACTTTATTGTACATGTACCAAAAAAAAAAAAAAAACCGCTAAAAATTTCTTACACATAACGTAAATACAACGTCTATTGGACGATTACCAGCAGAAATTGTGCCAGACTACTCAACAAGCAAAATTAGGCAACCAAAAAAGTAATCTGATTTTTTTCATCAAATTCGTTTCACGTCTCATTTAGCTTCCAACATAGAAACATCAATTAACCGCTATTTAACGCAACTCAGAACCTAAAAAGATACATAAAAACATCTCCACAGCCGAACTATGGCAAGACCAAGCCGCAAACTCTTTGTTAATAATACAAATTGCAAGAAAATTAGCACTAACAAAAGTTGTATGCGTTTTACGTTATCGTAATCAGTTATCAATTAGCTATTCTGTTTATGCTATCGCGCGTATGTAAAAGTTTCCTGTGCAAGGAAATATTAGATTTTGCAGCTTTTTTTGTTGTACTAAAGGCGATGACCTGCAAACAGGTCTGGCTGTCTAAACCAGGTTCTAGACTTTTGAATCCGTGGGTGAAATTACGTGTTGAAAATTATTTAATAGTTTAAACACTCGTGGGGTCTATCTAACCACCTATTTCATAAAATAACCTTAGAAGCGATGATCAATGTTTTTAATAAAAGCTCTTGAACGTAATTTTCTATCTGACATCTGTGCCCTTCCAAGCACACAAGCGCTATTGTGAATCAAAAAGATAAACACGATCGCAGTATTTAGGTTGTTTAAATTAGACAGCGCGGTAACATCGTATCTGGTTTTAGCCATGTTTATAAAACCGTGTAACGGAAGGCGCAGGCGCAAGCTGCGTCCGCCGCGCACCGGATAATGCGCCATTTAATTGTGCGCTCATCTTTAGCAAGGAATATAAACATGTTTGAGATAAACTTGCTTTCATTTCACACGATTCAAATATGTTTAATTGTTCCGCTTTTACTACTGCTATATTTACACAGTACACTTACAGTAAAAATATCAATAGCTCAACAATTGCTGCGTTTACGATCTACAAATGCATAACACTTGCGTTCAACATCGATGCAGCCGTCCAATGATGAATCTTTAAGTTGAATAACTTTTAGTATTCTAACGGTTACGAAATCATAAAACAGCGAGAGATATATCTATCTACGTTTAGACGTCAAATCACCTCGGCCGGGTCACGCCATGTTTGTGACCTACACCTTAACTCGTATTCGTGCCATACTGGTTTTGTTCCAGTCAAGTTTTACAACTGCTACCGCTATATTCAATCTTATTGTATGGATATTAAAACCTAAATTTACATAGCGGGCAGTTGAACACAACTTTCTTTATGCAGAGCCTGTAGTGGCCTCATGTATTTTTTACGAGAAATCGTTCGCCCTTTCAAAATATAAAGATTTCAGGTATTGTTGGTTTATACAGGGTCTATTTTCCTAAATGAGATGCATTAATTACCTAATTGTGTAGGTAAGGTTCTAAACAGACAAAGTCCAATCCGTTTGCATTTGAGTGGACTGCACAGTCCGTTAGCAGTTTCGATGCAGTTGTTTAGATGTGTTATGTATGTCAACTGCACAAGAACTGCATCCAAACTGCAGTTTTGCAGCTGGCATGTAGTTCAAATCCAGCCCACCTGTCTAGACTCCAAAAGTCTATTGTAGTCATACTTACGTTTATCATAATTCCCAAAAAACGTGGACTATTTAAAGTTGTCAATCTAACTTTAACGTTAACTTGTTCACAGGAACTGTTCACTCAGCTACAATGGTCAGCGGAACGCGCCCCAGCTGCCGACGGTCTCCGTCGGGCACTCGGCGGCGGCGGCGCCCGCTTCCAACTGGGCTGCATGGCCGACGCCAGCGAGTGCTTCGAGCACCTGCTGCTACGAGTGCACGCGCACGTGGCTGCAGCCTCCGACCGGCGTGACGACGACGCCTGCCGCGCACCGCACTGCGTACCCCACCGAAAGTTCGCCATGATGCTCGTCGAACAATCTGTATGCAGCGCCTGCCAAGCCACGTCGGAACCATTGCCCTTCACTCAGGTAACATATTTATACAATGTTTTTTTTTTATTTTGCTCCCAGCCGAATGCCCCTTGATTACTTAGTTGTGAATGAGTTACTTAGACTTAGACACTATGGACCTTGTCTAGGGAAATTGATTGCTAGTTGCCTACTTCTTCTTTATCCAAATATCGATGGCAAAACATTAAGTTTATTAACATCGTTACTTCTTCTTCTTCATGGCGTCGATGATTTAATTTTCCATTTTTAATCATTTCTTTAAAACATGATGATGAGAATACATACATACATAAACTCACGCCTTTTTCCCATGCGGATAGGCAGAAACTACAGAACGCCACCTGCTACGATCCTTACATACTTATTTTGCTTCACTCACGTTCATACATCTAGTCATACACGCACGCCGGTTATGAGTACTACCTTTTTGAAGAACATCACCTATATGTTCTATGTATGAGAATAATCATCATAATAATCGTTTCAGCCAAAATACGTCCACTACTGGATAAAGGCATCCACGATTCTCATAAAGAATAGTAATTGAGCATGTTTTTTTTATATTTCCAGATGGTTCATTACGTATCAGCCACCGCTCTAACAGCTCAAGCAGCTCTGGGTGAACACGGAGACAGCTTTGGGTTGCTGCTGAAGAAAGCAGGTGGAATGGGCGATATCAGAGACTGTCCGGTGAGTAGTCTAACACTTTTGAGCTCACGCTAAGAATGTTATAGTTGGAGTTAGAAGTACTGGTTTTATTTGGTTACACTTTTCAATATTCTTTTCTCATATTTGCAGAACGCGTGTGGAGCGAAAATACAAATTTGCAGAACGCTGATGAATCGTCCGGAAGTGGTATCTATCGGCATGGTGTGGGACTCCGAGCGGCCGTCAGCCGAGCACGTGTCGGCCGTGTACGCGGCGCTGGGCACGGCGCTGCGCCCCACCGACGCCTTCCACGCGTGTGTGGACCGCGCCTGGGCCGCCCGCGCCACGCACCGCCTGGTCGGGCTCGTCACCTACTACGGCAAGCACTACTCCACCTTCTTCTACCACAGCAAGCTCCGCCTCTGGATATACTTCGACGACGCGGACGTCAAGGAAATAGGACCGGAGTGGTCACACGTCGTCGACAAATGTCAAAGGGGGCGATTCCAACCTCTCCTGCTCTTGTACGCTGCGGTGGATGGAACGCCGTGTGACACTCGTCATGCTCCTAAAGATGTGGTTCCATTCCCGGCGCCTGAACCTCGGCGAGCGGTCACGCCGGCGCCCGAGCGGCCGGCCAACGGGTTCGCTCGGCGTGCCGTCACGCCGGGCCCAGACAACGAGAGTGACTACGTCAGTAGAAAAGCCGTAGAGAACATGCTAGAAGTGCAGGCGAGCCGGCGAGCTCAACTGAACCGCAGCCTGAGCACGGGCTCGGGCTCGGACACGGCGGAGCGGCCGCGCGCGCGCCGCGACTCGGGCAACTGGAGCGGCGACCGCAACAGTGCGTCGTCCACGTCGTCCACCAACGAGAGCCCCTACCTGTACGCGCGCGCGCGCCCGCCGCCCGGCAGCCCCACGCGCAAGGGCGAGCTGTCCAGCGGCGGCTCGTGCGACGCCGGCTACGACTCCTACTCGCTGTCGTCCACCGACAGCCTGCCGCTGCAGCAGGGCCTGCGCCACAACCTGCAGCTAGCTCAAATCCCCGAGATAACCGCGCGCGGCGAGTGTGAAGCTCTCTGCTTAGAAGCTGACAGACTGCTGGAGAAGTCCCGCAACGCAGAGGACTCGGCCGATTATGAAACAGCTCTAGTACTCTGTGACGCCGCTGCGTCGAAAGCTCGTGCGGCTATGGACGCTCCTTACAACAACCGACATATGGTAACGTTCGCTCGCATGAAACACAACACGTGCGTGATGCGAGCTCGCAGTCTTCAGAGACGAATGGCAGGCATGACCAGAGTGACAGAAATCCCTCAGGCTGCCCCGATCAGAAATACGAAAGGTGGTCTCGAAGCATCACCTATGACTATCGAAATCTATGCCACATTACCCAAAAAGAAGGGCTCTTCAAAGAAGTCTCCAAAGTGCATCGATGATGATATCGATACTGTATCACGCGAGCGCCCTCCGAGGCATAAGTCCAGGGATGATGACAAAGTGAGAGACAAGCGGTCGAGGAGTGAAGACCGGAGTCGTGCTCGAAAAGAAACTCCTGTTGTCAAACCTGCTGAGAAAAAAGAGGAATCGGCTGAAGACAAGAAAGCTAATAAAAAACAACATAAAATTCGAAGAAAGTTGCTGATGGGCGGACTGATACGGAGGAAGAATAGATCGATGCCAGACTTGACGGAGGGTGCGGACGGAAACAACGACACGGCGAACAAAGAGAAGCGCGTGTCTTCCGTCGACGACACCGACGTGGGCCGCACGATCGATGATAAAACAAATCTAAGCGGTTACTTATCGGAAGGCCACTTGGAGTACACAGTTGCTAGCGGCACCAATCCGAACCTCGAGAGAAGCAAACTTATGAGAAAGAGCTTCCACGGCAGCGCCGGCAAGATGCTGACAGCCGCGAAGGTTCCACCTCCCCCACCCCTCCGCACTACTTCACAACTCACCGGCTCCAAGTACGCTTACTCAGAACACGGGAAAGGTACATATCCGACGGAGATCGAGGAGGATGGTGGTTTCTCGGAACAGTACGGCGACGAGCCCCACTCGCTACCCTTCCTACATCCCTATGACGACAAGCCCAGCAGCCACTACGACCGGCTGGACACCTCGCCGGCGCAGAACTTCCACACGGTGGTGACGAAAGCTATGATCCACCAGGAACAGAGTCCGGTGAAGAGAGAAACGATGCAACCCATCCTGCCATCTCACAACACGATCCAGAACCTGTCGCACACGTTCGACGCCGGCGTGGACGTGGTGGACTGCGCGCCCCCCCTGCTGGAGCTGCCCCCCTACCCCAGCCCCATGAACTCCGTCAACCACTCGCGCCAGCCCAGCGAAGAGTTCCCCCCGCCTCCTCCACCTATTGATCTCACGCCGCTTCATGACGAACTCGAAAAGATCCAGACTATTAGCGAAATGTCTCCGACAAATGATATGGAAGTTACAAAAGGAACCTTACTAGCGAGCCTTCAGGAGAAAAGAAATCAAATCCTAAGAAATGAACATTGCGCTCCGCAAATGCCTCCGATTGAAAAGTTAAACGTGCATCCTTCATTATTGAAAGAACTGCAAGCTAAACAGGCCACTTTCAAATTAAAGAGGTCTGGTTCTTTGGAAGGCCAGCTGTCGAGTCCTACGGATGTTCACAATATGTATGAGAGCAGCACTAACGTTAGAAATATCGCCTCCAGATTTGAAAACAACACTCAAAATACATCACAAGATGGTGATAGAACGCATATAGGTTTTGTAGGCATGAGTGGCAACAGAGACGTGATTAATTGCTCCGATCAATCTAACGCTGGACTGAACCGCCGCGCTTCAGCGTCGTCTATTGATCCGAAACAAATTGAAGACGAACAATGTGACCAGAAATCTGTGAACAACACATACGGCGACCGATCCAAACCTAAGAAAAAATCGGTGTCCTTCTGTGACCAGGTGATCCTAGTGTCGACGGCCGAAGACCAAGAAGACGATAGTTATATTCCAAACCCTATATTGGAGCGAGTTTTGAAATCGGCTATGAACAAGCCTGAGCTGACGACCATGCCTCTCCAATCAGATAAGTCCTCGCTTCAGCGACAGGACTCGTTTGATAGTCAATCGTCTCGTTCGACAATATCTTCACTATCTCAAAACTCATTCGTCCCCAATGACAGTACGCACGCAGAGTACGTCCGACTGCCAAACAATTATCCAGCATATCAGATGCCGCCGAATCGTATACAACAACAATACAACACGCAGAAGAATAACAGTGTTTACGGAACGAACTCGCCGGTGCAAGCTACGCAAAACCAAAGCGCGGCAAACAGTAACCAGATTTACCAAACGCTTCCGACGAGCTCGCCACAGAACACGACCAGTCCGATACCGTACAACCAGCCTCCGGCGGTGTACTCCAGCCACAGCAACGCTAGCACTAGCCCACCGAACTTCAGCCAAACGCCGGCCAACAGACTGACACCCACGCATAGCGCCTACCTGGGCAAGCTGCCCGCCGCCGCCGCGCTGGCGCCGCACATCGGCCAGGCCTACTACCACCGCGTGCCGCAGGGCAGCGCCGCCATGCCCCCCATCAACTACGCCACTAACCGCCAGTATCCACACAATATGCCAAACACTAATCATTCGCCTTATCAAAGCGTGCCCACCAATTCGCCTGCTTACCAGAGCTACCACAACCCACCGACAAGCTATGCGAGCTCCGAATATTCTAGTCGATACCCCCAGGCGAATAGTACAAACCACTACACCCAGTCGCCGTACCAAAGGGTCCCGCCGCCGCACGGTGACGTGCCCGTCGAAAACTACAACACTTTCCCACAGAAAATGGCCAACAATTACTACGTGGACAACCCGTCCGGCCAGCCGCGCGTCCAGGACACGAGGCACTATGCCAATACACAGCATCAGCGCTCCATGTACAGTCAGAACGTTAACGTAGACAGTAATGTGAACAGCGAGCAAGCGGGGCAATACCAGTATGCTCAGAGCGGTTACAATCCGTATCAGCACATGCCGCCTCCGAAGCAGCTACAGAAGAAGTCTGTGTCCTTCGAGCCGGGCACGAAGGGCGGCACGGACTCGCCCGTGCCGCCGCAGATGAACGGCAACATCGCGTACACCGGCGACGCGCAGACTCTACAGAAGACCGTTTGCAACTTATGTCGCAAGAAATCTATCAACCCACCGGCGATGTATTGCCCCGATTGTGATTTTTACATGTCTAGATTCAAACCTCGCTCATAGCAATAAGTTGATATTGCAAAATGTACCAAGGTATACTCAATAGTGTAACTATTAGAACCGATTTTGTATTTTCGATTCAACCCATATGGGATGTTAGTTATTACATGTATGTAACTATGTATTAATATTGTTAAGTAATGAAACAGATTATAAATAGATTATTGTATTAAGGCTTGACTGATCTCATGTGGGAAATATTTTATAAACATTGCAAATTATAATTGTAAGTTTTTTTTTATGAATTTTAATCTATTTCTTTAAAGTGCCTTAAAGTGAAGATAAATAAATTATTTCAAATTAAATGTACCTGATTTTTATTGTTAACTAGATTCTGCCAGCGGCTACACCCGCGTTAAAAGTGTTTTCGTATACCAAAGGAATTTTATACCGGGATGAAAAGAAGCCTGTGTCACGGGGTCTCATTGCTAAGTAAGAAAATTTGGTTCAAATAAATCTCACTAGGTGGCGCGACATGTACACACAATTCAATAGAATTGTACACTGAAAGAACCTAGGTAGCGCTGGATAGAGTGTTAACCTTAATGTGCACTGCCATAACACGAAGCAGGAGACCGGCAGCCGAATTGCGCAAGTGACCGCTATCAAATCGACCGTTTGTGTGATTGGTCGATTGATAGCGGTCAAACCCTTTGCATTGCCGTATTCACTTTCGCAATTCGGCTGCAGGTAAGCCGCAGCAAAGACAACTTGGCAAAATGGGGTTTTACATGCCCGTCTGATACCGAATGTGAGTGCAGTGTGTCCAGAATATGACCCACTTCCAGCACACCTGTCCTTTTGAGGATGAACACCCAACAAATTGTATGAACTTAAGTCACATTGCCCAGATTTGCCTCAACGGTCGAGAAACTTGAATCAGATGTGAATTAATAGAAAATCAATTTTTTCCTAATTACGACCGTTGAGCTCATAATGGCTCAAAAACTGCAAAGAAAGTAATCTTTATCCAGCAATAGATTAGTGGAAGTATCTTTTGTACCGTCTAGAGTTGTGAATTGTATCTTCATCGAGTTATAACGCCGTCTACTGTTAAACTTCGGAAGGCGCAGGTACCCCTGAGTAGCTGATTTTAAAATGAGAATGACGTCTAAACGGCTAGTCGTAATTTTTTGGAAAAATATATGTTACATTAAACCATTTTTAGGGTTCCGTACCCAAAGGGTAAAAACGGGACCCTATTACTTAGACTCCGCGATCCGTCTGTCTACAGGTAGACGCTTGAAATATTCACAGAATATTTAGTTGTATATTCACTTCAAAAAATAATAATTATTAAATTAAAATAAAATAAATTGAGGGGGGCTCCCACACAACAAACGTTATTTTTTTGCCGTTTTTTGCGATAATGGTGCGGAACCCTTTGAGCGCGAGTCCGACTCGCACTTGGCCAGTTTATTTTTATAATTTGTTCTAAGAAAATTTTGAGTTTTATTCGTATCACATAATGTAATTAATTTGTAAAGCTATGTCTAACACGGACAAAAAACTACAATCGAACCAAAACCGCCGGGCGTATTTTAATGAAATTGACACCATCTCGGTACATGGTGGGCATCCCACCCATACGCACTAAACGTTTTGGAAATACTTTCATAATGCGTACAGCTAAGGAGTGCAATTCCTTGCCGGAGTCTGTTTTTCCCGATAGCTACAATCTAGGGGTCTTTAAGTCAAGAGTGAATAGGTTACTTATCGGCAAGCGTGCTACACCTTCGACCACATCATCGCTTACCATCAGGTGAGGCAGTGGTCAAGCACATGCCTAAGATAAAAAAAAGACAATTTAATTATCTAAATTTTGATCAAAGGCTTTTTTTAAGTCATAGAATAAAAAGAAAAGTACAAAAACGAGTGCGCGTTTTTAGCCGACTTCTCAAAAAGGAGGAGGTTCTCAATTCGATTAGTATTTTTTTGTACGTATTTAAGTAGGTACACCGATTACTCAAAGATGCCTGCAGCCGTATTGCGTAAGTATATTATCCAAAGCAAAAGAATCGATTCCTTCCCAAAAACGACTCTTCGTATCAATATGCACTACGTAAAGTCGGTTTTGGGAAAGAATCAATTATTTTGCTTTGGATAATATACTTACGCAATTCGGCTGCTGGACCGATTTGGAAAATTCTTCTTTTATTTGAAAGGAGATTTCTCATTTGATCCCATAGTCATCAGGTCAGGATCTGATGATGGGATCTTGGAGCAATCGAGGGAACTACTCAAATATTACTCAAAGATGCCTGGACCGATTTGGAAAATTCTTCTTTTGTTTGAAAGGAGACTTCCCATTTGGTCCCATAGTCATCAGGTCAGGATCTGATGATGGGATCTTGGAGAAATCGAGGGAACTACTCAAATATTATAGGCATACATATAGCGTTTTTGGTATTTTCATCAACAATGCAATCATTTGCACTTAGAAAGTATCATTTGGTGAAGTGGAACTGGTAAAGAAGACCACAGATGGCCAATGGAACTCCTTTATGCTAAGTATGTCACGGGTCTACGATATCTCGAATAGTTAGACGACTTTGATGAAGCAAATACTTATAAATAAATAGTACAGATGAAAATGGTACCATCGAACTGATGGGGGGTGACCATAAGCTCTTAGAGCGGTATCAATTTGACATCGAGTAAGTGACAGTATACAAGTCATATACATCTGTCCCTTATTCGATCTTAAATTGATATCGCTCTAAGAGCTTATGGTCAGCCCCCTGATGACAAGATGTAGCCGACAGGTAGGCACTGGAACGCCGAAATAAAACAATGTATCCTAGTCGTGTCTGGGCTTATTGGAATCGTCATGAGATGTACTTTGGCTATATATGATTTTTATGGCAATTATTATTTTTATTTTTTAAAAACCTTGCCCCACACTAGGAATTTCATCCTGTATCGTGGGTGCGTTTACAAACATATAATCTCACATACACAACACCCAGAGCCGGAACAACTATCATATTATACAAATATTTATTCGGTGCGGGAATCGAACCCGCGACAGACCCGCGCAGCGCCTCCCATTGGATTGGAGGTACCTATCAAAACTAAAAACCAGCTAAGTGCGAGTCGGACTCGCGTACGAAGGGTTCCATAGTAGTAATAAATACAAAATATAAATGTTATCGAGAACCGTGGTAACGGCCCCGAGCCCAAGCAGGCGCTTTAATTTGTGTAAATTATTTCATCACCACTGCTCTAAAAACGAAGAAGGAAAACATCGTGAGGAAACCGGCATGTCCTGGAACAAACAATTCGAAGACATGTGACATCAACCAACGCGCACTGGGCCCGCGTGGTGAATTAAGGCCCATTCCCGCTCACAGAGAAGAGGCCTTGTCCCAGCAGTGGGAACATTAAAAAGGCTAAGCATTAAGGCTGATGATGATAATATGTTACCGTAATAGCACAGATAATATAATATTACAGTATTAATAAACTAATAGCACAGATAATATAATACTAACATACAGATGTCTCATCCCATACAAAGAAACCGTACCGAAGTATCTAGCGTTTTTCATCTGATTAATCTTGTTATTTTTGTAAGTACATCAATCGCGTTCGATCCCGTTTCACGGCAATAGATGGTGTTAGCAGCGACTTGCAAGTAAAAGGGTTTACTAGGTTCGTGAATATTTTTTTCTTTAAATACAGTGAAGGTTCGTTTTGTAGTATTTTTTTGCACCAAAATGTGTTACAATGCAAATTTTAACAATCGAGTGGAATGCCTCAGAAATTTAAAAATGCGCCATCTATTGGCTTCAATTTTAAATGATCCGTTCAAATAATCTTTGAAATGTGTATTAAGAGCCCAATATTCTCCATAATTTTGTACTTAGGAGAGTTTGATTAAACAATGTGTATGTTCAATTCTAGAAAATGTTAATTTTACACACAATTCTATTGAATTGTGTGTACATGTCGCGCCACCTAGTGAGATTTATTTGAACCAAATTTTCTTTCTTAGCAATGAGACCCCGTGCTAATAGTGACCCATATAATTAGTACTCGGCTCAAAAAGTGCAATCATTTCTCACAAACAAGAGTTATTGCAACCCACTGACAGGTTTAATATTTCGAGAGCTGTTAAATTTACCCTACCATTTAAAGTTTTCAAAGTCGGATTACAATGATATTATGTAATGTAAATATTAGTTAAAATTTACGAAAATGAAAAATACATTTCAGAAATTTAAGCAAATTTATTTATTTACGTACATGTAATGTTACATTTTAGTCTTCTCATGAGCGTTTTGCATCGCTCGAAATATGATCGAAGTCTCGGCTACCTTAGCCCGAAAAGCAATTGCATCTTCAGGCGTGGCCTCAACTTCACCCGACTCAAAGACCTCGGCTGCATCCCGAAGCCTTATCATTTCTTTTAACAGTCTCTTCAAGTCTTCTTTATACGCGGAGTTAGGGTTTTCATCATCTGAAGGCTGGTCGTTTTGTATCTGAAAAATATAAAGATACTTAAACACAACATAACAACACAATTACACAACTGTGTTCCCTATAGTCATAAGCCAGTACACCCACCTATATTGGTACATTCCATATAAGGAATATGGCAAAACGCAATTTAAATTGTAAAAATAGGCCAAGTGCGAGTCGGACTCCGCACGAAGGGTTCCGTACCATTATCGCAAAAAACCGACCAATTGCGAGTCGAACTCGCGCCGAAGGGCTCCGTACCATTATCGCAAAAAACTTTAAAAAAAATCACGTTTGTTGTATGGGAGCCCCACTTGAATATATATTTTATTCTGTATCACAAATAAAAATTTGATTTGATTTGATTTGATTTGATTTGTTTTTAGTATTTGTTGTTATAGCAGACACAGAAATACTTCATCTGTAAATCGGATCGTAGAGTCTTAGTAATAGGGTCCCGTTTTTACCCTTTGGGTACGGAACCCTAAAAACACATCTCTGATACAGAAAGTTTTTTGAAAAATGTTGACATGATTTCAAAGTAAAAGGTGCGCAAGGTGCCTACGTTGCGCAGAAAATATAACGCTTTTAGCGGTCACCATATAAATCAAAAATAACTTTATACACTTACTAAAAGTGTACTCGTTACAACGAAGTGATATTTATTTGCCAGTATTAAGCAGATTGTTGCCTTTAATAAAATCAAAAGGAACAGCAGTCTGATTGCGTAAATGAATTCGACAAGGCAAAGGGTTTGACCTCATGATATGCGAGATGAAAGACGCGATGTGGATTTCCGTTTATGTGACTGGTCGATTGATGACGGTCAAACCCTTTTCCTTGCCGAAATCACTTGCGCAATTAGGCTGCAGGACTATGTTCATTGTTTTTAAGAAATATTTTCAGTATTGCATGTTTGTATATATTATGTACTAGCTGACCCGGAAAACTTTGTTTTGCCATAAAAACACCAAACATTCAACTACAATTTTATTTTAATTTTTTTCATACGAACATTCTCCTAACAATAACAAACAACAAAAAAAGAATAAGCGAAATCGGTCCAGCCGTTCAGGCGTGATGCCGTGACCAAAGGAAATAGGGATTCATTTTTAGGGTTCCGTACCCAAAGGGTAAAAACGAGACCCTATTTCTAAGACTCCGCGATCCGTCTGTCCGTCTGTCTGTCTGTCTGTCCGTCTGTCACCAGGTTGTATCTCATGAACATAGATAGACAGTTGAAATTTTCACACATGATGTATTTCTGTTGCCGCTATGACAACAAATACTAAAATCAGAATAAAATAAATATTTAAGTGGGGCTCCCATACAACAAACGTGAATTTTATACCATTTTTTGTGATAATAGTACGGAAGCCTTCGTGCGCGAGTCCGACTCGCACTTGGCCGGTTTTTTGTTTTAGCTATGATTTTGAAATTCAGTGGCGCTTACTCCGCTTTAGTGCCGTAAAACGGTTACTTTCTAAAGCCTACTCCTTAGTAACGGCTTGGTTAAAATATTTGAAAAAAAAAAAAAAAAAAACATATTAATATATTTCTGAAAGTGCAGTGGTGGCCCAGTGGTATCAGCCGAGACTTACAAGTTTCAGGTCGTGGGTTCGAGCCCAGGCAGGCGCATTACTTTGTGTATATTATTTCATCACCACTGCTCTCAAAACGGTGAAGGAAAACATCGTGAGGAAACTGGCATATCCTAGAACCAAAAATTCGAAGACATGTGACATTCACCAACCCGCACTGGACCCGCGTGGTGGTTTACGGCCAGGTCCCTCTCACAGAGAGGAGGCCTGTGTCCCAGCAGTGGGAACATTAATAGGCCGATGATGTGATGATGAAGATATTTCTTGTTTCATGTAAGTACGTTATTTGTGAAATGTATTTATTTTCAAAAGACTAATATTAATGTTTAAAAAAATAACAACACGATATTTTTCGCTTCGTTTGCATACATACTCCTCCAAAACGACTTGGATGTTGAAAATATTTTTACACAGAAAAATTTCTTCTAAACTTACATAGAATATATAAATCAAAAAATATTTTGCAAACAAAACTGTCCAAAAGAACAGGTCCATATTGATATTCTGGCCCCGACATTGGGGAATCCTTAGGAGGAGTCGGTGTCGAAAAACAAAAAAACAATAGGTACCAAAGACACCGACTTTTGAAAAGAAAGGTAATTTTCGCTCTGTAGTGTTTTGTTTTGGAAGTCGGTAGTATTTTTTTGTAAAAAGGTTTTTTTTTTATAATTTTCGTTTATGTTAGTCAGATTGCGCAATAAAAATCTTCAAAAAACACCCCTTAAATCTATTTGGGGGTAGTTTTAAAAAACTTATTATGTTACTTTTGATTATTTACTTTATCCCCAAGGAATTAGATGTTTCATACAAACAAATTGCCCCCTTTTCACCCCCTTAAAGGTTAAATTTCCGAAAATTCCTTCTTATTGCTTTCCACACCAAAAAAAGACCCCTACATCAAAAACGAAACCTTATGCAGTAAGATTCTTTGCAAACTTTAGTTATCTTTACTAACAAATGTATAACCCGCTAAATCTTATTTCGGGGGTAGTTTCGAATAAAATATAATGATAACCTTTATTGTTTACTTAGGTTGGTATTTATGCCAAGTTTCAAGTTTATTAACTTAAATAATAAGATTCTTTAAGAAATCTTTAACACCTCCTAAATTGTCTTTTGTGGGTAGTTTAGAAAAACTAATAATAGCAACCTTATTTATTTAGGTTAGTATTTTTGCCAAGTTTCAAGTTTATTAACCCAAGAAATAAGATTCTTTAATACAAACTTCAATACCCCCTATATCGAATTCTGGGTGTAGTTTCAAAAAACTAATAATGACAACCTTTATCATTTAAGTACTTGGTTTACTATTTCTGCTAAGTTTCAAGAATACAAATGAATGAGATTTTTCATACAAACTTTCTAACTCACTCACTAACTTTCTGCTCACTTAGATCACTTGAGGAACCTATATGCCAAATTTCCTGATTCCAGGCTTAGCAGATTAAGCTGTGCTTTGATCAATCATTCAGTCAGTCAGTTTTTTCTTTTATTTATAGACTAGCTGACCCCTGCGGCATCGCTCCCGTCAACTGGCTATCTACCCTACCTACCTAACCACCGATGTTATCTACGTACCAACCTACTCACCTGCCCTACCTTACCCTACCTACCCACCAACCCTACCTACCCATCTATCCTACCCTACCTACCAATTTGTTGTGTACATCAGAATCGCGGGTGTACTTTTCAGATTTGCCTGTATTTATTGCAGTTATTTTGTACCTTCTGTGTACCTTTACGTACCTCTCCTGAAAATCTATGTACCTACACCTGTACAATGATATTTTAAAAATTAGGTATACCCGCCATCCTGATGTCAGAACCGCGGATGTACTGCTAACCAGTACAAGTACCTAAGTGCACTGTATAAATAAATTTGGTACCTCTTGTGTCTTGTCCTGCATAAACACGTATTTAATGAAGAAAATAATGTAAGGTTTCTGCGAAGAGTAAAAAAACCGGCCAAGTGCGAGTCGGACTCGCGCACGAAGGGTTCCGTACCATTATCGCAAAAAAACGGCAAAAAGATTACGTTTGTTGTATGGGAGCCCCTCTTAAATAATATTTTATTTTGTTTTTAGTATTTGTTGTTGTAGCGGCAACAGAAATACATCATCTGTGAAAATTTCAACTGTCTAGCTATCACGGTTCATGAGATACAGCCTGGTGACAGACGGACAGACAGACAGACAGACAGATAGACAGACAGACAGACAGACGGATCGCGGAGTCTTAGTAATAATAGGGTCCTGTATTTACCTTTTGGGTACGGAACCCTAAAAAACGATTTTCTTTCTTTGACGTTGTTACTATTTTATAATACTGCCTCATGATTATAATCTCCTGGTACTTAGTTAGTTACCAGGAGATTATAATCTTAATTAGTCTTAACCGGTAATAATGCCAGCCCTGCAAATATGCCCTACCTACCCATCTACCCTATCTATCCTACCCTACCTACCAAATTTGTTAAACTATTTCAATAAGAATTAATACTACAATATACTACCGGCGCGGCGATCTAATTAAATTTTATAACACAAAAGCTGCTATTGTGACTTAACTATGATAGTGACATTATATTCTCTCAAAAACTTTTTTGCAGGTAATAATGAGTACTTTAATCATGCAGTACATAATTTTTTATGTGTCATCAATAATTTTGTCAGCGCATGCCAAATAATGAATTTTATAGACAAAATTTTGCCACTTTGGGTTACATTATTGCAATTTTCATAAGGATCTCAAATATTTTTGAAAATAATTTATAGCCATGTTACTCGGGAATAATGTAACTTTCCAAAGGTGACAATTTGTTTTAATTGGGTCCAGTAGTTTCGGAGCCTATTCGGTACAAACAAACAATCAAAAAAATCTTTCCACTTTTTTAATATTGGTATAGATACCTACCTGGGCGACTGAGCTCTGCTCGGGTGAAAATAGAGAAAACGACGTTTTCTAAAAATGAAACCTAGCTAGATCGATTTATCGCCCCCGAAACCCCCTGCATACCAAATTTCATGAAAATCCTCAGTAGTTTCTGAGATTCAGATTATATTGATTATATTCAGATTGTCGAATCGCAGAAAGATCTAGGTGTTATTATATCCAACGACCTAAAATGGGAAGCACACATATCTAGTATTGTCAAAAGAGCCAATTCAAAACTTTACATCATACGCAAGGCATTCAAGTGCCTGACGCCTAAGACGTTTGTCAAGTTGTACCAGACTTATGTTCTCTTATGGTCTTATGTCCTCTCTTGGAATATGCTAATGTCATCTGGGACCCATATTTCAAAAAAGACATTACTCTACTTGATAATGTACAAAGAAGGGCAACCAAGATGGTCCGCACCATGCGTAATCTACCTTACGAACAGCGCCTCAAAGACCTTGGCCTTATCACACTGGAACAGCGTAGACAAAGGGGTAGGCTCATTGAGACATACAAAATACTAACGGAACACTACGAAGTGCCCAGCCTTCAAGACCTTTACACTCTGAATGCCAACAAACATTTGCGTGAGCATTCCCTAAAGTTATGGGAAAATGCATCTAAAAAAAGCCTTTGAAGCAATTCCTATCTAACAGAGTTGTAACTGCATGGAATAGACTCCCGGAGAATGTTGTGACGGCTCCCTCACTGAACTGCTTCAAGAATAGACTGGATAGATTAAATATCTCCAAGCTATTTGATACACACGCATCAGCTAATTAGCTGCTAGTGTGTCTAACCAAATAATAATAATATACATAGATATATACAAGAATAGCTCGTTTAAAGGTATTAGATATATAGTTAGATAATAAACATTGGGAAATAATTAACCGAGCGAAAAATATACTGAATGGGCGACTATTATACTTAGTAAGCGACTATTTATCCGATTTGAGTAATACCTTTTAGGAGATTTTTGTGAGCTGCGGTAATAATATTGTTACATACTTTAATTGTATTTGGGTTTCTATTTTTTCTATTTTAGAATATTATTATTTTGAAAATAGCTGAACAACTATCGAGGCGACATCACTGTGCACCCCGACACGGATAGGTTAGGTTCGAAGGGGATGACGGGAGCTGAAGTGAGCGAGCAAAGCGAGCGAACTTAGCTCCCGTCATCTCCTTCATGTTAGGTTACTTAATTACTTTAGACCCTGCAGACAGAAAAAGGAGCCCTGTCGACAAACTTATATTTTCAAGTCGCTGTTTTAAACATTTGTATTCGCCCACTGTTTGTCGCCCACTTAGTATTTCAGTAAGCCATATTCAGTATTTTTTACACCTTTAATTTGATTTTTTTTTCGCTCGTTTAAATACTAGCCATAAACATTATCACTTTTCAAGTACCTACATAGGTCAATGGAAAGTTAATAAAAATGTCTGGTACGAAATGTGTGCCAGACGACGGACAGACGGACAGACAGACAGACAGACGGACACGTGAGTGACAACAATAGGGCTCCGTTTGGATCCTTCGGGTACAGCACCCTAAAAAGGAGTAGGTATGTAAGGATCGCAGCAGGTGGCGTTTTCTAGTTTCTGCCTACCTCCATAGGAAAAGCCGGGAGTTTATATACCTATGTATTTAATGTATGTATAAAATGACGTAGGTACTTACTGAGATTGGCATGTTGATAATTATTTTTTCGGCTACAGAGTCGACTACCAAGTAACACCTGCAAAAAAATTGTTTGTGAGTTCATTTATAAAGAAAGAGGGTAGGTAGTCTGGGTTGCCTGTAAGAGATCGCAGATCGCCTGTTGTATGTTGTTTTTTTTTATTTTAAGGTTGCCGTATTTATTATTGTTTTTATCTAGGTGTACAATAAAGTATATATAAATAAAAAAATAAATAGGTAAATACTTTTAACAAACTGAAAACACTATAGACTTAGGTACGAGAAGTTGTTCTGAAACTTCAACCCGTATTTTATTTATTGTTATACTGTACCTCCGTAAAAACAATCATATCACTACTTTTTGTAATTTAAATAAATGTTATACTTACTATGGCACTCGAAAACAAATTGAACTGAATTGTCCGTCTGATCGGGTGGAGATGGAGACGAAAAAGGAAAAGGACTGCGCAAGCGCAACGTCTTCTTTTATAGAAGTCGTTGCGTCTCTAGTGTTACCAGGACCATCCAAATTTCTTAGTCTTTTATTAATGAGTAAATATATATCTTACAAGTCGTGTTGTGTTTAATTGTTTTTAAAAAACCAATACCATTTTAAATGTTTGAGTATTTTTACCAACCTAATTACTAGTAGCTCTGTGAGCCATGTACCTCGCGACTACCTATGTCTTTTTGATTTTCTGTCGACAGTTTTTACACTTTTTTCAGGAGAACCGCCCGGACATACAAAATAATTTTTGCCCAAGCTGAAACGAAGACGTTTCGCTCGCGCTTCTCGCTCGCTCGGTCATAAAATATAAAGTAACGTTTTTTGGTTTTCGTCTTCATAATTCTTAAAAAGTAACAAGTCACGTCAAATTACTAAATCATCGCTTATAACAGCCTGAAGTGAAGTCACGTAAAGAAGCTCTCAAACACAATGTGTATTAGTGTACCTACTGCTGTAGTGTACCTATCTATTAAATAGACTCGATATGTATTTACTCCCTTGTGACATCATTTGGGATTATAAATAGAAAAAGAAAGCTGAATAGTAACCACAAGCCCCCAAGCAGCTTGTATTATTTTTGTATTTTTTATTTATTCTAACGATCTTTCAAATTATTTTGCTCGTTACTCGTTTTACCATTCAAGAGACCTAAATAAGTGTGTAACAGTGTCTTAGAGGAACAGTAACCCTTGTGTTACTGTGCACTTGTGTATTTATTTTATATTTATCTTTGAACAATATAATAAATCATAGATTTAGATTTTTTTTTGCTTATATCTATATAATAAATACACAAATGTACGTTTTTGTACCATCTGACAACACTGTCACCATTGCCGTGAATGCCGGAAGTCAACAATAGTGTTGCCAGTAGGGAATGTTATAAGACTAAAATATAGTAGAAAGAAAACAAAGCAAAGGTATTAAAGTTAAACTATTATTTGACCCGTATCATAGATATAATTTTAATAATACTAGACTACAGATGGCTCATCTCATAGACGGGTATTACACTATCATAGATCTTGATCACAGATCTATGAGTCATATTTATTATTATGTAATATAAATTAATAATAATGTACATATGTAAATAAATAAATTAATGTTTAACGAAATAAAAGAAAAAAAAAAATTGTCTTTAATAAAAGATTTTTGATGTTTGAGTCCTACCGGACGCGTCTTGTAGTGATCATCTCTTGATCGTGTACTAATTTGTTATGTCCGTAAGGATTGAGGAGCCACTTTTCGTATCTTAATGAAATTAATATACTTATTTAGTAGTAGGTTTAGAAATTTTGTAGGTTCGATCCTCGATTTTGTAGTATAATACTTCAAAAGTTACATGAACATAAAGGTGGCTCCTCAATCTAAATGTTTGGATTGAGGAGCCACGTCAGAACTAGGAACATCATGGATTAATATTTACCATCATTTGGTATGATTTTGTAGCATTTGCGAGTATTTAGTAGACAAAATCTGAGCTCGGTTGCATTCAAATCAAAAAAGTTACCATACATTATATGTGGCTCCTCAGACCATACATACGATTCGTCAGTTTTCAAAGAAGCAGTAGTTCAATTAATGCGCAATTTCTTCGTCATTTAGTAGTAAGTATAAAAGATTTGTAGGACAAAAATCAGTAAATAAAAATTAATGAATTGGGAGATATGGCACATTTTAACTGGCTCCTCAATTGAGATGCTTCGGTAAATAGATTTGCCTGTAATCTACTTATATTTGTGATGAAATTTGGAACAAAAAAGCATCTTATTTTGTATAAATTTATACTAGTTGTACGTATAATCTGCCATAAAAAAAAATTAAAATCTACGAAGTTATTAACTATTCTTTAATTTCCTAACATTTAGTTTTGAAGGGTGTCCATGAATAAAGTATATTATAAAAATCCTTTCGTCTCTTTCAAAACAAACAAATATATTTTATTTATTTCATCTCATTATACGGGGGTAACTGCAAATTAATATCTTGTGAACCAGTGGTCAGGATAGGCTGGTCACAGAACAGAAAGGGCACTCATACAATTTACAAAGTGTTTATTCGCAGTTATTTTCAAAAATACAATCTGACAGCTGACTAGCGTTTGTCTTACAATTCGTAGTGTCAACAATGGCGGTCACCGCCAACAATTCAAACTGCCTAACACATCCGCTTTTTATATTTTTCCAATAAACTTATATTCATGAAATAATCAAATTGAATTACTCAATAAAATAACTAATATTAAATTACAATAATTACCAGTAATATTTATCAAAGAATCATGCGTAATAATTAAGTTTATTATTTATTTGATACACAGAAAGATGACAAGCGGATGTTGTCCTAAGAGGTTTTAATCATTCGGAATACTTAATTATGAATATATTAGAAGATTAACATTCAAAACAAAAGATGAACTATACGTATTGCAGAATTAAGTCAAGCTGGTATATCCAAGGTCGGAGGACGGTAACAATCGTTTACATACCTACCTACCCTCTATAGCATTTATTTAGAAACTTGACATTAATTAGGGATAAAGCTCACTTATTTGCACACATATATTTGTAGCAACCTCAACCTAAACAAGTTTCAGATATTTATTTGTTTTTGGTTTTTCACTTGGATGGATGTCATGGACGGTCAGAAAGATTAGGACGAAATACATTTTATTATTTTAACATTTAAATCATAATTTTATTTTTCTACACATCTCCCACATTGTTATAAATAAATTTTAACGTAAAAACTATATTTATTATATATAACTTACAGTTCCACTAGTGAACTAATATTAATCACGTCATAATTGTTGACTTTTGGGGGTACTATTTGCTACTGGAAGGATGAGATATTTTGTTACGACGACTATGAGTCTCACTTTTTTTCGTGTGAGGATGTATAGCCACATCTGGTATCAGAGTTAATTTAGCCACCTCTGGGAACCCAACAGGCTTCTGACTTGGCTATTTCAGGCTCTCACTAACTATATACGTCACACTGCAAAATATGTTTACTGTAAAATTCGTTAAAACAACCAATAATAACAAATTCATTCTTTGATTTATGTCGATCTTGACTACTAAATACTTAAAACATATGGAGAATCTCTGTACATACCTATATTTCGATATTTTCAATTTGTTAAATATTAAATTTCAAAAACTAGTTATCCTGGTTTCATTCATATAACATGGTCACCCTTAATAGCGAATTCTAAAGGAACATCGAAAAATAATTTATTTTTCAGATACCGAATATATACAATGTTGATCTCTACTTAAGTATTTAGTAGACATTCATACTAAATTTTAGTGTCTCTGGTTTTTGATTCCGTTGTGATCTCAGGAAGGTACAGTAACGTTGTGATCTCAGGTAGGTACAGTAACGTCAGGATTGAGGAGCCAAATAAAATGCGTTTATTTACTAAATTCACTCAGTTAAATTACTTTGTCCATATGCTACAAATTCTAACGCACTAACTACTAAATGACGAAGAAATCTCGCATTAATTGAACTACTGCTTCTTTGAAAACTGACGAATCGTATGTATGGTCTGAGGAGCCACCTATAATGTATGGTAACTTTTTTAATTTGAATGCAACCGAGCTCAGATTTTGTCTACTAAATACTCTCAAATGCTACAAAATCATACCAAATGATGGTAAATATTAATCCATGATGTTCCTAGTTCTGACGTGGCTCCTCAATCCAAACATTTAGATTGAGGAGCCACCTTTATGTTCATGTAACTTTTGAAGTATTATACTACAAAATCGAGGATCGAACCTACAAAATTTCTAAACCTACTACTAAATAAGTATATTAATTTCATTAAGATACGAAAAGTGGCTCCTCAATCCTTACGGACATAATTTGTTCCGGTTTATACTCAGGGTACGTCACATGTCGTTGGTAACTTTGGGTGCGAATTGGGAATTCTTTAGCTCGCTTTTTGCGTGTCACGCCCATAGATTTAGATCTTTTTTGCAACGCAAACTCGTGATCGGCTGTCAGTTGAAGAAATTATGTCAGCACTTACTGTGCTGAAATGTCAAAGGTGGAAACATACTTACAAAACCCGACGCATTGCAGTACTATATGATACTAGCGAAGCGTGTTGTAGCATCACGTGGTGTGTTGTATATGTGCACGATTCACATCGGGTGTCGACACGTTACGTCGCGTCGTCGGGTTTTAGTGGTCTGTTTCCACCTTGAATGTGCTGTGCTAGAATGTGAATGTCATTGGTCGTGGATCTATGACCAATATATGTAGATGTGATTGGTGGTGTGACTACCTCTAACTGATCAGCGTTTATTCCATTGCTTTAAATACGTTTAGAATTGCCAGGTCTCGCAACAGAGCATCGGCGGAAAAACCTATGGGTAATTGATTGCATAAAATAGTAGAAAAATTAGTTAAAGAAGAACCGTGGTCTCCTTTATATCATAAGTTTAAAGCTAATCAATCAATCAACCTCGCGTTTGTTCAAAACATTTAAGTAAATAATAAACACACCATACCGGTGGAGTGTTTATTATTTACTTAACGTGCTGAGGAAACAACTGAAGTTTTGCTGAATACTCAAATCCTTAATGTACCTGATTACTTACTAGCAAATGACAACGACTTTTACCATCAACAGATCAGGTCGGCAGCTGTACCACAGACCTTCTATCAACTGACGAATTTATTAAGGTTGTCAAAAGGTCAACTCAACAAACCATTAAGGGAAGGTAAAATTTCTAATTGGATGATTATAGAAGCGTGTAAAACAGCCGGTGATGCGATTTTAACCGTTGACAGCCGTTGTATTGCGGAGGGGGTATTTTCTCGTAAATGGCAACGCAGATTTATACGAATCATCCCGAAAAGTGGCGACAAACCCCCGGACGACCCAAAGTTTGGGAACCTCCTGGAGCGCCTTATCGTTCCATATTTGCTACTGGACGGACCAAAATTTCATAACAATCAATTCGGTTTCACTATGGGAAAATCTAACGTAGATGCGGCTCATGGTAAATCTTCCGTGCTCTCCGGTCGATCTTAAAGTGCAGCGACGTGTTGCAATGTACTATTCTGCACGAGAGACCATGGACGCGGACTTTTTAACGCGAAGTGACCGTAAGAAAATCTCTAAATCATTTAAACCACATATTGACGTTTGGGAGGAACTTTTATCCAAATGGCAATGTAAGGAACATGGTTGGGTTTTAGTCAGTAAAAGTCTGACACGCCCTCCCGCTTCACCCAGAGCGGGAGAAGTCATAGGATGATTTCCCAAACAAAAAAAAATAAAAAATTGCGATAATTCCATCAAGGGCCTCCACCAATTATTTCCATCCGTTCGCGAGCGGCTGGCCAGGAAGTGTCTGTAGGTGGATCACCATGTTGCCCAGTTTCTCACAGGGCCTGGTAACTTTAAAAGTAAATTATTTTCTTTCAAGCTCGTTGCCTCGCCTTTATGTCAGTGTTCTACATCTGACTGCGAATATGTATAGTCTGCACATAATATCTTATTGGAGTGTATTCTTTGGCAGAATGAACGCAATATAACGCATAATAGTCATTATATTGCTTCTTATTTTTTGATTTTTGTTTTTGTGCTCTAACCATAGATTATTATTATAAGTCTACTAGCTGACCCGGCAAACTTTGTTTTGCCATAAAAACACACTACCTATCCTACCCTACCTACCTACCCTACCCTACCTACCCTAACCTACCCTACCCTACCTTACCTACCCTACCTTACCTACCCTCCCTACATACTTACCCTACCTATGTAGGTAAGGAACCATTTTTTTCTTATTTTTTTTTTCATGAGAACCTTCTCCGAACAATAACAAACAACAAAAAAATATGCAAAATCGGTCCAGCCGTTCACGCGTGATGCCATGACCAAGGGAAATAGGGATTAATTTTTATAATAGATACGTGAGGATTTGTAATTGGCTGTTGACTATGGTTTCCTTTTTTGTCTGTATTTATTAGCTGTAAGTCCTACATGTACTAAAATACATAAATATTTAAATGTTGAATAATATAATGTACAAGCGTTTTTGCCATACCTATTATTGGAAACAAATATAGCAGCTCACAATGTTAGGACCCATTAATGTTATAGTTGTCAAAAAATAAAAGGCCCGTTTTGACAGCTATAAAAATACTTTATAATAATTAAACTGGATGTTTGCGAATCATACTCGTTGTCATAGTGTGTATCGGTAACATAGTATTTAATTAGGATTATGATTATGAATTTGATTTTTCAATTTCTTACGTAGAAGGTTATCGCGGCATGTAAAATGAGAACAGAATGGATTACAAAAGACATTATAGACCAAAATAACCGCAAGGAACATATTATGGAAACAGCACAAAAGTAATCCGAACAATCTGGAGTTTGAAACGAAGTTTAAAAGTGAACTAAATAAAGTATTCTCTTATATACAATGCGCTAAAACTAAATATTTTAGGAAATCATTTGAAGGTTGCAAAGGTAAGCCGTTTAAGATGTGGAAACTTATAAATAATCTGACTAAAAACAAAATTAAAGATAGTTGTACTCCTCCTAAATTACAAACCCCCTCAGGCTTCATTACATACGAGGTTGAAATTTGTGAACACTTTAATATGTACTTCGCTAGTCTATACTCTTAGCAAACAAAATACCTGTAAAACACCACAATAATTACGTAAACACGACTCCATTACATACCAACGCTCCTGGAATTTCAGACCAACAAATGCACAAGAAATCGGCAAAATTATTGATAATTTAAAAAACAAACACCAGCTGTCATCAGTGTCAGGGCCATTAAATACATAAAAATAATAATACTGCCAAGTTTGGTTAAATGTATGAATAAATGCTTACCCGAGGGCAATTGTCCAGATACCCTTAAAATTGCAAAAGTTACTCCCATATTTAAGTCAGGATCTAGATCAGACCCGGGCAATTATAGACCTATATCCGTTTTGCCAGTGTTATTGAAAATACTGGAGAAATGAATACATTCTAGACTCTTTAGATTCTTTCGGTTTCCTATTCGAGCGGCAATATGGATTTGGGCCTAAGTCTAACGCTTTGGCTGCCGCTATTGATTTGGTCACGAAACTTGGAACTAAAATTGATAAAAAACAAGTCGCACTGGATGTATTTATAGACTTAAAAAGGGTTTTGATACCGTGAGTCATCCTGTACTTTTACGAAAACGCACTTCCATAGGAATAACAGGAACATTTTTTCAAATGCTCGAGTCTTATTTGGAATTTCGCTTGCAGGTTCGTAAGATAGGTAATACTATCAGTAGCTCTACATTTATAAAATGTGGTGTACCTCAAGGGTCAATAGTCGGTGCCCTTTTATTCCTCATCTATATAAACAATGTACACGAGCTGGGAATAAAAGGCCATATAGCACTCTATGCCGACGACACTTGTCTTTTTTACTTTGGCAGCTACATAGAAACAATAATACAAGACGCACAAGATGACTTAGTTATTTTGGAAAGGTGGTTCTTAGACAACCTATTGAGAATTAACACATCTAAGACTAACTACATAATTTTCTCGGCCAAGAACAAAAAGATCCACAATCACAACCCTCTATTGATAAATGGATGTGTCCTAAATAAGGTAAACACTGAAAAGTACTTGGGCCTTACACTTGACAGTCACTTGACGTGGCAACCTTGTAATAAGATCTGCTCCAGGTTGTCAAGCCTTACGGGGGCATTACGTGGAATGGCTGAATGCCAACCTCCTAAAGTTCGGCGGTACACTGTGTATAATTCTTTAATAAAGCCGCATATTGAATATTTAATTGAAGTCTGGGGATATACTTCGAAACTAAACTTCCATAAACTTCAAATCGCCCAAAATAAATTAATTCAAGCCCTCTTTCAATACCACTACTTAACACCTACAGATAAAATCTATAATGACACTGGGTTATTAGGCGTCTGCAAAATACACAAATACATCACTTGTTTACTAATAAGAAGGGTCCTCACAAAGGAAATTCTCACGGAAATAACCTTCGAAAGGAACAGCGAAAAGCAAACGCGATCGACACGTAGAGCGAATGACCTAGTACTGTTGGCCGGACCTAGAACAAACTACGGCAAGAAAAATATTAAATATGAAGGAGTACAACTTGACCATTCCCTACCAAAAAATATAAAAGAGGCTAAAACTAACTTACAATTTAAAGCCTTATTAAAGAAACACATCTTCGACAGCTGCAACATATAAATAAATAAACAAGTAAATAAATAAAATAAAACAGTAAAAGTATTGTATTGTAAATAAAAATTAAAGCACCTAGTTTTGTTTAGTGTGCTTTACAACAGCGCTGATAATAACAGCGCGCTCGATGTCGATAAGACAGTGTATTCGTATAGTTTTTGCAATGTACCCACTCATCATAATTTGTTTTTGTTATAATACCTATTTACGTAAATTTTAAACAAAATCGAATGTGCGTCGTGCGCCCTGGACTTTCTAATAATTACAATTGTTATTAAATCCAAACTTTGTTTCTTGTTAAGCGATTATATGTTATTCTATTGAGAAATAAATGATATTTAAACCGAACATCAACAGGCTTCTTAGATTGTGACGACTATAATGCTAATGTTTAGGGTTCCGAAGTCAACAAGGAACCCTTATAGTTTCGCTCTGTCCGTCTGTCCGTCCGCAGCTTAGCTCAGAGAATCTAAATACTAGAAAGCTATAATTTGACATGGATATACATATTAATAATTACGAGTAAATGGTAAAATAAAATCATGTATAAATATAATAACATCCTTAATAATAATGATTTGGAGTGGAGTGGATTATGATGTGATTTTGATTGGCCGGAGTCGTTGCCAGTACCGGTCCGTAGTCCATACGGCGCATGCGCGCGGGAGAGTCTATTTTGCATTAGTGCAGAAATATTTTCGACGTTTTTTAATCTAAAGTCAAATTAGAATCGATTGCCAAGCAAATTACTTATTTTCTTTTGTATCCATATATAAAGTCAATATTCGACTACATCACTAATTGAGTAGCGTAAAACTTTCCAGAACGAAATATTGAATACCGCAGAGCAGAGGTGAAGAAATTTTTCAAATTCCGAATGAGAAATAAAACGTGCGCCCAGGTATCCAGGAACGAACCATACCATTCCCCGTGGCTCTAACGCGCGCTCGTAACGGCTCGTAATATTTTGTTTTAGATAATATTTTTCTAACTTCAGTTGCGAAGTTGGATTTTATAACTCCTTCTTCAGTTACCAGTTGGTCCTTCTTTAGTTTAAATCAAGAGTGAATAGGATACTTCTAGGCAAGCGTGCTTCACCATAGACCACATCATCGCTTAACATCAGGCGAGATAGTGATTAAACGCGAGCATATACCTAAATTAAAAAAAACAACATCCTATGTGGGCCTGTTTTTAGACGTTGTGTGCCGCTTAAACCGTTTTAATGTTTATGCAACAACAACAAAACCTTTACTGCGCGTGGCCCGACCATGAAGGTATCCTATAACTTCATGGGCCCGACAAGCGCTTGGCCGGATTTTTTATCTGTGGTGCTAGGCAACTGGGCTTATCCCAGTTGTAAACGACCCTTTGTGCCTATTGGCCTTGTTTGTTCTGTCTCCTGCTTGATATGGAGGGAAGTGGAAATTTGTATTTTTCCTACTCCTTATATTTCGTTGATTTGCCAACCCAGATATGCTGTGACCTACAATTTTAGGATTTTCAATTATGGAACTAATCTTAGTTCAAGTATTTATTTATAGGTAAATTATTTGACAGTGTTTAACTTCTGGTTGGGCTAGTGTGGTGACTATTTCTAAGAATTTTCTAGGATATTTAAATAAGAAGATAGCAATACTATAGTCCACACTAGAAAGAGAGGTCGGCCCACAGAAAGCGGGATGGAGATACGTAGGTATTAGGCCTCAAGATTTTGTTCTAAGTGTGGCCTCCATCTTTGCACTTGGCCGGATTTTTTATCTGTGGTGCTAGGCAACTGGGCTTATCCCAGTTGTAAACGACCCTTTGTGCCTATTGGCCTTGTCTGTTCTGTCTCCTGCTTGATATGGAGGGAAGTGGAAATTTGTATTTTTCCTACTCCGCCGATATTTTCTTCTGATTAATTTTGTTGCGGTATCCAAGACAGTTAAATTCATTCTCCGGGACTTCGTCGATCTTCATTGCCTCGGCGCTTTTCTGGTGGTCGCCATTGTTGTTTCCGGTGTTCAGGAGTTGCAGTGATTTGGGAATAGTGCGGTGGAAAAGACAAAAAAAAAATTGACCCCTATTTTCACACCGTATTTTCTATCGAGATAAAAAGATATCGACCGAATGTGATCGTTTTTAGGGTTCCGTACCCAAAGGGTAAAAACGGGACCCTAATACTAAGACTCCGCGATCCGTCTGTCTGTCTGTCCGTCTGTCACCAGGCTGTATCTCATGAACCGTGATAGCTAGGCAGTTGAAATTTTCACAGATGATGTATTTCTGTTGCCGCTATAACAACAAATACTAAAAATAGAATAAAATTAATATTTAAGTGGGGCTCCCATACAACAAACGTGATTTGTTTGCCGTTTTATGCGATAGTGGTACGGAACCCTCCTTGCGCGAGTCCGGCTCGCACTTGGCCGGTTTTTCTAATTGGAATCAAAATGTTAACTCGGTGATAGTGCGAGGGCTCTAGCGCCTATGAGGCTAAATAGTAGCCTGTGCTGAGTAGGTAGTGTAGGTACCTCATGGGTGCACGCTTTCACTTGAGTCACTTAGTAGGTGTTATGACAGTATCGCTCTTCGCCCGTACCCACCCAATATGGAATCGAACACTGCAATAACCTAGGTTGCACTAGATTAAGTGTTAACCTTTAATGTGCACTGCCACAACACTAAGCAGGAGGCCGGGTCACGAAACAACCTGCTCTAATCACCTTGCTACCAACTGGGGAGCTGCACCCGAATTCCTTCGAGTAACCGGCATGTCCCCTATGCCTTCCTGGTGGAGAATGCACAATGCTTCCGCGTGCTCAGTGTGGCACAGATCTTCACACGCAAAGCAAGTCGAAATCTTTGCCCTTAAATCGCAATGCCTTTTAAACCGACCCGACCGACCGAGTGGGCAGAACTTCACCCACCACCACCAGACTTCTTGAACACACCCAGGTAGGCCGCTGCAAATACAACTTGGCAAAATGGGGTTTTACATGCCCGTCTGATACTAAATGTGAGTGCAGTGCCCCCCCGTCCAGAGCGTGACCACTTCCAGCAAACCTGCCCTTTTGAGGATAAACACACAACAAATTGTCAGAATCATTTTAGCAATTTTTCGACATTATCTCAATTAACTCGGTAAACTTTTACATGCAGGTACCTACAGTGTAAACGTTTAACAGTAACACAAAAACTAGACCTAATCAAAACAAAATAAACATGCTTTTGTAATGAGGGTAGACAAATATTTAAAAGCACAATTGTTACAAAAAACTGGCCAAGTGCGAGTCGGACTCGCGCACGAAGGGTTCCGTACCATTATCGCAAAAAACGGCAAAAATAACACGTTTGTTGTATGGGAGCCCCCTTAAATATTAATTTTATTCAGTTTTTAGTATTTGTTGTTATAGCGGCAATGATGGGTGTGAGAGCCACCAATAATATGCCAAACTTCCAGTTAAAAGCGTTTATATTATAAATATAAAATATAGTAAGTGGACAATTTAAATATGGCGAACTAGCCGCGCTGGGTCGGGACTTTCTCCCGCCGAGAAGCGTGCGTGCAGTCCCACGGCAATGATGGCTCTGAAGTAGGCGCACGATGTGGTCGGCGGGCCGCACGCGTCGACACCGCGCGATGTTCATGGCGTTCCGCTCCCCTCTTCGTCCCGCGGGGTGGCCCTAGCGTGCGAGGTTCACATAGCGTGAACATACATCATTGTGAAAATTTCAACTGTCTAGCTATCACGGTTCATGAGATACAGCCTGGTGACAGACGGACAGACAGACAGACAGACGGATCGTGAAGTCTTAGTAATAGGGTCCCGTTTTTACCCTTTGGGTACGGAACCCTAAAAAATGTGTTATTAGGTGATAGTACCGTACCTGGGTGACCGAGCTCTCGTCATTATCATCATACCAGCCAAAAGACGTCCACTGCTGGACATAGGCCTTCCCCAAGCGTCACCACATTGACCGGTCCCGTGCGTCTCGCATCCAGCGGATCCCCGCAACCTTCATCAGCAGCACAGATTACCTCCCAAGAGGGAAGTTGGGAGGTAATCTGTGATCAGCAGCCTTATAGCGTAAGGCAATAAAGCTGCTGATGAAGTGAATTCGACAAGGCAAAGGGCTTGACCCCGATTTCCTTGCCGAATTCACTTACGCAATTAGGCTGCGGTCTAGTGAGCTCTGCTCGGGTGAAAATAGAGAAAACTAATTTTACCAGATATTTTGATGACATAGGTATTGTTCTTTTTTACCCGACTACGGCGAAGCCAAAAGGAATGGTTACGATTTTAGCAGTCTATGTATGTTTGTATTTACGTATGTTCCTCCGTAGCACCTAAACTATTCGTCCGATTTTGATTATATTGGTTATTATGGCCCGACTTTCATAGGCTAAAAAATTCTTAGTCCGTTTACAGTTTTTAAACTTTTTGCTGGTTATTTTTGTCATTCTACTATATTTTTAACAGACTTCAAAAAGAAGGATGTTCACAATTCGACTGTTTTTTTTTTGTGTGTGTTGCCTCAAAGCTTTATACTAGGTGAACCAATTTTGATGATTCTTTTTTATTTGAAAGCTGGTGGTTCTCTTGTGGTGGTCCCATTATATTTGATCAATATCTGATGAAGAACTTCGGGGATATACAACAGAAGTCTTCAATAAACAACGGCAAATCTCTCGGGATCGCTGCAATCGCACTTCTGTTTATTGATTATGCCATTTCATAACATAACATCACGCCGGTACGCTCTATAGGGGTACGCAGATATGTGCAGTTCACCCTGGTCACAGATAATCACAGCCAAGAGCAACCACACTTGACTCTAACAAAAATTTGCAATTTAAAGCTTAATTTTACGCAAACGGATCTCTGAATCGAATAATGGTTTTGACAAACCTATAAAAATGTTGAATGGCCTATCCAACGATAAACCACACCATGGAATAGACGAGAACAAAAAAACATCCCCACTTTACGTCTTTTTATATTTTTTATTTTATCACTTTGTCGGAATTATGACGGACAAACGGACAGAGCGAAAATATAAGGGTTTCTTGTTGACTTCGCAACCCTAAAAAGGCCGATGATGATAATATGTTATCGTAATAGCACAAGGGGGTGACCATAAGCTCTTAGAGTAAGGTTATTTTGAGTGTGTGTAAGGGACAGATGTATATGACTTGTATACATCTATCACTTACGCGATCTCAAAATAACCTTACTCTAAAAGCTTATGGTCACCCCCCAGATAATATAATAGTAGTAATAGACTAATATTACAGTAGTAATAGACTAATAGTGACCTGTATCATATAGGACTCGGCTAAAAGTGCAATCACTTCTCACAAACACGAGTTATTGCAACCCATTGACAGGTTAAATATTTCGAGAGCCGTTAAATTTTTCTTACCGGTGAATGTTTTCAAAATCAGATTACAATTTTACAATGCATGTCCTCGAAAAGAGCGTTTTCCAAGCAGCCAAACTGTACGGAGAGTGTCACTTTTTTTTACTAGTGCTTTTTACTTTCCTGTACTTTTTTAATTTTTAAATCCAACGTCAGCCCGCCGCATAGAGTTTTTATTATTTGAGAAAAGTTTTAAAAATTAGTTAAGTACAGATTATCATTCATATAAAAGGTAAAACAAAACTAATACTTCATTTAAGGCGTTTTTAATTACTCTAGATTTAGATTTTGATCAATAAATTAATTTTAAATAAGTTTTCATTAAATATGTTTGGCAGAATGAATATTTTGCTCGTGCCTTTTTGCGTTACGACGTGACAGCGTTTATTAGATAATCTGTGGATATGCTGAGCGCCCTTGAATAAGCGCCTTTTTATTAATTTCTTGCTTGGTTAAGACATATTTTTTTATTTCCTCGCACAATGCATAGTAAAATGTTGTATGATACACGTGCGTAAGATGATTTCCGACTCGTGACAATGTAACCACTCATCGGAAATCACCTACTTTCCGCACTTGTAGCATAAATAACTATTATCTTTTTAAAATATTAATTTAATGTATACAATAAAAAAATAACCTGTCATATGTGTATGTTTAGTTAAAATTAACGAAAATGAAAAAAGAATTTCAGAAATTTAAGTAAATTTATTTATTTACGTACATGTAATGTTACATGGTAGTTCTCAGATAATATTTTTGAGAGCCGATTGATATGAGTGTATACACGCGGCTATCAAAGCCCTATAACAATTGATATCATTTTGCGAGAACTCTAATTCACCCGACTCAATTCTGGGCATAACTTCCACGACTATATACAGAAGTATTTTCGCTGCTTGTAACAGCATCTTCAAGATTTTTAAATACTCATCAACTGAAAGATGGTTTGGAGGTGGTCTCTGAAAAATATAAAGATACTTAAACACAACACAATTACACAACTGTGTTCACTAAAGTCATAAGCCAGTACACCCACCTATATTGGTACATTCCATTAAATTCCATGTAAGAAATATGGCAAAACGCAATTTAAATTATAAAAACTGGCCAAGTGCGAGTCGGACTCGCGCACGAAGGGTTCCGTACCATTATCGCAAAAAACGGCAAAAATATCACGTTTGTGGGAGCCCACTTAAATATTTATTTTATTCTATTTTTTGTATTTTTTGTTATAGCGGCAACAGAAATACATCATCTGTGAAAATTTTAACTGTCTAGCTATCACGGTTCATGAGATACAGCCTGGTGACAGACGGACAACAGGCAGATAGACACAGACAGACAACAGGCCGATAAACACAGACAGATCGCGGAGTCTTAGTAATAGGGACCCGTTTTTACCCTTTGGATACGGAACCCTAAAAAACACTTTCCGACTACCGGAAACGTGGATTCACGCGAGACACAATGGTTTTTAATTGATTCGGTAATTATGTCATTCAACCGGTTAAAAGTCATTTATTTTATTGACTTTGACAATCTCGGGACCCTGGGGTCCCGGTCCTGTGGCGTGCGAGGGGCTGAAAGCAACTCGCACAGGCCTTGTTAGGCATTTTTCAGGAAATGGGACACCAACCGACGATTATCCCTATAAGCACTGCGCAAGTGCACCCAAGAGCAATCCCCGCTTGGTAGCATTGGTATGCAGCACTATATTGCAAAATATGGAGAAAACATGCATTGAGCTATGGGTGTGGTAGGTTTAGTGGATCGAATGCCTAAAAAATAGGAGGATTACTGGCCCCTGCCTGATTATTATTATGGTTCACAATATGTAAGACGTAGATATGGTGAGTGATGAATGAAATATTCAAGATAAAATACTACAAAGTGAAAAATAATAATGTCGGTGTCGGTGGGGTTTGGCGCCCGGAACGAAGTGAGGGCGCCAATAGTTCGAGGGACTAAATAAGTCTTTAACCCGAGGTAAACACTGTGCTTTTCATTACAAATACAAGGAAAGTAAAAATAAAAACATGAATTAGCTAAAGAAAAAATGAGTAAATTTTATTTTACATTTAACAACAACTTTGATGAGATAATTTTATTTAAAGTTTATGGTAAAATTAGAACAATTGGTTATAGTTAGTGACAGGTTTTTTCCGGGTATTTTGATATTTGATATTTTCTGGGAAACTTGTGTTTCTACATTATCCAGAGATTCTTGGGTGAATGTTGGGGACATTGATATTTGTCTATTTTCTTCAGCTGTTACAGAAATAATTTTGGATTGCACCGGATAATCTTTTGAAGTGCTCGGTTGTGTAGAGTCAGTGGAATGGAGATTTATCATTTCTGTTACTCTGGGTGATATCTTAGTTTTATTTTCAACTGACTCTTCTATTCTATGTAGCCTTCAGCTACTTTACTCGACTTCCAACCTCCATGCCTTTTAATGAGAGTTAAATCGGCACCAGAATCGGCTAGCAAAGTAGCCGATGTTCTTCTAAAGCAGTGACCCGAATATAGATTTGAGTTTGGCAAATTAAGGTAGGTGGCTATCTCTTTAGGAATACTAGAAATCTTGTTTTTGCCAATTACTTGCCGCAGACACTTCCCTTTATGAAAAAACGGTTCGTTTCTATACCACTTGGTCGTAATTTTCGGTATTTTTCTATTATATTTACAAATTCTTTTTTAATAACGAAGGTTCGGTCAACTTTAGTTTTAGTGCCACGTAACTTCACCAGTAATATATCACCTTGTTTCTCAATGTCATCAACCGTCATATTTACTAGTTCGATACTTCTGCAAGCGCCACTTATTGCCAATATCAACACTACCTGAAAAGTAGATAATTATATCTCTTTAATTGGTGTATAAAATATAGAAAGTTACAATTTGATACAAATTTCGTATAAATAAGCGAAACAATAAAAAGATTAGCTTACCTTCATTACTAGGTATATTTCATTCCTCTTGAGAAGGGAAAACTTTGGACTTTTTCGATTTAAATCCATCAGATTGCCTTTTGAGAAACGATGTTAGCCTCTCGAAATCCTTTAAATGTACATTGTGTTTAGTACTTAATGTTGTCTTTAACATAGAATACACGCTCCATAAGGTTGAAGGTTTGTAAGTCTTTGATAATTCGTTGAAATATATTAGCAACACGTTTTCTGATAACGATTTCACTTTTTTCTCAGCGCGCCATTTCATAAAATCGTCATACGATTTTAGGTATCTTTGTTTTGATTTGGGTGGTAAAAGGTTTTCCACTACCGCTTTAGCCTCTTCTCTTATAAAATCAGGCGTTAAATTCATATCAGAATCAGATGAACTCATTTTATAGGTACAAATCTCTGCTATACGTATATAAACAAAAGTCTTCAAATCGAAAAAATAAATGAAGATCGAATTGCCACTTTCCCGCCTATTTTGTTAGATTTTTTTTTTCTGTGGCCGGCCAGCTATTCAGCCATTATTTAATATTTTCATCATTGAAAAAATGGTAAATATTTTGCCCAAATCTAAGTTATTTTAAAGAAATTGTTGAAACTAAATTATAATATAGTTATTTAAAAAAAATATCTTCTTTAATCAATACTTAACTTTAAGTTATTTCAATTTTACATCGTGGCTGTATAGAAAGTAGGAACATGGTTCAATAGATATGTGAAAAAGAACTAGTTTTTTTAAATAATTTGACAGCTGTCAGTTGAAAACGATTCTCCCTAGGGCTGAAAAGTATTACTTTCAACCCGCTCCTCAAGCAACTTCAGACCTACTTTCCGAGTATGAGTAATGAAAAGTAATTTTTCACTTTTTATGAGTTGTATTTGGAAGCCGGTTGTATTTTTTTGTGAATTGTGTGTATTTTTCACATTTTGTTGTGGTACCTAGCTCGGTAACGGTAGTGGGCAAGTTTTCTAGTAATGTATTAATAAAATTAAACAAGCAATATTTGTTTGTTTATGTAATCACGTTCTTGAATACGATTTCGAAAAAAATTGCAATATAGGGGTTTTCGGGAGCGAAAAATCAGCTAAGTCTCATATCTGGCAAAATAAGATATTTGGAAAAAGAAATGTTATCTACTTTCACCCGAGCAGGGCTTGTTCGCCCAGGGTACTGCACATCGACCACAAAGCCACGTACTGAATAATAAACAGACATGCGATTGCAGTAATCCCGAGAGATTTGTCGTCGTTTATTGAAGAGTTCCGTCGTATATCTCCAAAGTTCTTCATCGGATCTTCAACAAAATAATTTATTCTGGGCAGTACACTTCCAATCAGAAAAATAATTTCCAAAATCGGTCAACGATTGAAGGAAAATAGGTGAACTTAAGGGCGCGGCGAAGCATGAATTCAATTGTCCATACAAACGTAATACAAAAATCATTTGTAAGTTGAGCATATTGCCACCATATTATGCTGATATTCGGATTGAGAAAGTATTTATCTAGGTTCCTACGTCTTTATTTTTTCAAAATACTTACGTAAAATGAAGTTAAAACTAATTCCATTTCATACATTTTTACAGCGTAAATGACATGTTTTCTTATTGATTTTCTATATTATAAAAAACAATAACTATAATATTGTCGTAGCAGGATCATAGCTCATATTATTAAGTTACAAATACTCGAAAAAAAATAATTAAAAATAAATAATTAACTAAACTAATTAATTTAAATTTTCATTCATCATTTTTGGTATTACGGAACACATCAAGTTAATCATACTTTTTAACCGACATTCGAAAAAGGAGGAGGTTCTAGGTTCAACTTCATGTATGTTTTTTTTTATGTATGTTCACCGATATCTCCGTCAATTATGGACCGATTTTGAAAATTCTTTTTTTGTTTGTAAGATTGTTTCGAAATTGGTCCCATTTTATAAGTGAAGATCTGATGAAGAACTTCGAAGATATACAACAGAACTCTTCAATAGATACAAATCAATCAATAGAGGCAAATCTCACGGGACCGCTGCAATCGCATGTCTGTTTATTGTTTATACCATTTCATAACAATATAACATCACGCAAGCAGATCTCTCATTTGACCAGTTTTGTTCAACTTTAAACCTATAAACTATATGTACCTGGCTGGTTGACCATAGACAAATCCAATGAACTGCACTGACAGTCTTAAGAAAAAAAATGTATTTCTGTTGTTGTGATAAAATACTATTATAGATTTACGTTGTTCTTCGAATTAATGTGTTTTAATTTACTCTAACATGGTAGCAGAGCTACTGTAATGCTGTAATAATTAAGCACTTTAAAGTGAAAAGTCTATTTGTCGTGAAATTGTGCGCACGTAAATCATTTACCCAAAAATGATGACGTCCAATACGGGGACGGCTATTGTTCCTGCCATAGAAAAACTAAATGGCATGGGGAACTATGGTTCGTGGAAATTCATCATGAAGATGATCCTCATCCACGAGGATTTGTGGGAGTGCGTGGATACAAAAGACGGTAAGCCCGTCTGCGACGACAGGAAGAAACAACAGAAGGCTCTGGCTCGCATCTGTTTGAGCATCAACCCTGTGGCCATCACGCACGTGCGGAATGCGAATACTGCATGGGAGGCGTGGCACAATCTTCAGACTGCATATGTTGAGCGCGTTGTCGGGGGTTATGCAGGAGACTTGGTCTTATGCGGCAGTTGTTTGGGATGAAACTCCAGGAGTACCCCGATATGGAATCATATTTAATGAAAATATGTGATGTCTCACAACAATTATCAGACATCGGAGCTGCATTGGAGGATGAATATCTGGCTGTTATAATGCTGAGTGGGCTCACATCCGACTATGACCCACTGATCATGGCATTAGAGAACTGCAACGTAAAGAAGTCGAGCGAACTGGTCAAACAAAAACTTTTACAAGAAGAACAGCGCCGGGCCAACGCAATTTACGCAATTTTGTTTTGGTATTTTGGTAAAATTACATTGTTTTACTTTTATGGTATCCCAAATAAATTAACTAAAATGTTCTACTCAAATGTTTTGCACAACTTTAATGATTAACTTTTATTAGGTATTTGTTTGTGCGGCCCTCCAATCTATTCAGTAAATTGTATTGGCCCGCGATCGTATCTGGTCTGGTAGCCCTGCAGCCTAATTGCATAAGTGAATTTGGCAAGGCAAAGGGTTTGACTCCATGAAAGAGTATGACAAATTCTGTTTATATAATTAGGTATTTCCAAAACATATTGGACGTTTTCATTGGTGATGATACTCTTTTTGAAAGAGCAATATTTTTTGGCAAAACCTTATTATTTAAATAGTATTTGTCATACTCTTTCATGGTGTCAAACCCTTTGCCTTGCCAAATTCACTTATGCAATTAGGGTGCTATTCCAAACCACGCAACGGATTTGTCGCAAGTATAACCTTTTCAAGCTGCTAGGAGCACTGACTTATAAACCTATGGACTTGCCATACCTACGAAATTAGCGTGCATACCTACAAAAATCGGGCAATTAAGATGGCTGCCCATTTGCACTGACTTATGACCTCATTGGCCCATTTGCAACTGTTTGACAGCACAACTACACAGATAAACGTATATATACGCCACACAACTACCAATTTTTTCGGCAATCAACATAGCGACCGGTCACGCATAGACATGATTTTGACGTCACTCAAAAGTGTTACCAAGTTTAGTCCTTGACAAACATTTAGATGTCTCTCTTTTCATATGCAGCTCTTGGTTAGTTAAAAAGAGACAAAACGCTTTTTGACATGCGTGTGTCGATATTATAGATATTTGTATAACTATTCTTCATATAGTAGAATATGCCGTCTCCATAGTTTTCCTACCTTATTGGCTAGGAGCCTCACATTTTTTTTTTGTGTAATACTCTTCCAGTAAAACTTTCAAAAAGTTTTATAGTGCGTAATCTCATAGTTTTTGAGAAAAAAGACCTTGTTTAAATAATTTCTAACGATTACGTATTAAAATTGACATAATTTACCACAGGTAATGAACCAGTTTCAAGAACAAAGCACAACACAGGAAATCAAAGAAGATTCAAATGAAGAGCAGAATAAGAATCAGAAAACGGATAATATTATACGAGTTTTAGCAGAGCTGAAATGAAAAAGAGAATTATAATTTATTGTTTTTTTTTATTTCAACATTATTTACATCAGTGGGTATTATACATATCTTCTGCCAAACTGCAGGACAGTTTGTCGGCAGTGTTCTCGTGAATACAGCTCTTTTTGTTTTAGAATGAGCTGTGTTTGATTTGTAACCGTATAGCGAGGGTATTGTGTAGGAAACTGTTACCACTGACATCATCATCTTCCTGCCCTTATCCCATGTTAAAATAAATAAAAAATAAATAAATAAATAAAATAAGTTTGTATTTCATTGAATTTCTCGATAAAATTGTGAAAAACAAAGTTATCTTTAGGGAAGTAACCGAAAACAACCCATATCTCACAACCATTGACTTAAAAAAGTCACTTAGAAACATTATAATATTTTAATTATTGTATTCGGTAATACGTCACACACCTGTTTTCATGGATGCATGGAACAAAATGCACTTCAGCATGTGAGGTACTTTTCTTTGTTACCCATTATTTAAAATATGCTAATATTTGATTTTACGCGATTAATGTGTTTCGTTTGTGAGGCATGGAATGTTTCTAGCAACAACCATAGAACTAACTATACTTATTAAAATTTTTCGAAAAATTCTATGAAATACAAACTTGATTAAATTTTTGTTGATAAAAATCAATCCTGTGCCTGTTCCTCCGTAAATATTTGTACGACTACGGAACCATTCACTGTCTAAATCTACGCAAATGAGGAACTCTATTCTTAATAAAATGCTCGAAATCATTTCTAAAGTTTTGAGGGTGTGATGAAAATTTAACTGTTAAAAGATAATTTAAAAGCGGATTTAACTAGATAAATGTATTTGACTTTATGCTTTATTGTTACCATTCAAGTTTGAGTTGTTTTTTTAAGATAATTATTTTTAAATTACCTACTTAGTATATATATATACAAATATAATAAATAGGTAGGTTTTAACCGGTTGAATGCCGTAATCTGCGTTTCCGGTAATCAAGAGGTTAATCTAAACTATTTTGTATGACCTGACCTACATACTTAATGTAATAAAAAATATGTCTAGTAAAAAGTACACGTATTATTTATTTACGGAATCGTAGGCAAAATACTACCGAGCTAGTCGCATCTCTGTGTACGCGCATATTCTTTGATCACAGTCCGTGCGCACTATGTGTGCGTGAGCCATGCCGGTGTGTGAGTTTAGCTTCGCCGGGATGCTCAAGGCCATTGGGGCATACTTTTTTTTTATTTTTTTGAATTACAAGGGATTTTTGTACATGAAATGACGATGACAATCCCATCGTACCTTATCCTAAAACTCTAGAGAGAAAGAGTAAAATAACTCATCACAATTAAAAATACTAACTCTTAAACTTAATTTAATTTAAATGAGTACAGCAGTTTAGCCGCATCCGAATTTGGTTTAGCTAGAATGCTATGAAAGGCGCCAACATTTAAATTCAGGCTAAATTGCCTATTTGCATTACGGACACACTCCATTAATAGATGTTGCACGTCATCAGTTTTCCCACAAATCTCACAATTCGGTGAATCCACTTTCTTCATTAAGAAGGCAAAACATCTATTAGGGATGTGTCCGGAACGCAATCGACATGCAGACAATTTGATGTCTACTTAATTTAGTATTTGTAAACCACGGGATATGAAGAGGTTCGCATTGTATACTTTTGTACCATATACCCTTTGATTTTGATCTTTCATCGAAATATTCTTTAAATGTTCTAAAACATTTCGATTTATAAAATATGAGCATTTCTGAGTGGTTAGGCAAAATATTGATTTCAATTCCTTCTGATATAGCTTTTTTAGCGAAGCTGTCAGCCTCTTCATTTCCCGTCAGGCCAATATGTGAGGGTACCCATTGCAGTACCAAGGCTATATGGGTTTCATTAAAAAATAATATTTGCTCTAATATTTTATATGCTACTGAAATGCCTCTGGTACCAGAGGCGCATCGAGCAATGTGAAATAAGGCACTTTTACTGTCTGTTAAAATTACTATTTTATTTTTCTCTAAACTGGCAGCATAAGATAAAGCCTGTGACACTGCAAATAGTTCCGCCGACATAATACAGAAGTGCTTATTTAATTTGTAGATGCTATGATTTTTGGTTAACGGATCATAAAATGTTTTACGGCACTAAAGCGTATGTAGGCCCTTAACGGTGATAAATCCGTCATCTTCTACTTCCTTATCTTCTTCACTGTCCTGTCTTGCTCTCTTTGCCGGGCCCTTCGGAGTTTCATTCACCAGGTTTTCCTTTTTAACACATGCCATGACTACATCAGCTCGTTGCGTTCCCGTTACATTATCTTCATGCCTCTCAATGCTATCTGATACCCAAGAGGAGACACTTGAAGATCGTCCAAAACTAGCCATTATCCCGATAGGTAAATAACATTTGGATAGATAATAAAAATAAAAAAAACTTGTGGGTAGACCTAAAAACTTTTGGTATCGTAGATAACGTTCACGGTCTAGTAAGACATGCGTCTGGTACAACCGCTCGCGCGCTACGCGGGGGCATACTTGCGCCTTAAGGTTTGATACAATACCCCTAATAATTATGATGATAAGATCTAAGATGGCGAGTTGTAACTAGGTAAAATTTATGATGATTATCAATGATTTTGCTGCACCTAATGTTAAATCCTTTTTGGCAGCTCAGTGGATACTTCCGTGCCACTTCGACATTATGAAATAATACTCACTTACACTGTATCAATTGAGAATAATACGAATGTCAGGTATTACCAAGTAGGTAGGGTATATAACATAATTATATTTCACATTCGATTTTGTCAAGCGCTATAATTATCAAGATGATAATATGTATAATAATGTTATATTTTATTTCAATTATCCAGTTTTTCTGTTTTATTTTGTATTTGTTTTTTTTTTATTTGTTGAGCGTTCAGTCATATCTTTTTTGTTTTAAACTCTCGCTGATATGTATTTTATGCAAATTTTTATATGTGTGAAAACTTTTAATTGGCCGTTTTTTGCATGTTGTTTCTGCGTATTTATTGTATTAGCTGTAAGTTTTCCTAAGATTAATAAAACTAAATAAAATAAAATTGTACTTATAAACTAAAGAGCATTGCGTACATAAACTAAAATACTACTATTACTTACGTTTTATTACGGTCGCTTGATTACGGTCAATTATCTTCTTATGTACTTTTTTATAATTGCGATACAAATACAGACGAAGTTATCGATGTTGATGACACAGCAAAAATCGACAAGTTCCTACTGCAGATTACCTATTTAAACATATTATTATACCTGCAAGCCAAATCTTATAAATCAAGGTGTTTTGTGTGGATCTTTGACAGTATGTTTTCTGATTACAATTATAGTACTTTTTGTATTTCGTTCAGTCGATTATTTATGGTCACCCTACACGATTTTATCATTTGCGAGTTTTGTTTGCCGCGCTGCAAAAAATACATAGGTAAGTACAGTCGAACAAAGAACCCCCTCCTTTTTGGTAAGTCGGTTAAAAAGCTATGGGTATAAATTTTAAGAAGTCGAAAGTACTAAATGGTGTATGAATGAAAAGACTATTAAAATCGGTGAATGATGTAAAAATAAATGAAAATAGTGTGAAGCAAGTGAATAGTTTGTATATTTGGGAAGTATCACAAGAGATGGAAAGATTGAAGCAGTTGTGTCAAGGAAAGGTGATGCAGAAAATGAAGTGAATGCTATTATAAAGGTGAAAGATTGTGAGTGTGTGTGTTTGTATGTTTGTTACTTCTTCACGCTCAAACGACTGCACAGATCTGGATGAAATTTAACACAGAGATAGATTATAGTCTGGAATAGCACATAGGATACTTTTTAACCCGGGCATATGTTCCCTTGGAATAATTTTCAACATTCAAACGGGCGAAGCCGCTGGCAGAACGTAGTTTAAAATAAATGGTACACAAATCTTTTATTTTATGTGTTTAATTAGAGTTTATAAATTGTAATTAACGAGTTAGAAAAATGTGTGTTTCAGCTCCGACTTACGACTGCAGTTTACTTTGAATATGCGATACAGGCAAAGAGGATAAAACACATCTCTTATATTAGACAGAAAGTGTTTTGAAAAATGTTGACATGATTTCAAAGTAGAAGGTGCGCAAGGTACATAAGTTGGGCAGAAAATATAACGCTTTTAGTGGTCACCATGGAAATCAATTCTTAAGGAGTAAACTCCAAAATAACTTTATACACTTACTAAGTGTACTCGTTTCAACGAAGTGATATTTATTTGCCAGTATTAAGTGATACTATTTTGTGCGCAGGGTTAAAATGCATTTTATATCAACCGATAACACGTGCGGAAGAGATAGATGCTGTGATGAGCAGTAGGAAGCTAGTCCGCGTACGAATACACACATTTGCATTTTTTTTGCGAAATGGATAATGATTTAGGACGAAACCAAGCGCGCGAAATTTTATAAACAGACATTTGGGAGTCTGGATATCATGAAAAAACGACTAAACGATCTGTTCAATGAAAAATAAAATGCACATATTTTGAACTACTAATCTATCCCTGTATGGAGGCCGTTTTGCAATTTTACGTCTTCTTATGGTATTTATTCGCGCCCAAAAATACGTTAAAATTAGTGTCGAAATGTGGAACTTTCGACGCTCATAACTTTTTAATGTTAACTTTTTTCACTTTTTTGTTTCTATACAAGGCTAGATAATGATGTGACAAATTGATATCACTTTTTATAATAAACGTACATCGTCAAACAGTGGAATAATCCCTAGACTACGTTTGTATGGAAGAATTTTCGACTAGTATAACCTTAAAGGTCAAACCGCACTACGCGTCAGCGGAGCGACGCGACGCGACACGACCAAATAGCGCAGTTACGCCTAGTGCGGTCTGACCTTAAAGGTCAATAAAATCAAAAGGAACAGCAATCTAGTTGCGTAAGTGAATTCGACAAGGTGAATTTGATCTCATGATATGCGAGATGAAAGAAGCGATGTGGTTGGTCGATTGGTGGCGGTTAAACCCTTTGCCTGGCCGAATTCACTTACGCAATTAGGCCGAAGGACTATAACGTTCATTGTTTTTAAGAAATATTTTCAGGTATTGCATGTTTGAATTATTCAAAAACTGCTCAAACGAGTTGAATTGGAGTACCTACTTACTTTTTTTGTTTTAGCTATGATTTTGAAATTCAGTTGAGTGTTGAAGTTACGTTTAAGGCCCCTACTCCGCTTTAGTGCCGTAAAACTTGACTTGGTTAAAATGTAAAAAAATATATATTTATTTATTTTTATATTTATTAATATATTTCATTTTGCATATCTCCAAAACGACTTTGATGTTAAAGATATTTTTACACAGAAAAACTGATGGTTAGAATTTCTTCTAAAATTACATAGGATACCTATATAAATCAAAAAATATTTTGCAAACAAAACTGTCCAAAAGAAGAGGTCCATATTGATATTCTGGCCCCGAGCGGGCGCACGGCCAGACCGCTTTAACATTGGGGAATCTTTTTAACCGACTTCAAAAAAAGAGGAGGAGTCGGTGTCGAAAAACGGAAAAACATCAAAGACACCGACTGTTGAAAATAAAGTTATTTATCGCTTTGTAGTGTTTTGTTTTGGAAGTCGGTACTCGTTAGTAATTTTTTGTAAAAAAGATTTATGTTAAGTCAGATTGCGCAATAAAATTCCTTAAAAAAAACGTTAACACCCCTTAAATCTATTTGGGGGGTAGTTTTAAAAAACTTATCATGTTACTTTTGATTATTTACTTTATCCTCAAGGAATTAGATTTTTCTTACAAACAAATTTCCTCCTTTTCACCAAACTTAAAGGTTGAATTTCTGAAAATTCCTTCTTATTGCTTTCCGCACCAAAAAAAAGACCCCTACATCAAAAGATAAAAATTATGCAGTAAGATTCCTTGCAAACTTTAGCACCCGCTAAATCTTATTTCGGGGGTAGTTTCGAAAAAAATATAATGACAACCTTTATTGTTTACTTAGGTTGGTATTTATGCCAAGTTTCAAGTTTATTAACCTAAATAATAAGATTCTTCAAAAAATCTCTAAGATCTAAATTATCTTTTGGGGGTAGTTTCAAAAAACTAATAATGACAACCTATATCATTTACTTAGTTTACTATTTGTGCCAAGTTTCAAGAATATTAGCAAAAGCAATCAGATTTTTTATACAAACTTTCAATCCCCTTTTTACCACCTTTGGAAAGGCATTTCCATTTTTTTTTAGTGCTCACTTAGGTCACTAAATGAACCTTTATGCCAAATTTAATGATTCCAGGCCTAGCGGTTTTAGCTGTGCGTTGATCGATCAGTCATTCAGTCAGTTTTTTCTTTTATTTATAGACTGTTGACCCCCGCGGCTTTGCTCCCGTCAACTGGCATCTACCCTACCTACCTACGCACCTACGTTATCTACCTACCAACCTACTCACCTGCCCTACCGATCAAACTACCTATGGGTATATGGATACCTAAGTATGTAGGATAGGGTAGGGCTATCCTACATATCTACCTTACCCTACCTTCCCTACCTTACCCTACCCCACATACCTACCACCTACCCTATCTATCCTACCCTACCCTACCTACCAATTTGTTAAACTATTTATTTGAATAAGAATTAATACCTACTACAATACGAATGAATCCAACTTTTGATTCTACCGGCTGCGTCGCGGCGATCTAATTTAATTTTTAACCGACTTTCGAAAAAGGAGGAGGTTTTATGTTGGACTTCTTGTATGTTTTTTTAATTATTTTTATTTTTTATGTATGTTCACCTATATCTCCGTCAATTGAGGACCGATTTTGAAAAATCTTTTTTGTTTGAAAGAGTATGTTCCGAAATTGGTGCCATTTTAATTTGGTGAAGATCTGATGAAGAACTTCGAAGATATACAACAGAACTCTTCAATAAATAACGGCAAATCTCTCGGGACTGCTGCAATCGCATGTCTGTTTATTGTTTATACCATTTCATAACATAACATCACGCCAGTCCAATCTTAAGGGGTAAGCAGATCTGTCATTTGATCGGTTTTATTCAAGTTTCATGATATTCGGGTAATCTATTCTGGATTTCTGGCGTTATAGGAAATTTACTAAACAACTTGCCTGCCTTGCCTTGCCAAAGTTTTTTTATTTTTCACTTTTTAGTTGTACCTACCTAATGTATTTACAAAAAATACTACCGACTTCCAAATAAGAAAACTACAAGTGAAACTACAAAGTGAAAAATAAATAAACTTTGGCAAGGCAAGGCAGGAAAGCTGTTTAGTAAGTTTCCTATAACGGTCAGAAAACTACAAAATGAAAAATAACTTTATTTTTGGAAGTCGGTGTCCATAGCGCAAAAAATGGTACCTACGAAAGACACCGACTTCCAAAAATAAAGTTATTTTTCACTTTGTATTTTTCTTATTTGGAAGTCGGTAGTATTTTTTTGTAAAAAAGTTTTTAAAACACAAAGCTGCTATTGTGACCTAACTATGATAGTGACTAATATTTCTTGTCCATTCTTCTCCATAATAAGCTACTTTGCGAATGCACGGTAGAATCAACTTTTATTACTTGTAAATTTTAATGTAACGTTCAAAAGTGCCGCTTGGTGGCTTACTTGAAATAAAATATCTTTGTCTTGTCTTGTCTCGCAAACTTTATTGTAGTTAATAATGACTACATAATTTTTATGTATCATCAATAATTTTCTCAGCGCATGCCAAATAATGAATTTTATAGGCAAAATTTTGCTACTTTGGGTTACATTATTGCAATTTTCATAAGAATCTCTAATTTCTTTTAAATAAATTATAGCCTATGTTACTCGGGAATAATTTAACTTTCCAAAGGTGAACGAATTTTAAAATCGGTCCAGTATTTTCAGATTTAGCCTATTCGGTACAAACAAACAAAAAAATCTTTCCTCTTTATAAATATTGGTATGGTATAGTTTATACCTGAGCGACTGAGCTCTGCTCGCGTGAAAATAGAGAAAACGATGTTTTCTAAAAATGAAACCTAGCTAGATCGATTCATCGCCCCCGAAACCCCCTGCATACAAAATTTTATGAAAATCGTTAGAGCAGTTTCCGAGATTCAGATTATATATATATTGATATTAGATATATAGATAAATAATAAACATTATTCACAAAACTTCAAGTACCTACATAGGTCAGGAGGAACAAAATGTGTGACAGACGACGGACAGACAGACAGATAGACGGACACTTGAGTGACAACAATAGGGCTCAATTTGGATCATTCGGGTACTGAACCCTAAAAAGGAGTAGGTATGTAAGGATCGCAGCAGGTGGCGTTTTCTAGTTTCTGCCTACCTCCATAGGAAAAGCCGCGAGTTTATGTACCTATGTATTTAATGTATGTATACAATGACGTAGGTACTTACTGATGCCATGTTTGGATTCATAATTATTTTTTCAGCTACAGAGTCGACTACCAAGTAACACCTGCAAAAAATTTGTTTGTGAGTTAATTTATGAAGAAAGAGGGTAGGTAGTCTGAGTTGCCTGGAAGAGATCACAACGCGATAAGGCCACCTGTTGTATGTTGATTTTTATGTTATGGTTGCCGTATGTATTATTGTATTTATCTAGGTGTACAATAAAGATAACAACAAAAAATAAAAAAAATAGTTAAATACTTTTGACAAACTGAAAACACGATAGACTTAGGTACGAGAAGTTATTCTGAAACTTCAACCCGTATTTTATTGTTATACTGTATCTCCGTAAAAACACTTAACACTACTTTTTATAATTTAAATAAATATTATACTTACTATAGCAATCAAAAATAAATTGAACTGAATTGTCCGTCTGATCGGCTGGAGATGGAGACGAAAAAGGAAAAGAACTGCACCAGCGCAACGTCTTCTTTTATAGAAGACGTTGCGTCTCTAGTGTTACCCGCACCATCCAAATATCTTAGCCTTTTATTAATGAGTAAATATATTACTTACATGTTGTGTTGTGTTTTACTGTTGTTAAAACACCAATACCATTTTAAATGTTTAAGTACATTACCTACCTAACGATTAGTAGCCCTGTGAGCTGTAGACCTCGCGAGTAGGTAACTATTTCTTTTTGATTTTTGTCGATATTTTTTAGACATTTTTTTTAAGTTTTTCAGGAGAACCGCCGGACATACGAAAGAATTTTTGCCCAGGCTGAAACGAAGACGGTTCGCTTGCGCTTCGCGTTCGATCGGTCATAAATAAAGTAACGTTTTTTGTTTTCGTCTTTATAACTCTTAAAAAGCAACAAGTCACGTTAAATTACTAAAGCACCGCTTATATTTATTTGGGTGCACGGTTAGCGCAGTGGTTGAGCGATTGACTGCTATGCTGCGTGTCGAGGGTTCGATTCCCGCACGGAACAAATATTTGTATAACCTACAGATAGTTGTTCCGGCTCTGGGTGTTGTGTATGTGAGTGTATATGTGTGTAAACGCACCCACGATACAGGAAGAAATTCCTAGTGTGGGGCAATGTTTTTATTAAAAAAATAAATTAAAAAAATAACCGTCTGAAGTGAAGTCACGTAAACAAGCTCTCAAACACAATGTGTATAAGTATACCTAGTGCTGTAGTGTACCTATCTAGTAAATAGACTCGATATGTATTTACTCCCTTGTGACATCATTTGGGATTATAAATAGAAAAAGAAAGCTGAATAGTAACCACAAATCCCCAAGCAGCTTGTATTTTTTTTGTATTTTTACTATCTTTCAAATTCTTTTGCTCGTTTACCATTCAAGAGACCTTAGATAAGTGTGTAACAGTGTCTTGGAGGGACAGTAACCCTTGTGTAACTATGCACCTGTGTATTTATTTTATTTTTATCTTTGAACAATATAATAAATACACAAATGTACGTTTTTGTACAATCTGACAACACTGTCACCATTGCCGTGATTTCCGGCAATCAACTATAGTGTTGCCACTATGGAATGTTCTGGACTCACACATTCTAAAATTCCTGTCTGAATTCAGAGGCGGAATTCATAATTTGAATTCCGGCAATCTGGTCCCTGGTGCACTTAAAAATCCAGGATTTCTGGTGGGTGTAAGCACTGAGGTGGCGCGTCCTAGGGTCATAAAAAAATTTGGATGTCGTCGCGACAAAACGCGCGCCGCACGCAACTTTCCAATTTGTTGACAGTTTTCCACATTTTTGGTTAGATTTTTCACGTTTGGTGTCACAGTTTGGTTTTCACTGGTCTGTTATTTATTTCGAAAACACCATTGGTTAACACTCGCTAGCGCGCAACTTTTGAGATCAATTTTACGTTTTCTTGCGTTTAAAACGCTTCACACGCGATTGTTTAGGTGCAGAGCTCGTCAAAACATGACCGTTCGGGCTAGCGGTTCGCGGGTAGTTTAAAAAAATGTAAATTGTAGGCGTTGTTGGGCTTTCTTAATTAATAATATGAATTCCGAAACTGGATTCATAGTCGTCGTAATTCATAATCTGAATTCCGGCAAGCTGCCTCACACATATCTTAAAAAATCAGATATATCAGTAGTCTTGTGTTTCTCGGCTCAGGCAAACGTCTTGGATATTATGGAGGAATTAATTCTATCGCACTTCTTTTAGCTTTAAATAATAAAAGAGTAACGCAAACGAATTCAGATTTGAATGCCGGCAATGAATGAGTCATTTCAGACTATGATTAAACTCATTGCCGGCATTCACATAATTAATTCCGACTCTGAATTCAGAATTTGTGAGGCCAGCCTTACGAAATCATAATCTTAATTATTCCGATCCGTCGTAACGCTCGTCAGTGTCATTCTTACAGATCGATCTGAGTAAATTACAATCTGAAAAAAAAACAGAATGTGTGTGGGTCATAATGAAATTGTATGCAAGAAAACAAAGCAAAGATCTGGTATTAAAGTTAAACTATTATTTGACCCGTATCACATATAAAATTTTAATAATACTAGACTACAGATGGTTCATCTCATAGATGGGTATTACACTACATATATCTAGGATCATAGATCTATGAGTCATATTTATGATAGTGTAATATAAACATAAATTAAGGTGGAAACATACTATTAAAACCCAACCCGACGCCACGCGACGCCACCCGACGCGAACCGTGCAGAATCAGAGGATGAATACAGGGTGGCACAAAAATACCTTACCGCCCTAGAAAAAGTTGAAAATATAAATTAGGGGCTGCTCCCGGAAACGGACCCATAGGAGATTGAGGAGGAGCTCCGCAGCCTGGGCTACGAGCCCAAATTTGTTAGGCACATATAAGCGCGCCAGGGACGACCTGGTTCCCCACCGAGAGTGTCTCCACGTTGTCGTCGTGGTGGGGCTTGCGCGTGTAGCGGCACCAGCGCCGCCACTTACGAACCAAAGACATGACGTCACACAAATCCTGCATCGCGCAAGTAAAGTTTTCGGCGCGATTAGAACACATACAACAGTCCGACAACAACCGTCGGGCAGTTGCCCGGACCAGACACAACACCCGTCTGGTCGGAGGATCCTCCCTTTTCTATGGAGGTTTGTGGGACTTTACACCCTGTTCCGCATACCCCCAAACTGGTGACGCCGAACATGAACGTCAGCGCAGCCTTCGTGCAGAACAACTTCGTCGTGACGTCAACATCACTTCCTCAAGCTTTCGAGCAGCGAGTCATACAGCCAGCCAGTACCCACGGCATCTACGGGGGTATCCTGACCACCAGCATGCAGCGTACGCGCATTCCTGGTCATCACCCTCAGCTTCTATCATCACCGCTCCGACCCACTGGAGCCAGCAGCACTGTCCCGACTCACTGGGACATCATCACCGCTCCGAACCACTGGAGCCAGCAGCACCGTCCCGACTCACTGGGACACCATCACCGCTCCGAACCACTGGAGCCAGCAACACTATCCCGACTCACTGGGATATCATCACCCCGACTCACTGGGGCACAACCGCATACAGTTCCGACTCACCGCGAACTCTGCGACTTCCGGTTCCGACTCACGGGAACCAACCTTCCACTGGCCAGGCACGCATCACAAGATGTACGGACGACTCAACCTGCTATCGACCTCCGGTCTCCGGAGGGGAGTGAAGTAGCGGCACCAGCGCCGCCACTTACGAACCAAAGACATGACGTCACACAAATCCTGCATCGCGCAAGTAAAGTTTTCGGCGCGATTAGAACACATACTACAGTCCGACAACAACCGTCAGGCAGTTGCCCGGACCAGACACAACACCCGTCTGGTCGGAGGATCCTCCCTTTTCTATGGAGGTTTGTGGGACTTTACACCCTGTTCCACCTACCCCCAAACGCGTCTCAATGATCTTGGGGCTTCGCCGGTAGAGTTACTCATGCCGGAAAGGCCCAAGTGAGAGACCTGACTAAGAGAGACACACGGAGGGGTCGCTCCTGATCGACCGACGGACGTCGGTTGACAAAGGATGCGACCATGCCGCAGCGGTGCAGGCGCACCAATGCGGCAGACGTATCTCCCCACGAGGGGATTCCTTCGAGGAGAGAACTTTCGGCGGGTTCGCTGAGTCGGGTTGGCCGGACAGCGAACAGAGGCATGTCTAATGCCGCCGTCGGGGGCTTGGCTTAACCACCCGGCCCAGAGGAAGGACACCTCTAAGATAAAAAAACCACCTAATCCTAAGCTCGAGGCGCGGCGAGAGGATGAATGGCTGGAGGGACTTCAGTCGTTAGCGCTTCACCTGTAGAGCACCTGCCGCACTCTGCAGTATGTAGGCTTACCTGGGTAAAAGGTTCTGCCCAGGTGGACGTTAATTCCTATACTACTCGTGGGAACAAAATGGATACAATAAATAAAAATAAAACCGACGAAGAGGTGAGGAGTGATGCAGGGTCGAAGTCCGACGCTGCATCTGGCGCAAAGGGCTCACAGAGCTTGGAGCGTGAAGTGCGAAGGTTCTTCCGGAAGCACCCCATATCGGGGGATGGCCTGGGGTCGTTCTCCGACGACGAGCTGGCCTCGGCCCGGAAGATCTCTACCAGCAAGCGGGGTGGGGGCCGAGACAGAGGAGTCGGGAGGGGGCTCACCGCCCAGGAGACTGCCCAGCGTGCTGAGAGGTTTGCCGCGGAGGGGCGCCACCCCGGATCGATCAGCCGCAGGGCTGTCCTTTCGGGGTCTTCTGGCAGTGAGCTAGATTCGGAGCTGGACCTGGAATCGGAGCGAACGGCCAGGTTCGCAGAGGTCGTGGGAGCCGCAATCCGAGATGTGGCCTTGAAGAGGAATAAATCCTCAAAAGACAAGGCCATATCGGCGGCCATGGCCTCCATTATGGCAGCAGTGGAGGCTAATAACGTCGGGCCTCCGTCGGATGCAATGTCCGAGATGCGGGCGGAGGTCGCCCGCTTGAAAGCCGACATGGAGCTTCTCCAAGAGGAGAATGAGAAGCTCCGAGCGGACCTGGCCGGGCTCCAAGGAACCGGCCCCCAGGAGAAGCCGCAGGGGGGGGCGCAGCATGGACAAGGCCGGTCCCTGCCTGCAGAGGATCGGGTTCTGAATCTGGTGCGGCAGGAGCTGGCTGCCTTCCATCATCGGTTCTCTGTTTTGGAGGCCATCGTCCTGCGCCCCCGGCGTGGAAAGCGTGGGCCCGCACAATGTCATAGGTGCCAAAAGTTTAGGCACAGCTCTCACAAGTGCCACCGCCCATTCGCCTGTGTGAGGTGTGGCGAGGGGCACACAGCTAGAGTTTGCCCTCGCCCAAGGGAAGAGCCGGCTACCTGCGCAAACTGCGGGGGCCCGCACCCGGCGAGCAACATAAAGTGCCCCATCTTCCAGAAGGAAATAGCCCACAGGTCACTGTAGCCATCTCGTCTAACATATATCCTTTATTAACCTAACACCAATATACGAATCTACAGATCCCAACTATGGCACCAGTTATCTCGTAAATAGCTTACAAACAGCATTGCAAAATAACACAACAAATTTAATAGTACCGAAACGTCGAAGAATTATCAAACCCTGGATCACTCCTGGTCTGCTCCGTTGCATGAAAAATAGGGACAAACTTCATAAAAAAACGAAAATGTCACCTGACAACCAAACTCTAAAAACAACTTATGTTCGATATAGAAATTTTTGCACCAAAATTTTAAAGAAAGTTAAAACGACTTACGAAAGGAACCAGATAGAATTAAATAGAGCAAAGCCCAAAGAATTGTGGAAAACTATCAAAACTATCTCTAACTCCAACAAGTCAGGCGACTTTCCTGAACGGCTTCTTAAGCTGTGTTCCACTACCAAATCATCTCTGGATAAAGTTAATGAGCACTACATAAATTTGGGCAAAACCTTAGCCGAAGATTGTCTAAGAAACCATTGCAACCCAAGTCAACCACCATTTAACCATACCACCCATCTCCAGTCCTTTGTTATGGAATCTGTTGACGAGGAGGAGGTGGAACGAATTATTATGGGTTTAAAAAATGACTCAACAGTTGGTTGGGATAACATCTCAAACAAGTTTCTTAAAACCTACAAAGCCTTTCTAGTTCCACCATTGACATATATATATTTAATAAGTCCTTGGAACGCGGTGTTTTCCCAAATGATCTAAAGAGATCAGAAATTCGTCCCATACATAAGGGAGGTGATAGGGATCGTGTCATTAACTACAGGCCTATCTCGATCCTGCCTGCACTGTCAAAAATTTTGGAGAAGATAATAAATACTAGGCTCGTCAATTACCTCGAGTCCAGTGGTTTGTTCTCCGAAAATCAATTCGGTTTTCGTAGAGCCAGAAGTACCGATGGCGCGGTACATAAACTAACAAATTATCTTGCTACTAACCTTGATAATCGTAAAAAATGTCTCTCCATTTTCCTTGATCTAGCCAAAGCTTTTGACACGATCTCTGTGCCCATTCTTCTGCAGAAGCTTGAGCGATTAGGTGTTAGAGGAACGCAAATGAAACTCTTTGAAAGTTATCTCTCAGAGCGGTTCCAGTGCGTGAGGGTGGGTAACAGCACAAGTTCCTACCTCCCTGTAACCTACGGTGTACCTCAGGGCAGTATTTTGGGACCCACCTTATTTCTCGTATATATTAACGAACTAACAAATCTAAAGTTACCCAGAGGCGAAATCATATCTTATGCAGATGATACTGCTCTCCTCTTCTCTGCTGATACCTGGGAGGGGGTATTTAATGCTGCCCAAAATGGTTTCAATTTAGTAAAGGAATGGCTTCGTAACAACGTCCTTACGCTTAATACTAACAAAACGAAGTACATTACCTTTTCTATTCGTCAATCCACTGTTGCCAACACTCAATTTAACATTATTCCGCATGAATGCTCATCGACTGGAATATGCTCCTGTAAACCACTTGAGCAAGTCAAGCATATAAGATATCTCGGTGTCACTTTGGATCAGAATCTTAATTTCAAAGAACACATTAAGCTTGTCAGTGGCAGAGTGCGTAAACTGATTTATATATTTAAAAACATCAGATTGGTTGCTGATCCTGCCTTACTAAAAAGTATATACTACTCGCTTTGCCAATCAATACTCAATTACTGTATATCTTCTTGGGGAGGTGCTGCCAAGACTACTCTCAAGAGCTTGGAGATAGCTCAGCGGGCTATCCTGAAAGTGGCCACTTTCAGACCCATTCTATTTCCCACAAACGCGCTTTATCAATCTTGCGAAGTCCTCAATGTGCGCCAACTATTTTTGTTGAATATCGTACTTAAACAACATAAGGACCTCAAGTACAATCCAGAGTTTATCTCAAAACGTAGAAGGCATGAAGTTGCAATCGCCAAGCATTCTCCAAAAACGACTTTTGTAAAAAAATTCTTCCTTTTTCTTGGGCCGTTTATCTACAATAAAATAAATAAAATCTTTGACATCTATTCGCTCAACAAGTCTCATTGTAAAAAAAAACTCCAGAACTACCTTCTAACACAGTCTTATGAGGAGACAGAAAGGCTGCTTGCGGTTCAAAACTAGTGAAATATTATTACCTCATACGAGAGATTAAAATATTACACGCACACATATTTTTATCTTACACACTCTTACTCATCAATTTCACTTCACAACACACTCGCACACAAACATACACACACTCTCTCACTGATTCACACACATTCGCTCACATGCAAACATTCACTGTACTTCGTTTTGTCTCACGTTTTACGATTTAATTTTGTTTATTATTATTGTGATTTTAATTTTGGTTCTCAATTTTTATTTAATCTAATTTCAGTAAATGTGTTTCAATTATTGTTTTCTGATTATTGTTTGAATTTTATAACTACTCTTAAAATCTTAGTTTAACAAATTTTTTATGATTTCATCTTAATTTGATCTAATTTACAGTATTTAAACTATTGTGATCTGATTATTGTATAGGTTTTACGACTTTCACAATTTTATATTAATCTTAATTTTATTATTTAATTCTCAATTTTTATTTTTATCCAATCTAATATATTTGAACCATTGTGATTACGATTATTATTTAAATTTTACGACTGGTTTGCAATTCTATAAGGGAAAATATTATTTCATTCTTAATTTTGTCTAATCTGTTGTATCTACTTAAATTGTAGCGATTTCGATAATAATCTGAATTTTACGTAAAATTTTACAATTTCATTTTAATTTTACTATTTATTTCCCTATTTTTAACTATTTTGATCTAGTTTATTGCATATTAATGTATTATAGTGATTTCGATTTTATTGAAATTTATGACATAATTTTTATTTTTATTTCTATACTAAGTTTATTGCGTCAATGTTCCTATGGGTGGAGCTGCATGCCGAAATACAGGCTTTCACCTAGTTCGGCTGCAGATGATCCCTCAGACTATTATTGTAAACGCACTTAGCTTTAAGTCATTAATAATCTATTTTGTGAACTGATGTCTAACTCAATAAAGAACTTTTTTTTTTTTTTTTTTTTTTTTTTTTTTTTTTTTTTTTTTTTTTTTTATATCACGCCGCCCACAGAATGTGGTACAAGCAGAGCTGACAACAGGACCGAGTGAAGAGGTCCAAGGCACGACGTTGATGGCGGCAGCAAATGGGACGCAACGTAGAGATGCTGCCTCCTACTCAGGGCGGAGGAAAAGAAGAGGGGGGGAAAGGACAGGAACATTCGGGGGGGGCTGGTGTCGACCCAACGCGAATGTATACGTACATCCGTGGTGGGCGACCCGGGCTGCCAGGCACTTCTTCTCATGCAACCGAGCGGGTGGGCAGGTTGCGGATAGTCCATCCCCAGCTGCGGGACTGACCGATGGCGGCTTCGCTCGCTGTGGGCTTTCCGGCGGTCGGGGCATCTGATAAAGATCCCGGACAAGAGAAGTTCCCGAAAGCCAAATCCCAGGCCTAGGGTAACCCAGACACCACTTTCCTATGAGCCTATAATCCAAACAATCCATCCTTTTCCTATCCGTATACATCCTGTAGACCCTTAAATCCCGAGGTCAACTCCCAGGCCTAAGGTGACCCCCCGAAAAACCCCACACCGCCATCCACCAAATTCCTTCCCTCCTTTTCCTTTAATCCCGTCGGTCCCAGAGGAAAGATAACCTCAATCCCATAAAAGCCACCCCCCACATCATGAACATGCAGAGAGACAAAATACCTACCCAGGTGGGTCCCGGCCAAGCCGAGGAATCCCACACCGCTTCGGCGGTCAGCTCCCAACGTAGTATGGGGGGAACATCTAACTGCAATGTCGATGACCTTATGCCGCGCTTCTCTGCGCGGCTGGCTGCTGACCTAGCGCCCAAACCACTGGCTGCGACAAACGCGCCCACAATCCCGACCCTGGCTGCGACTAACGCACCCTTAGACTCGACTCCGGCTGCGACTCACGCGCCAACACCCACTACACGTGGTATGCCCCCCGCGAACCTCTGCCAACAGAACGTCGTGCGGAGCAGCTCCACTTATGTAGAAAACTACTCAGACCGACACGTTACAAAAGACACGGGGAAGGTTGACAGACCTGGTAGCTCTATACGCCTGGAAAAGCGCGGCAAAATCCCAGTCTGAGAGAAAGAAGTAGGCGACCGAAAGCGCAAAGGCAACAGCCAGCGCGGAGTGCCATCGGACGCTGAAGGGAGGGTACGCGAACAGTCACGAGTACGCGCAGGGGCAACCCAGCGCGGAAAGGGGCCGGACGCGGGGCCACGCGATCGGCCGCTTGCACGCGAAGGGGAAACCCAGCGCGACGAGCGGCTGGACGCGGGGCCACGCGACCAGCTGCAAGTACGTGCGGGGGAAACCCAACGCGAAAAGTGGCCGGACGCGGACCTAAGCGAGCGGGGGAAGGTACGCGAAGGGGCAACCCTGCGCGAAGAGCCACCGCAAGCGAGAGCATCTGCCAGGGCCGCCACCCAACCCCAAGACACCGACAAGACAGACTAGAACCAGACTCGACCTACAAACACACTTACGTCGACATTTAATTCTCGAGCAACACTCTTTAAACTTTAATTTAGTTCCAAAAGGACGATTATTTTCACTTTTAAAAAGTTCATATCATGTTATTGTAATAATAGAAGCGTTTTTCCTGAAGTAAAACGCATATTAACTTATAAAAAAAAAATACCTAAATTCGAAGCTTAATTTATTGAGATGGCAACTCAGTCTCTTCGCTTATTTCTCTTATCTTTCTACCTTATAGATCCCTCTTTCGCACACACCCCACCTTCACCTTTCCTTCACCACCTGGTAGGACTCATCGCTAGCAGCGTTCGAGTCTCTCGCTCATTGGGTTTAAAATCAACAGGCAGAAAATTATCTTAAGCTTCGAATTTAGTTAAGTAATTTAATATGCGTTTTATTTCAGGAAAAACTTGGCCGTAAATTCAAAGCTTAATTTATTGAAACGTGTTTGTCATCGCCTGGTGGTGAAGAACGCCAATGTGAGGATTATTATTATACCTAGATTAGTGTGGGTTGAAGAGAGTTATATATTTATATACGATTTATCATTAAAAATAATAATGTTCTTGGATGTGCATATATAATATATATTACTAATTAAACCACAGAAGAATTACAATCATTATCCATGAAATAAAGTAGGTAATTTAAAGAGTAGATCAAGAACAAAAATAACAGTTTTCCTTGAGAACTTACAATACCTATATGTGTTAAGGATCGCCTTAACTTCGTCAATAAAACACGAAGAGAATTGTTATGGAGGCAAACGGCGGCGAGGAAACTACTTGGGAGCTGGCTTTCTTTATGTTCATAGACTTCTTTACTTGTTAAATACTGTATACTGACTGATACGTCGCCCCCGTAAGGGGGCGTGGCGAGCGGCCACGGAGCTAAGCTTCCTGCCCGCAGAGGCCATACCGGGGCTCGCAAACACGAGCCCGTCGCTGTGGTGTTCCAATGAACCTAGCTTCTTGTGAGTGCGGATAAAGCGCCTAGTCGCTTTGCCTTAGCAAAACTATATTGGTAGCTTGTTGTGTCATGTGTGTATCTGAAGGCGCGCCGCGGCGGGCGTCCTGAACGCGCCGCGGCGGGCGTTCTGAACGCACCGCCGCTTCTTCACGGCACCCTGGCGGTCAACCCCCACCAGGTGAAACTCATGGCGAACCATGTGGAGCCCAGCGAAGGCGACCAGCATCAGTAGTGCCGACTTTGACGAACCTACAGAGAAATGTATGGCTCCCGTCTGCCTCCCTCCCGAATCTAGCCGGTCTTTACTCAGACTAGGGAGCCGTATGTGTGTGTGAGCGGTAATGTTGGTGTGTATACACCGGTGAGCGAGCCCGCGCTACGCTATCCGGTGCGTGTGTAAGTACTTGCGAATGTGAAGTAGCGATGTGTCTGTTATTAACTTAGAACACATTGCGCGCCGGATTGCGTGTGGGGTGAGCAGTATTATTGTTTAAGTAGGCCGCGTGTAGCCTGGGGCGGCCTACTTAGGCGTCAAGTCCGGGTAGATGGGGATGGGGTCGCGTCGTCGTGGAGCAAGTCCCTAGAGAGACGTCTGCTGTCGGACGGGCGCGCGTGCCATGGCGCTATGTCCTGGATATGCGGCCAGGCAGAAGCGTCGTCCCGCGCGTACATTTTAGTTGATAGGCGCCTCACGAAGTCGGTGGACCAGAAGCGTACGTATATCGACCCTAGCAGGTACGATATCCGTCGCGGCGCCCCAGGACCCTTTCGGTTTCCTCCGGTGGCAGCCCCAGGGTAAGGTATGTCCCGTAGTGGTCGCCACCTATGGTAGTCGTCCTGTACAGTGACCACCTGGCGATATTGTACCAGGTATTCTGACGGATCAGAATACCGTGGAGCCTGCCCACATCACCTCTATAGCGAGGAACGAAGAGCGAGGCTCGGACACGGGTGGGCATGTCGGTCTGTCTTAGTACCGTCAGCGTCTAGTCACTGTCGGGTAGTTTTATTAGGGGCACGTTTTGAGTCAGCCAGGTCAGGGCGTTCTCGTCTTCACACCATATCGGCACCGTGCCTTCTGCTATCCGTGGGTATCCGCGGAAGGAGTAGTGTCGACGGGTCTGAGTCAATGAGTCTGTCTTCTAGGGCGGTCTTAATGTATTCGGCCTCTTCCCTAGTTAGCTCCCTACTGGGGTGGGGAAGGCAGATTGCTACCGCTACCCGCGCAGGGATATCCTTTGTGGCTCGCGCGTAGGTTCTCTGCCCCCCCTACGCGGAGTGAGTTCTCACGCGCTTGGGTCCCCTTGGAGCGTATTGGGTGAGGCCGTGTCGTCGGGGCGCGTCCTCTTCCGCAGCCCCGTCCCACTTGGTACAGGCTTCGGGTTTGAGGTGCCTTGCGGGGCGTTAGATGTCTTTAACGCCTGGCGCGCGGTATGAGAGCGCTTGTAACCTAAACTATAATCAATTTATGTTTTAATTTTTTGCCATTAGAAATATAACTTTTTAATTTACTTCTTTATAGTAAAGGACAGTTCGTTTATGGTTACGACAGTATCAAGAAACTGGTGAAGTAAAGTGTAACAGCCAAGGGCCACGTCCGATTGATTACACAAATCAGTCCAGCCGTCATCGTGATATTGTGAATAGCCAAACCATGGATTCTTTTACAACCACCCGATCTGGTGCTATAAGACATGGCATTTTGCTTACCACTGTCCGAAGACATGAAGACATTTACATGCAACTGGGATCTATAATTATAAACCTGTCAAAAAAATAACTAACCGAAGCTAATCATCAAGCCAGGATAAAATTTGCAACCATTGCAATTTGTTTTAATGATATGGTTTTGGAAATATTCAAAACTATATCAGTTTTTTCAGTAAATAAATATAAGTTAATCTAAATTGGGTTACTATATTAATTAATACCATAAGAATAATAAATAATACTGTTCTGTTACTTTGTTCCCGATGCCGGTGGGCTACTATTTTTTTTTTATTATGAGCCTGTTATGTCCCACTGCAGGGCAAAGGCATCCCTTCCGTCTTTCCACTTTTCTCTGTCTCTTGCTACATCTGGCCAATCCTTCAGATAGACGTCTAATTCGTCACGCCATCTCTTTCTGGGCCTAGGGTTAGCAGTACACCCGCGGTTCTGACATCAGTATGGCGGGTGTACCTAATTTTTAAAATAACATTGTACGGGTGTCGGTACACAGATTTTCAGGAGAGGTACGTAAAGGTACACAGAAGGTACCAAATAACTGCAATAAAAACAAAAATAACTCCGTCTTTTCCTTTTTTCAATTCTCCAATCCGTCTCAGTATTGCTGGGCCGTAGCAAACAAAAAATAAAAATATTAAAAACATCATTACACAAGATACTCTTATGTATAAGAACTAATTTGAGTCCAAAAAGTACTATCTAATTCGGTTTGTTTGGTTTGTTCGGGCATAACTTCGTCATATACAAAACGGATTTGCAAAATTCTTTTTTGTTCGAAAGAAGCTTTTTATTTTTTTTTATTTATTGATAGGCTCGCGTTTGACCACTATCTCGCCTAATGGTAAGCGATGATGTGGTGTGTTTATTACGCAATGGTCCCATTTAAATTTGGTAAAGATCTGATGAAGAACTTCGGAGATATACAAAACAGAACTCTTCAATAATTGACGGCAAATCTCTTGGGATTGCTGCAATCGCATGTCTGTTTATTGTGTTCATCATTTCATAACATACCATCACGCCAGGATGCTCTATAAACGGGTACGCAGATGTGTACATTTCACCCTGGTACACTCTCATTCCGCTGGATATGTTCAAGTTACATGTTATTCGGGTAATCTATTCGGGCATCACTGTGGGCTTTATAGGTACCTATAGAATATAATAATATAATATACGTTACTATAGAATTTGTCCATTATGTACCTACCACAAAAAAATGAAAATAGAAACTTTTTTACAAAAAAATACAACCGACTTCCAAATAAAAACACTACAAAGTGAAAATTAATTTAAATTTCGGAAGTCGGTGTTCCTGTTTTCGTTTCTTCATGTTTTGACACCGCCTTCCGAAATTTAAGTTAATTTTCACTTTGTAGTGTTTTTATTTGGAAGTCGGTTGTATTTTTTTGTAAAAATGTATTATAAAATAATAACGACGCGGCGACGTCAAAGAAAGAAAATCATTGTTTTACTTTTCGCAGCAACCTTACAGTATTTTTGTACGGAACCGCACATTATTTTTCATACTCACGCGCCGTGCATTCTGTGCACTCAGCATTTCGTACCTATCACTAAGCTAATTTGTGTAAGTACCTACATTAAATCAATAAATCAGTGTTCAACGGACATTCGCGGTGGTCGGTTTTATTTCATCATCATCCCCATAGAATCGCCCCGGTATCATCACTAAGTGCAGGGATCCCCTACATTTATTTTGGTCCTTCGAGATTAGCATCAGGACCTCGTCGCGGTACTTTGAGCTAGCGCGCGCACAGCTCAGTGGCAATCTCTCGCGAACGTGGTTCTGTGATCAAACCAGTGAGAAACTCTTTTTTTCACTCTCTCATCCTATACTTGAGTTACACTTGACTTGAGCTTAGGTCAACAGCACGGTCGTGGTAAGGAAATCACGGCGTGATATCACCATCATCATCATCAGGCTCCCTGGAGCACATCATCGGGTGGCGCAAGGGTTCAGCGTCCGCAATCAGCATCGTCATCACGTGGATCATCATATTTCCAAGTAAGACTGTTCCTTTTACCTACCTACATCATGGAAGATCTTATTGCCCGTCAATCGGAAATCATCGCCAATTTTACTACCATCAAGGTCAACTTTAGCAAGGACTCGGATTCTCGCAAAACTACGGAATACCTCAGGAAACGTTTAGACGCGATAGACGACCTCTGGGGAGAGTTCGAACAAAATCATAAGCAAATATCGGAGCATAAAGATGCGGCGGTCGACTATTTCCTCGACAACACGTATCAAAAGGGCAAAGATCATTATCAATTTGTACGGAATCTCATTTCGTCTTACGGCAAATCAAACAAATCAACTCAACCTGATGGCAAGTTAGACGAACTAATATCGCTGCAACGCACGAACTTTAGGGCATTTACTCGGCTGGTCAAAGGTATCAAGATTGATCAGATATCGGACAAATGGGAACTTGAGGATGAGCTCAAAAACATCCAAGTAAAGTGGACAATGATAGATACGCAACATTTGCAAATCGATCATATCCTAGCTGGAGGTGACTTATCATACGACGAGGAGTTTAACAAACATGAATTGGTCTACAAAAACATCAAAAGAGAGCTGAATAAGAAAATCTCCTCAACATCTCATTTAGAGAGATCAACCCCGCACATTGATATACCGTCATTTAGCGGGAACTACACACAATGGCCAACATTTTATGACTTGTTCACCGAGACAATTCATAACAACAATTCGATCACGAAAGCTCAGAAGATGCAGCATCTTAAGGGAAAACTTAAGGGGGAGGCAGAGCGTATTATTCATCATCTCCATATATCATCAGGTAACTACGATGCAGCGTGGGATATCTTACTACATCGGTACAATAATACTCAACTTCTTTTTACCAATCACATCGAAATCTTCCTTAATCAACCCAACATCCAAAGGCAAACATCATTAGACATCAAAGGTTTATACGATACCTCAACCGAATGTATTCACGCGATACACAATCTCGGTGCTGATACGAATACATGGGATCCGTTGTTGGTTCACTTGCTCTGCAAAAAACTGGACCCAGAAACATATGCTGGGTACAAAGAAGCACGCAGGAATCCTCGTGACCTACCAAAGCTGGAGGAATTAATGTCTTATCTCGAGAGTAAATTTACTGCTCTTGAACCCATTAAAACTACTAAGGAACCCTCATCATCAAGCAAAAGGAACCCAAATCAATCGCATAATAAGCAAAACTATAATAAAGGTTTCGCTAACAAAAATTATCAGGCCATCATTACGCAAACATCGAAATGCACTGTATGCAATTCAAATCATGCTCGCAATTTGCTATCGTGCCAAAAATTTATGAAAATGACATCAGATGTACAATTGAAATTGGTGACGAAATCAAATATATGTCGAAATTGTTTATTCAGTCACGACGGAAATCAATGCACTTCAACGAAACGTTGCAAAACCTGTCAAGGAGATCATCACACAATACTCCATGAAGCGTGTTGTGTCTCATCATCAAAATCGTCAAATAACCACCCTAACGTTAATCATGTCGCAGGGGAGGACGAAGAGTTATTGTTGACCACGCTGTCAATCAAAGTCAAGTGTTCCGACGGCAGCTACGTGTTCCTTAGGGCACTTCTAGACCAGGGATCACAAATATCATTAATATCGGAAAACGCTGTTCAGCGATTAGGGTTGCAGCGTCAACGATACAACGCATCAGTATCAGGGATAGGTGCTGGTACTAGACAAAGCAAAGGACGGGTATCAATCGACTGTCAATCTATCTACGGCGACTATCATTTTACTACAGAAGCACTGGTTCTGCCTAAAGTCGCTAACTGCTTGCCTGGTGCACCATTCAAAAAACAATCATGGCCTCACATTCAGCATCTTCAATTAGCAGATCCAGAATACAACGTGTCTAAGCCAATAGATATTCTCTTGGATGTGAGTATCTATTCTCAAATCATCATGGACGGTCTCATCAAAGGACCAGCGCAGGCTCCGATTGCGCAACAGACCGCACTCGGTTGGATCCTGTCTGGCAATGTTCGCACATTTAACTGTCATATCGCGACGAATGACTTATCAGAACTATCAAAATATTGGGAGATAGAGGACGTAGAAACATCATCATCACCCCTTACCCGTGAGGAGCAGTACTGTGAAGAGTTTTATCAGCAAGCTACTCGTCGTTTGGATACTGGTAGATACGAGGTTGGCATACCCATGAAACCCGAATATGAAAATCAGCTTGGATCATCAAAATCTAAGGCTATCGCACAATTCAAACAGTTGGAAAGAAAAATGTGCAATAATGAATCATTTGCAGAAAATTATAAAACGTTTATGTCGGAATATCAACAACTGGGTCACATGTGTACGGCTAATAATGTCGATGAATCAAAACGTGCCTACTTCTTGCCACATCATGGCGTAATGAAATTAGACTCAACAACAACAAAACTTAGAGTCGTTTTCAATGCGTCAGCGAAATCAACATCAGGAAAAAGCCTAAATGACCTCATGTGCTGCGGACCAAATCTACAAAAAGACCTCAAGACACTCATCTTAACCTGGAGAACGTACAGTTACGTTATCACGGCAGACATAGAGAAAATGTTTCGCCAAATCATTATCAGGCAATCCGATCGTCATCTTCAATCAATCATTTGGCGGCAATCATCTCGAGAAATACTTAACGAATATCATCTTACTACCGTAACATACGGTACTAAGGCCGCTCCATACTTAGCGATGCGAACGTTAAAACAGCTGGCAATAGACGATGCCGACAAGTATCCTCTAGCTTCGTCAGCCCTGAGTCAATCATTTTATATGGACGATCTATTTAGTGGAGCAAATACCATTCAACAAGCGAAGGAGCTTCAGCATCAACTCATTGAGACGCTGAAGGGAGCTGGTATGAACCTCCGGAAATGGTCCAGTAACGTACCGGACCTCCTGGTAGATCTATCACCAGATCAACTCAACAACCCATTAGACTTCAAGTGCTCGGAAACAAGAAAAACACTTGGATTAAGATGGAACTCATCAACGGATAGCTTCACCTTTCAAAATCAATTGGATTATCACGATAAACGCGTCACAAAGAGACAGCTACTTTCGGAAATTTCAAAGATATTTGACCCCTTAGGCTGGCTGTCACCATTATCAATCAGAGCAAAACTGCTTTTTCAAAACGCATGGTCATCACATTTATCATGGGACGAAGAAGTTCCGCAACCGATTCAAGATGACTGGATTCAGATCAAGAATGATTTCAACACCATAGATCAATTTATCATTCCACGTTATCTCGGCAACACAAACCAATCATATCAAATCCATGGATTTTGTGACGCATCCGACAAAGCATACGCATGTGTTGTGTATGTAGTAGCTAAGGACAATAAGGGTGATCGCACATCAACGCTCGCTGTAGCAAAAACAAAGTTAGCACCACTGGCAAAAAAGGTATCATTACCACGACTAGAGTTATGTGGTGCGCTACTACTATCTCAACTTATCAAGAAAGTCATGGAACCATTATCAAATCAAGATGTGGAGATTTACGCCTGGACAGACTCGATGATAGTTTTAGGGTGGATCCAAGGCGACGTGAAGAAATGGAAACAATTCGTAGCTAACAGAATCAACAAAATCACTATTATCATTCCACCCTCAAGTTGGCATCATGTGAGGTCCGAAGAGAATGCAGCAGATTGCGCTACTCGGGGTCTGACGTCACGGAAGCTTTCAAGCCATCCGCTGTGGTGGCAGGGTCCGAAATGGATAACCAATTTCGAACAAAGCACCCTCCCTACCACCTCATATCAATCACCAGATTTGGAAACCAAGAAGCCTAGTGTAAACACGGCTTTATATCAAAATCATATTTCATTGATACACGAGTTACTACAGAACTACAGTTCCTTAACTCGCATTCTGAGAATCGTCGCTTGGGTCTCGCGTTTCATAACGCAATCACGAGGTAAACGCACATCAAAATCAGATGTTTTAACGTCATCAGAATTGAACAATGCATTGAATATCATTATCAAAGATGACCAACTAAAACAATTTCATGAAGATATATTGTTTATCAATCAAAAGGGGCATGTGCATCCAAGAAGCAAAATATCATGTCTTAATCCATTCATAGATGAACACGGTCTCCTTAGAGTAGGTGGACGACTGAAAAACGCACGCATCAACGACTCATCAAAGCACCCTATCATATTATCAAGCCACAGTCGTCTCACAGATTTAATCATTGATCAGGCTCATATTACCACATTGCACGGAGGCCCGCGACTGACACTTTCATACATCAGAGACAGGTATTGGATCATCAGTGGAATCCGTACCGTCAAAAGGAAGTTGAGATCATGCGTTAAGTGTCAGCGCTTTACTCAAACGCAATATCATCAAATCATGGCCGATCTTCCACAACCACGAGTCACCCCGTCACGACCTTTCTCTAACACCGGTGTCGATTTTACCGGCACGTCGAGCTGAAGGCTAATAAGGGACGTGGAATCAAAACCGTTAAGGGCTATATTGCTGTGTTTGTTTGTTTGTCTACCAAGGCTGTTCATCTGGAGCTAGTTTCTGATCTCAGTACTCCATCATTTCTAGCAGCCTTTCGTAGGTTTTCGGCCCGTCGTGGAACACCAAGTCACGTTTACAGTGATAATGGCACAAATTTCGTAGGTGCCAACCGTATCATAAAGAAGGAATATCAAGACATCATAGCCACAATCAACACCGATTTCTTCAATAACATCAATGACATGAACATAAAGTGGCACTTCAACGCTCCTGCATGGCCAAGTGCAGGCGGTCTTTGGGAGGCTGCGGTGAAAAGCCTCAAATATCATCTGAAACGCATCATCGGAGATCAGAAACTCACTTACGAGGAATTTACTACACTTCTATTTCAAATCGAGGCATGTCTGAACTCAAGGCCCCTCTGTCAGTTGACAGAGAGCCCTGAAGACGACGTTCTTACGCCAGGTCATTTCTTGATCGGCGGCCCGCTTCTATCTAGACCACAGACTGATCCAGATCACATAAACCAGTCAACTAGGTGGCAACTCATTCAATCAATGAACAAACACCTTTGGAAAAGGTGGTCAAGCGAATATTTACAGCAACTGCAGGCTAGATCAAAATGGCGTAAGCCAAGTAGGAACTTCGAAGTGGACGATGTCGTTCTTATCAAGGACGAAAACTTGCCACCCGGCAAGTGGGCGCTAGGACGTATTCAAGCAGTTCATCCTGGGAGAGATGGCTATGTAAGGGTAGTCAGCTTAAAAACCAAAAATAATATCATTCAACGTCCAGTCACCAGACTTGTGTTGTTACCAGTAAACGAGGATACAAGTCAGGATGAAAAAGTCAACCATCAAAACAAAACAGATGAGCGAAGCAAGAGAAAGCGACTTCCTCGCAACAACGTTTCATTGAAGAATCTATTCACTAGCTTCATATTACTATTTTTCATGTTATTATCATCGACTTCAGCGGAAAATATACCCAATCAAGAATCGTATAATCTGACGTCATTAGATCAGAATCAAGCTATTTACTTCGATAGAATATCCAATCTTCAGTACATCCAGGACGAATGGCGTCTAGTTGTCTACTACAATATGACGACATACTGGAAAGGGTTAGCCGAGATCAAGAGTTACGTCAATCATATCAAGTCATTATGCATAACTCAGGCAAATAAACAATATCAGAGTATCATTCATCAATTAGAGCACGAAATAAGTGACATTGAACATTATGATATGTTACTTAAATATCAAAGTCCAAAGAGGCTAAAGAGAGGCCTAGTGGACGGCGTGGGTTATATTGCCAACTCGTTATTCGGTGTACTAGACGAAAGGTTTGCTGAAAAATATAAGGGTGACATCGAACAGATCAGTCATAATGAAGCACATCTACAGAAACTTATAAAAAATCAAACAAGCATCTTAGAATCTGAGTTCAACATCGTACGCCGTAACGAGGATATCATGAATAAACAATTTTCATTTATCAAGCAACATCTACAACATATATCATCTGAGGTGAATAAGGTACGTCTCGCAAACGAAGATAGTCTTTACATTACCTCATCGGCACTAGCAGCATCAATAATTCTCACAAATATTCGTTGGATTCAGCAAACGCTAATCGGAACCGTAACAGATATTTCACACGGGCGCATTGACAGCCATTTGCTGTCACCGGAGCAGTTATCGTATCAGCTGAGCACTATCTCCAGTCGACTGAATGGTAAACTTACGATACCTGTGGACTTAAGGAATGTCAAGGATTTGTACCGGTTACTAAAGGTTTCGGCTAGAGTCTTCTCTAACTACTTAATCATTGAGATCAAGGTTCCACTCATAAGTAACGAACTGTTTGAGTTGAACAAAATCATATCAATTTCGCAAAAGAGAGGACAACAATATTATCATCTCATTCCATCAGTACCGCTCATAGCCTACAATTTGCGCAAGGATACAGCATTTCTCCTATCAGAAGCAGACCTTCAATCATGTACTCATGTCCCTAACGATATCTTGTTATGTTCATTAAACATGCCCATCTACAATCTAAACATGAAACAATCAATTTGCGAAATCAAATTATTCAATAAAAAGCAACTATGCCACTCCGTAAAATCATCATGTGACGAGCAATGGATCAAATTACACAGGCCGAACAGCTGGTTGTACACATGTTGCTCGGAATGCCAAACTCGCATTATTTGCGCCAACGGAATCACAATGGTGAACCTTGTCGGCAACGGGATTATTACCCTAGGTCAAGGTTGCACATTGAAAGGAGAGACCTTCAGTATCTATGCCCATAACAATTTCATCAATCACGTGAATATTCATCATCACATCGAAGTCCCAGAGGTGTCCGTACTAAACAAAATCATGAAAACGTCTGCGCCAGAGAACTTCAGTGAAGCTGAAGATCATCATCTCATTTGGAATAAATTAAGGGCTCAGATTGACGAGGTTAAGGAACAGTCATCTACAGATCTGAGCATTCACGACATTCATCACTACACTGTGTTGTACATCAGTGTAGCTTCGGTAATCATCTTGGGTGGCGTCGTCGTGTACCTCATCAAAAGCCAACGAAGTACGGGCAGGGCATCAGCGTCGCCGGCCCCCCAGGGCCAAGAGGCTCTCGGGGTGGGGCCTGTGGCGGTCGCACCGGCATCGCGTGGATCATCAGTGCAAAAGTGTAGTGAAGTGTTCACAATCAGTGGTGTAGACAGGGCTACCTCGCCCATGTGTACCGTAGAATAGTCGTTTAGTTAGTATTTTCACATTTGTATCATTAGCAATCTATATCATTTTATTTTACTATTTTACTTGTCTCTTAATTTAATTTTCTGTTAATCAATCATATCAGTTGTCTGATTGCGGGCAGGATGTACGGAACCGCACATTATTTTTCATACTCACGCGCCGTGCATTCTGTGCACTCAGCATTTCGTACCTATCACTAAGCTAATTTGTGTAAGTACATTAAATCAATAAATCAGTGTTCAACGGACATTCGCGGTGGTCGGTTTTATTTCATCATCATCCCCATAGAATCGCCCCGGTATCATCACTAAGTGCAGGGATCCCCTACAATTTTGTTTATTTAATACATGTTTCTGCAGGTATACAAGAGGTACCATTTTTACTTACACAGTGCACTTAGCTATATATTATACTGGACAGCAGTACACCCGCGGTTCTGACATCAGGATAGCGGGTGCTCTGTTCTATGAGCGGGTGTACCTAATTTTAAAAATATCATTGTACGGGTGTAGGTACACAGATTTTCAGGAGAGGTACGTAAAGGTACACAGAAGGTATCAAATAACTGCAATAAATTTAGGCAAATCTGAAAATTACACCCGCGATTCTGATGTACACAATTAAATTATACCAAAATTGTACCTAAAATATACTATTTCAGATCTAGTTGTAAAACCTACTTCAGAACGAAATTATTTCGAAATTAGGGTACACCCGCCATATTGACATCAAGATGTCGGGTGTTCAATTTAGTTTTTTCTTGATAGCACACTTTATTAACATATATGTATACAATTGAATATTTAAAAAAAAAACAAACTTATATACAAATATAAAAGGGAGACGGAAAAGGTGTGAGTCTATCTGGCAGGCCCCAACGAGATTCATCAACGGGTGATAGCTTTTCATAAAGACATTATTTTGTACCTTAAGAAAATGAATATGATACATTTTGTACCTCGTTAGTTTTTGATTGAATGACGTTTTTATGAAGTGTCTAGCTAGCGGGCCCCTTAAGATTATTTTTATTATTATTATACTTTCAGATCGCCCAATAGTGCTCGGAATTAGAAACTATTATGTACCTTACAAATCCATAATTTTGACTTTCTGTGAGCTATATTTCAGAAGATATACGTTATTTAAACAAACGTCCAGCCAGCGGGCCCCTTTTTAAAATACTACTCTTTTATACCATACAATAGTGTTAGGAGCTTGATACTATTATGTACCTTACAAATCCAAAATTTCGACTTTCTATGAGCTATACTTCAGAAGATATTCGTTATTTAAACAAACGTCCAGCCAGCGGGCCCTATTTAAAATACTACTCTTTTATACCATACAATAGTGTTAGTAGAAGCTTGATAATAATATGTACCTTACAAATCCAAAATTTCGACTTTCTATGAGCTATACTTCAGAAGATATTCGTTATTTAAACAAACGTCCAGCCAGCGGGCCCTATTTAAAATACTACTCTTTTATACCATACAATAGTGTTAGAAGCTTGATGATATTATGTACCTTGCAAATCCAAAAATTCGACCTTCTGTGAGCTTCACTTCAGAAGATATTCGTTATTTAAATAAACGTCCAGCCAGCGGGCCCTTTTTAAAATACTACTCTTTTATATCATACAATAGTGTTAGGAGCTTGATACTATTATGTACCTTACAAATCCAAAAATGCGACTTTCTGTGAGCTATACTTCAGGAGATATTCGTTAATTAAATAAGTATTCAACCAACGGATCTGGTTACACAAGTTATTCACAAGTACCCTCGTAGTTTTATTATAAGTTGCCTACAAAATTAACTCTGTAGTAGTCTAGTATAGCTCACAGAAAGTCGAAATGTTTATATTTGTAAGGTACATAATAGTATCAAGCTCCTAACACTGTTGTATGGTATAAAAGAGTAGTATTTAAAAAAGGGCCCGCTGGCTGGACGTTTGTTTAAATAACGAATATCTTCTGAAGTAAAGCTCTTAGGAAGTTGAAATTTTGGATTTGTAAGGTACATAATAGTATCAAGGTCCTGACACTATTGTATGGTATAAAAGAGTAGTATTTTAAAAAGGGGCACGCTGGCTGGACGTTTGTTTAAATAACGAATATCTTCTGAAATATAGCTCACAGAAAGTCAAAATTATGGATTTGTAAGGTACATAATAGTTTCTAACTCCGAGTACTATTGGGTGATCTGAAAGTATAATAACAATAAAAATAATCATCAGGGGCCCGCTAGCTAGACACTTCATAAAAACGTCATTCAATCAAAAACTGTCAAGGTACAAAATATATCTTATTTGTTTTCCTTAGGTACAAAATAATGTCTTTAAGAAAAGCTATTACCTGTTCATAAATTTCGTTGGGGCCTGCCAGATAGACTCACACACGGAAAAGAGCTCATTGTGCATCAAAAATTTCGTCCACATCGATGTCAACGGGAAACGTGCCCAGAACGCTGGCAGCATTGCCACGTTGGATGGCAATGCTGATTCTCTGGCCAAAGAAAAGGCCTCTGGTCACGTGAAGAGTCGACGAGCTTTGTGCTAATTTCTCGAAAATCTCTATGCGCACTCGGACCCCATGGACCTAATGTTTCAACCCCAAACGGCTCAAACATATAACTTCCAATAAGGTTGTTATATTTGCGCCGTTTGAGGTTTTCTGTTTTCTTTTCTTCCCGGTGTTCAATAATACATATTTTATTATTTAACCGTACTCATAAAATATAATTACACCAAAAAATTGTACCAACAAAGTATCTCCAACAAATGTACCACAAAATAGTATATTTTAGGTACATTTGTTTGGTAATTGGTATAATTTAAATCGCTATGGTACACCCGCTATTTTGACTCTCACTAGTATAATGTATTAAATTAGTTAAAATGAAAAATACATTTCAGAAATTTAAGTAAATTTATTTATTTACGTACATGTAATGTTACATTTTAGTCTTCTCATGAGCGTTTTGCATCGCTCGAAATATGATCGAAGTCTCGGCTACCTTAGCCCGAAAAGCAATTACATCTTCAGGCGTGGGCTCAACTTCACTTGACTCAAAGGCGTCGGCTGCATCCCGAAGCTTTATCATTTCTTTTAACAGTCTCTTCAAGTCTTCTTTATACGCGGAGTTAGGGTTTTCATCATCTGAAGGCTGTTCGTTCGGTGGGGGTATCTGAAAAATATTAAGATACTTAAACACAAAATAACAACACAATTACACAACTGTGTTTCCTAAAGTCATAAGCCAGAACACCCACTTATATTGGTACATTCCATATAAGTAATATGGAAAAACGCAATTTAAGTTATAAAAACTGGCTAAGTGCGAGTCGGACTCGCGCACGAAGGGTTCCGTACCGTTATCGCAAAAGACGGCAATAAAATCAACTTTGTTGTATCTCATACAACCACGTGCATACAACAAAGTTGATTTTATTGCCGTCTTTGCCCAACTTAAATATTTATTTTAATCTGTTTTTAGTGTTTATTGTTATAGCGGCAACAGAAATACATCATCTGTAAAAATTCCACCTGTCTAGCTATCAGGGTTCATGAGGCCTGGTGACAGACGGACAGACAGACAGACGGATCGCGTAGTCTTAGTAATAGGGTCCCGTTTTTACGCTTTGTGTACGGAACCCTAAAAAACACTTTCCGATTACCACACACAGACTTCTGAAATTAAAGTTATTTTAAATTTTTATGTAGTGTTTTTATTTGGAAGTCTGTTGAATTTTTTAGTGAAGTGTTTTATTTTTCACATTTTGCTGTGGTACCTAGATAGGTAAAGGTAGTGGACAAGTTTTCTAGCAATCTATACTTATACTTATATATATATATATAATAATAAAGCTGAAGAGTTTGTTTGTTTGTTAGAACGCGCTAATCTCAGGAACTACTGGTTGGAATTAAATATTCTTTTTGTGTTGGATAGTCCATTTATCGAGGAAGGTTAGGCTATATAGCATCACGCTACGACCAATAGGAGTAGAGCATAAATGAAAAATGTTGCAAAAACGGGAAAAAATATTCCTTTTTTGAGAGTTTCCGTTGCGTGCGCTGCGTAAACGGTTTAAGTTACGCAACAATCGTGTATGTAGGGTAGGTAGGGTAGATCTAGATGGGTAGATAGGTAGCCAGACGACGGGAGCGAAGCTGCGTGGGACGGCTAGTTTTATAATAAAATTAAACAAGCAATTTGTTTGATTGTGTAATCACGTCATTAAATACGATTTCGATACAATTTGCAATATAGGGGTTTTCGACAGCGAAAAATCAGCTAAGTCTCATATCTGGGAAAATTAGATTTTTGGATATTTAGGAAAAAAGAAATGTTCTCTAATTCAATTTCTTAAAAAAAAAAAATCCCGAATAAGCTCAAAAAAGTAATAATAAAACCCCTGTATAAAAAAGATGATAAAACATATTTTAAGAATTATAGACCCATTGCAAAAATTCCAATTATATCTAAAACTTTTGAGACGGTAATCTATAACCCTTTTTGTTACTTTTGATTATTTACTTTATCCTCAAGGAATTAGATTTTTCATACAAACAAATTTCCTCCTTTTCACCCCCTTAAAGGTTGAATTTACGAAAATTCCTTCTTATTGCTTTCCAAACCAAAAAAAAGACCCCTACATCAAAAAACCGCAAGAAACCGTATGCAGTAAGATTCTTTGCAAACGTTAGCACCCGCTAAATCTCATTTCGGGGGTAGAATCGAAAAAAATATAATGACAACCTTTATTGTTTACTTAGGTTGGTATTTATGCAAAGTTTCAAGTTTATTAACCTAAATATTAAGATACTTCAAAAAATCTTTAAGACCTCCTAAATGGACTTTTGGGGGTAGTTTCAAAAAACTACTAATGACAACCTTTATCATATACTTAGTTTACTATTTGTGCCAAGTTTCAAGAATATTAGCCAAAAGAATGAGATTTTTCATACAAACTTTCAAGCCCCTTTTTACTCCCTTTGGAGTGGCTTATCCAATTTTTTTTTAATTTCAACATACCGAGTTTCCTCCGTGCCTCGGAAAGCACGATAAGCCGTTGGTCCCGGCTATCATTTAAAGATCTTTGACAGTCGTTACGGGTAGTCAGAAGCTTGAGATCTGACACCAGTCTTGCAAAGGGGTACCGTGTTACCCAGTTACTGGGTTGTGGAGGTCAGATAGGCAGTCGCTCCATGTAAAACACTGGTACTTAGCTGAATCCGGTAAGACTGGAAGCCGACCCCAATATAGTTTGGAAAAGGCTTGGCAGATGATGACTTAGGTCACTTGACGAACTTTTATGCCAAATTTAATGATTCCAGGCTAGCTGTTTTAGCTGTGCGTTGATCGATCAGTCAGTCAGACAGTTTTTCTTTTTTGTAGGGTTCCGTACCCAAAGGGTAAAAACGGGACCCTATTACTAAGACTCCGCGATCCGTCTGTCTGTGCGTCTGTCACCAGGCTGTTTGTCATGAACCGTGATAGCTAGACAGTTGAAATTTTCACAGATGTATTTCTGTTGGCGCTATAACAACAAACACTAAAAACAGAATAAAATAATTATTTAAGTGGGCGCCCACTCCCATACAACAAACGTGATTTTTTTGCCGTTTTTGCGATAATGGTACAAACCCTTTGTGCGCGAGTGCGACTATCACTTGGCCAGTTTTTTTTATAGCCTAGCTGAACCCCGCGGCTTCACTCCCGTCAACTGGCTATCTACCCTACCTACCCACCTACTTTATCTACCTACTAACCTACTCACCTGCCCTACCGATCAACCTACCTACCCTACCCTATCCTACATATAACTACCTTCCCCACTTTACCCTACCCCACCTACCTACCTACCTACCCTATCTATCCTACCCTACCTACCAATTTTTTTAAACTATTTTATTTGAATAAGAATTAATACGAATTGTTGTAACCAACTTTTGTTACTACCGGCGCAGCGATCTAATTAAATTTTAAAACACAAAAGCTGCTATTGTGACTTAACTATGATAGTGAAATATATTCTCTCGCAAAAAATTTTAAGGTAATAATGAGTACTTCAATCATGCAGTACATATTTTTTATGTATCATCAATAATATATCAGCGCAAGCCAAATAATTAATTTTATAGGCAAAATTTTGCTACTTTGGGTTACATTATTGCAATTTTGATAAGGATCTCTAATTTTTTTTAAATAATTTATAGCCATGTAACTCGGGTATAATGTAGCTTTCCAAAAGTGATCTTTTTTAAATCGGTCCAGTAGTTTCGGAGCCTATTCGTTACAAACAAACAAAAAAATCTTTCCTCTATATTGGTATAGATATAGTACCTGGGCGACTGAGCTCTGCTCGGGTGAAAATAGAGAAAACGACGTTTTTTAAAAATGAAACCTAGCTAGATTGATTTATGCCCCCGAAACCCCCTGCATACTAAATTTCATGAAAATCCTTAGTCGTTTCCGAGATTCAGATTATATATATATATACATAGATATATACAAGAATAGCTCGTTTAAAGGTATTAGATGTATAGTTATATAATAAACATTATCACTTTTCAAGTACCTACATAGGTCAATGGGAAGTTAATAAAAATGTCTGGTACAAAATGTGTGACAGACGACGGACAGACGGACCGACGGACACGTGACTTCACGTGAGTGACAACAATAGGGCTCCGTTTGGATCCTTCGGATACAGCACCCTAAAAAGGAGTAGGTATGTAAGGATCGCAGCAGGTGGCGTTTTCTAGTTTCTGCCTACCTCCATAGGAAAAGCCGGGAGTTTATATACCTATGTATTTAATGTATGTATAAAATGACGTAGGTACTTACTGAGATTGGCATGTTGATAATTATTTTTTCGGCTACAGAGTCGACTACCAAGTAACACCTGCAAAAAAATTGTTTGTGAGTTCATTTATGAAGAAAGAGGGTAGGTAGTCTGGGTTGCCTGGAAGAGATCGCAGATCGCCTGTTGTATGTTGGTTTTTTTTTTATTTTAAGGTTGCCGTATGTATTTTTTTTTTATCTAGATGTACAATAAAGTGTATATAAATAAAAAAATACATAGGTAAATAGTTTTAAAAAACTGAAAACACTATAGACGTGTACGAGAAGTTGTTCTGAAACTTCAACCCGCATTTTATTTATTGATAAGCTGTACCTCCGTAAAAACACTTAACACTACTTTTTATAATTTAAATAAATGTTATACTTACTATGGCACTCGAAAACAAATTGAACTGAATTGTCCGTCTGATCGGGTGGAGGTGGAGACGAAAAAGGAAAAGGACTGCGCAAGCGCAACGTCTTCTTTTATAGAAGACATGACATGTCTCTAGTGTTACCCGCACCATCCAAATATCTTAGCCTTTTATTAATGAGTAAATATATTACTTACATGTTGTGTTGTGTTTTACTGTTGTTAAAACGCCAATACCATTTTAAATGTTTAAGTTCATTACCTACCTAACGACTAGTAGCTCTGTGAGCTGTAGACCTCGCGATTACCTATTTCTTTTTGATTTTCTGTCGATAGTTTTTACACTTTTTTTTTAGTTTTTTCAGGAGAACCGCCGGACATACGAAATAATTTTTGCCCAAGCTGAAACGAAAACGCTTCGCGCGCGATTCTCGCTTTTCGGTCATAAAATATAAAGTAACGTTTTTTGGTTTTCGTCTTCATAATTCTTAAAAAGCAACAAGTCACGTCAAATTACTAAAGCACCACTTATAACAGTCTGAAGTGAAGTCACGTAAACAAGCTCTCGAACACAATGTGTATTAGTGTACCTAGTGCTGTAGTGTACCTATCTAGTAAATAGACTCCATATGTATTTACTCCGTTGTGACATCATTTGGGATTATAAATAGAAAATGAAAGCTGAATAGTAACCACAAGTCCCCAAGCAGCTTGTATATTTTTTTAATTTTTTTTAAAGATCTATCAAATTCTTTTGCTCGTTTATCATTCAAGAGACCTAAGTGTGTAACCGTGTCTTGGAGGCACAGTTAACTGTGCACTTGTATATTTATTTTTATCTTTAAACAATATAATAAATACACAAATGTACGTTTTTGTACCATCTGACAACACTGTCACCATTTCCGTGATTGCCGGAAGTCAACAATAGTGTTGCCACTATGGAATGTTATAAGATTAAAATATAGTAGAAAGAAAACAAAGCAAAGATCTGGTATTAAAGTTAAACTAATATTTGACCCGTATCACAGATAAAATTTTAATAATACTAGACTACAGATGGTTCATCTCATAGACGGGTATTACACTATCATATATCTTGGATCACAGATCTATTAGTCATATTTATGATAGTGTAATATAAACATACATAAATAATTTCGTCTTTGACAAAAGATTTTTGATATTTGAGTCCTACCGGACGCGTCTTGTAGTGATCATCGCTTAATCGTGTACGAATTTGTACCGGTTTTTACTCAGTATGCTAGTATTATATTATCTGTGACTCAGGGTACGTCACAGAGTGTTTGTAAATAGGGGTAGGTTTACAGTAATTCACATAGAGCTGAAAATTGGTACAAATGTTCGGAACACTTTTAAATCTGAATGTGAAAAATATTTTGAAAAATACATGAAATCGGTTGAAGACAGTATTCCGCTTAGCATTAAACATTTCTGGACTTACGTTTCAAATAAGAGGGGCAGGGCGGAGATCCCAGCGAGTATGTTTCTTGAAAATCTTAACTCAAATAATCCAACTGATATATGTAACATGTTCTCCAAATTCTTCACCTCCGTTTATGAACCCACGAATTACAACCCCGCGATGTGGCAGCCTCTTAATACATATGCAGATAATGCGCCCTGTTTCCCTGACATCTACTTGTCACCAGATGTTGTACATAAAGTGATAACGCAATTAGACTTAAACAAGGGTCCTGTAGGTCCAAAGCAAATAGCTTGCCACCAGTCTTCATAAAGAGGACCGCCGAAACTATTGTACTTCCACTTCATATTATATATAATAAATTTTTACGAGAAGGCACTTTTCCCGATATTTGGAAACGGGCACTCATCACACCAGTGTTCAAGAGTGGCGATAAAAATAACATACAAAATTATCGCCCTATCTCTATACTCTCCACCTTGTCGAAGCCTTTGGAGAGTCTTGTGCATAGTGAAGTATATTCTCACATTCACAACCTCATTATTGGTGAACAGCATGGGTTTGTTAAACGACGTTCGACGAACACCAATCTCATGTTGTTCACAGATTTCTTATTCAAAAGCATGGATGAACAAGTTCAAGTTGACGCTGTGTACACGGATTTTCGTAAGGCTTTTGACAAGGTGGATCACAAACGGCACTTAGATAAAATTGCTTAAAACGCAATCCGTGGCAATTTGTTACGATGGTTCATGGCGTATATACACAATAGATCGCAAAAGATAGTAATTAATGGCTTCCAATCAAGTTCAATCATTGACACCTCCGGTGTGCCCCAGGGCTCAATTTTGGGGCCCCTACTCTTTATTTTGTTTGTCAATGACATTAAGAACTGCTTCATTAATTCCAGATTTTAAATGTACGCTGATGACATCAAAATTTACAAGTCGTGTAAAAGCACACAGGATTGCCTGGTTTTGCAGGAGGATCTTGATAGACTTTCTCAATATTGTTTATATAACAAGCTCCAGCTTAGCTTGCCTAAATACAATGCAATTACTTTCACAAAAAACAAAAACGTTATAAGATTTGATTATAGTCTACATGGTATCAGTCTACGAAAAGTTGACCATATTCGTGATCTCGGTGTCGAGATGGACTCGAAATTGCACTTTAATCTTCATATTGATAATATCGTTAATAAGGCGTATCGTATTGTTACAAGATAGGGTAACGCCATCTAGTGACGAGTAGAAGAATTAAGTAGTTACTAGTGGTGCCATCTAGTATCGAATAGCGGAACTAATCTTATCGTGTCGAATGGAAGTTTCTAGTCGCTTCGGGAACAGTGAGTTCGAAAGTCGATTGTTCTGGAAGTTTCTCGAATTATCTAGAACAGTGTGGAACGTTCTAGAAACATCTTCGGTGCTATATAAAGAGCGGCCGGGTTCGTCGTGGGTCAGTTTCGATTCGGAAGCGACACAGAGCGATCAGAAAAGGAAAATAGTGCGAAGTAATAGAATTGTTTAAGAAGTGTTTTTGTAATAAAGTGTGAATAATTAAAGTCTGCTGTTTAAATAATTTATCCCTGAGCCCCAGCTCGTAACAAATTGGTGTCAGAAGTGCGGGATAAATTATGCCGGTTCTACCAAAGGAAGAAACGGAAGGGGTACGCACCAGGAGTCAACGCCAGCAAGATGTAGACCAGAGGCGCTTTGGAGACGCTCCCTCACCGTCATCAGGTGGACATCGAGACTCTACGGCTGCAGCGGAACCCGCTCAATCGTCGGCGTCGCCTGACCTAGCCGCCCTGATGGCATTCATGCAGGAGCAGGCTCGCCGTCAGGAGGAGCAAGCTCGCCGCTTGGAAGAGCAGATGCAGCGCGACAAGGAGGAGCATGCTCGCCGTCAGGAGGAGCAGGCTCGCCGTCAGGAGGAGCAGGCGCGGCGCTTGGAGGAGCAGCTGCAGCGCGACAAGGAGGAGCAGGCTCGCCGTCAGGAGGAGCAGGCTCGCCGTCAAGAGGAGCAGCTCTTGGTGATAAAGGACCTCCGCGGAGCCATCGGGAAGGAGATGAAAGAAGTAAAGGACCAGGTCCAGCAACATGAGACCCGCATTGTCGAGATGGAAAAGACAATACGTGGGTTCAAGTCTGAAGACAAGATACAGTTCTGCTGGAATGAGAGCTGTGACGTCGCATTTCAGAAGCTGAAAGAACATCTGTGCAATGCTCCCATCCTAGGCTACCCTGACCATGAAAATGAATTCATAGTTGACACAGATGCCAGCAATACTGGAATCGGCGGGGTGTTGTCACAACGAAAAGGAGATCAGGAGGTTGTAATTGCGTACTTCAGCAAAGCTTTATCAAAACCTGAAAGGAACTACTGTGTCACTCGAAGGGAGCTTCTAGCTGTAGTAAAAACATTGCAGCATTTCAATAAATATTTGTTGGGGCGGAAATTTCTCCTGCGAACGGACCACGCTGCACTGAAATGGCTACTGCAATTTAAGAACCCAGAAGGACAGGTAGCAAGATGGATTGAATTACTGCAAGAGTTTGATTTCGTAATTCAACATCGTAGCGGAACGTCGCACGGTAATACTGATGCCCTCTCGCGAAGACCATGTCCAGACCAATGTAAACATTGTGCGAGACAAGAAGCTAAGCAGGTAACACTAGTGCGGGTTTTGAGGACGGATCTTAGCGAAGAGTGGAAGGAAACCTTGCAGAGTGCTCAACAGGAAGACAGAGACATAAAACCGATCCTTGAATGGAAGAAATCAGGTGCTCCTAGGCCTCACTGGAGTGATGTCGCAGCAACCAGTTCCATCACCAAGAGTTATTGGGCACAGTGGGAAAGCTTGGTTATCCAGGATGGAGTTCTGTGCCGGAAATGGGAGAATGCTCGCGGTGACCAGTGTCATCTTCAAATGGTCGTACCTAAAGTTAAGGTGCCGGAGGTCTTACAGCTCTATCACAATGAAAGTTCAGGTAGTCACATGGGAGTTAAGAGGACTTTAATCAAGATCCGAGAACGATTTTACTGGATCCATTGTCGAGAGGACGTTGAGGAATGGTGCCGCAAATGCACAAATTGTGCGGCTGTGAAAGGACCACAAACTCGAAGCAGAGGGGCACTAAAGGTTTACAATGTTGGTGCACCGTGGGAACGTATAGCATTAGATATTGCGGGACCATTTCCGGAAAGCCAAAGCGGGAACAAGTACTTCTTGGTCGTCATGGACTACTTCACAAAATGGCCGGAAGTGTTTGCAATCCCTAATCAAGAAGCCGTTACGGTGGCTGATAAGTTAGTTCACGAAGTGTTTTGTCGTTTTGGGGTACCCTTGGAAATCCACAGTGATCAAGGCCGGAACTTCGAGTCAGAAGTGTTCAAGGAGACGTGTCGTGTGATGGGTGCTCACAAAACCAGAACTACTGCTTATCATCCACAATCAGACGGGATGGTTGAACGATTCAACCAGTCACTAGAGAGATATCTTGCAAAGGTTGTGGAAAACAGACAGAAGGATTGGGACAAACACATTCAACCATATCTCATGGCATATCGCAGTGCTGTTCATGAAACCACAACAGTAACACCAGCTTTTGCTAATTTTGGCAGAGAACTACGATTACCTGCAGATCTAATCACTGGCATCCCACCTGAGTCTCCACGCAGTATAACAGATTATGCAAAAGAACTACGGAACAGGATGAATGATGTGTATGAGCACATCAGAGAGACAGGTCAACAGATGTCTGAGAGGATGAAGACTCGCTACGATCGGAAGGCGAACAATAAGGGCTTCGATGAAGGATCACTGGTATGGTTACATAACCCGGTACGCAGCAAAGGAAAATCGCCAAAATTGCAAGCAAAATGGGATGGACCATATCGCGTAGTTACCCAGATTAATGACGTCACCTACCGAATTCAAAAGGGACCCCGAGGTGCATCAAAGGTCGTTCATGTGGATCGGTTGGCCCGTTATCATGGGTCTAACAATGCTCGGGACGAGCATGTCTAAGAGGGAGGCAATGTTACAAGATAGGGTAACGCCATCTAGTGACGAGTAGAAGAATTCAGTAGTTACTAGTGGCGCCATCTAGTATCGATTAGCGGAACTAATCTTATCGTGTCGAATGGAAGTTTCTAGTCGCTTCGGGAACAGTGAGTTCGAAAGTCGATTGTTCTGGAAGTTTCTCGAATTATCTAGAACAGTGTGGAACGTTCTAGAAACATCTTCGGTGCTATATAAAGAGCGGCCGGGTTCGTCGTGGGTCAGTTTCGATTCGGAAGCGACACAGAGCGATCAGAAAAGGAAAATAGTGCGAAGTAATAGAATTGTTTAAGAAGTGTTTTTGTAATAAAGTGTGAATAATTAAAGTCTGCTGTTTAAATAATTTATCCCTGAGCCCCAGCTCGTAACAGTATGTTTGGATTCGTCATGCGTTCTTCAAACGATTTCAAAAGACCATCTACTTTTTTACCCTATACAAAGCTTTGGTCCGTTCTCAACTGGAATTCGCAGTACCTATTTGGAGTTCCATTTTTATGTTTATGTGAAAAGAATGGAAATGGTTCAAAAAAAATATTTACGTGTTATGCACTACAGATGCACCAAGTCTAAATTACCATATACTCAATTATTGACGCGTTATAAACTTCAAAGCTTGGAGTCAAGACGCAGCCTACTGATGGCCATGATGCTTCATGGTCTGTGTAATAACAGGTTCGATTGTCCACATATCACCAATAGCTTGTGTTACATTGTACCTAGAACTTTTATGCGTCGAGAGGCGCGTGTGCTCCTGCTTTTCCATACCGCAAGGAGCAGAACTCACGCTGGTGCACGGGCGCCTAAACGACGCATTGTTGAAACGCATAACACCCACTTCATTGATTTGGATATTTTCGCGCTTACACACTTTTAAGTTCAAAAAAAAGATGGCTATTGAATCTTTAGAATAGCCATTTTATACGCACTATATAAAAATACATACGAGTACTTCTTAATTTCCTTTAATATCAACGCACTCTTAAAAAATGTATCTATAAACCATTATTTCGCGGACATTGATGTGGCTTACACGTTTACCTAGTCTTTAATCTTAATATGTCGCACTTATATTGTAATGTGTAACTGTTTTATGTCCCAATAAAGTAAAATAAACACCATTATAAATGAAATATAATAAGTCCCGATATCGATCCCACACTTGCAATTTTTTTTTATTCTATGTCAATTGTCGCAAATATGGGTTTTTTGCATTTTTTTGCCGAACGGTAAGTTTTTGATAAAATAGTTCAAACAAAAATTGTAGATTATGCAATTATCTATAAAAAAAATCTCTACAATTTTTCTCCTAAACATCAGTTTCTGAGATATAATGGTTGAAAAAGTACATACATACATAGACTGATAAACACATTACCCTCCTTCGGCAGTCGGGTAAAAAGCAATCAATCGATCAGTCAACCTCGCGTTTGTTCAGAACATTTACACACCACCGGTATTGAGGAAACAAATAAAGTTTTGCTGAATATACTTTTCGGTCTTATACCTGGGGGGTGACCATAAGCTCTTAGAGCGGTATCAATTTGATATCGAGTAAGTGACAGAAGTATATAAGTCAGATACATCTGTCCCTTATTCGATCTCAAATTGATACCGCTCTAAGAGCTTATGGTCACCCCCCAGATGGCTTACTAGCCAATGACAAAAGCAAGGTTGTCAAAAGGTTCATCATCAGTCTATTAATGTTCCCACTGCTGGGACACACGCCTCCTCTCTGTGAGAGGGAATGGACCGTAATCCACCACGGGGGCCCAGTGCGGGTTGGTGGATGTCACATGACTCTTCACAACCGCGAGGTGTGCAGCCTCGAAGAATACTTTTTAAAAGCCGAAGTGGGTATGCACCGGGGTGTGGTCGCAGTGGACAAGGGACTCACACCGTTGTCCATGGCTACAGTGAACTGGCGAAAGCCTGTTATACTAACTACTGATAAACGCAAAGGGGTATGGCAAGGCAAGGAGCTAAACGGGCGCTTCTATCGGGCTCTCCATGGGCCCGATGTAGATTTCCCAGCGTCTGTGTCCTGGCTACGTTTCGGCGACCTTTTCGGGGAAACTGTAGGTTTTGTCTGTGCAATTATGGACGAAGTTATCCTGACGAATAACTATCGGAGACATATAATGAAGGACGGGACGGTTGACATGTGTCGGGCATGCCACCGTCCAGTAAAAATTTTCTTTGGGGTGAATCCATCAGAAATATTATCTCTGGTTGTTCTCGTCTAGCTAACGGCGAGTACTTACACAGGCATAACCAAGTGGGCAGGATTATTCACCAGCAACTTGCTTTGAATTGATTCTGAGGTACGGTATTACAAGTATGTGCCCGACCCAGTTCTCGAAAATGACCAGGTCACGTTATACTGGGATCGGTCTATCATCACTGATAGTACCTACTATTGTTGCCAATAAGCCGGATATAGTGGTTATAGACCGATAAGCGCACAATGATAATCGATGTCACCATCCCGCATGACGAGAACCTCGTGAAAGCTGAGAAAGAGAAACAAATCAAGTATCTCGACTTAGCACACGAGGTTGTCGACATGTGGAATGTGGGCTCGGCGATCATTGTGCCGATTGTCGTTACGGCCAACGGCCTGATGGCCAAGAGCCTCGACGACCATCTGTCGAGGCTGTCATTTCGCGGTTGGATCAAGGGCCTGATACAGAAGGCAGTACTCCTCGATACGGCTCGTATTGTGAGGAGGTTCTTGTCTCTGGAGTCCTAACCACCGGAAGCTTGGACCCTGCTCCCTACACCGACGGACTACCATTGTTTTTTATATTTTAAATGTTTTTTATGATTTGTTTTTATAAAGATATATTTAAAAATGTAAATATTAAATGTGTACAAAATCAAACGAAATAATAATATAATATATATAATAGTTTATTTAAATTTGTATTGTAACACATTTTGGCACAATTAAACCTAAATATAATATCACATCACATCACATCATCAGCCTATTAATGTTCCCACTGCTGGGACACAGGCCTCCTCTTTGTGAGAGGGAAATATAATATAATTTAATAATACTATAAAACATTTCGTCACTGTATTTAAAGAAAACAATTGTCACGAACTGTGAAAACCCTTTTACTTGCAAGTCGCTAGAGTCTGGCAAACGAAAGTAGACACTCGAATTATTTGCAAACTTTTTATATGGCATTACTAATGTCAACCCTATTTTCCATACGACGCACTGACCTATAACATACAAGTACGCTGGACTACATAAATATTAGATGAAATGACAGTTGATTTTTGTGCCGAATCAAAGCGCCCCACTCGAGGTTCTCAGGAACTAAAATTGACACATTTAGAGATAGGTTAATACCGATATTTCTCAAGATTAGGTTATATAAATATATTCGCCTGGAAATATTATATTATTTTAACTAATACGAGTATATGAGTATGAGTAATATTTTTAAATTACACTAATATGAAAATAGTAGACTTGGCAAGGCGTATCACTCATCTACTGTATTGACTTCTCATAATATGTTGCAACTAAATATCTCATATTGGTATTAGTGATGAATGTTTTATGAATGCCTAATAATCAGTAATAATATGTTAAAAAGCAATGTGTAATACTAAATTCTGGAATCATCATCATGATCATCCACAGTCCGACTTCGCCCACTGCTGATCACAGGCCTCTCTCTTCTTGTATCAATCACCTCGTTCCTGTCTGGAATTAATTCTGGAATAATATCATGATAATTATAATTGTATTAACAAATGTTTTTATGTCAAACAATTTATATCTGCATCTGAAACACAGTTGAAAACTGATATAAGTCTTCACGTCGCTGGAATGCGATGTCACTCTTATTTGCACTGCACCTTAACACTACAGAGACAGGATCTCAGCGATGAGAGCGAGAAATATGTCCGTTGTAAATTAATATCCTTCTCATTCGTACGCAAATATTTGTATGAATGATGTTCCAACCGAGTGAATCCAAACTATTGTAAATGTAAATCAGATACTTGCTCAAATATACTAGTTTTAAGGATAAGTTGTTAGCCTATCCCCATATTTAAATCTCACTGATCTGTCAGTAATGCGCTATAACTTTAGTAGCACGCTATCCACTAGTTTATAGCTTGCAATCTGATTGAAAGTATTTTTCAGTTAACCTTTACAGCAAGTTTTCTATTACTTAGAAATGAATCTCAATTAAAATAATTGGGATTTTCTTGTTCTCCTAAGTATTAAATTATTCTCACGTATTTTATACCGAAGTCTATGTTCCATCTCTAGTATTAGTTCCATGGAATCTCACGTTAAGTCACGTTGCTATCAGCGCCAAAATGGCGAAAATCAAATGTCTTAATTTTGTCATCGATAATATGAAGTCCAGCGTACTTGTATATTAGAGGTCAGTGATACGACGCTACTATTTATTAGTAATCACTATTTATCTTTTTGTAAAAACATTTTCTCTATTTAATAATTTAAAAAGTTTCATTATTAATGTAGAAAACAATGATTCCTGTGACTCTTATGGATCTTTTCACATGGATGTCTTAGATTTTGATTGATAGTGAATAAACCAAAAAATACTGTTGCTTTTTTTTATTCAGATTGATATATCTAAAGTATTACCTACCTAAATGTATTTAGGTAGGTATTATAGTATTTTTATTCAGACGAGGTAATATATAAATAATTCTAAAGTATCAAATTAGGTTTTTCCAGGTATTGCATACTAGTTTTTGGGGTTGCAATGCTGATATTTTTTAAATTTGCCGCGCTTTTTCAGTCTCTACTTTCGTTTGCCAGACTCTAACACCATCTATAGCCATGGAACGGAATCGAACGCGATCGAAGTAGGTACCTACTTATAAAAATAATCAACATAATCAGACGAAAAACGCTATACTTCATTTAAGATAGCTTGATCTCTGACATATATCAAACTGACGTATACGTTCTATTCTATTCTATATTTTTATTTGGCAAGCAAAGTCGATGTCGACTATTCTGCCAATGTCTAAAGTTAAATGGAAGGGCAAGTATATTTTATTAAAAATTGTTAATGTTAGCCTGTCAAGCGCTATTCTATTCTATATTTTTATATGGCAAGCAAAGCCGATGTCGACTATTCTGCCAATGTATAAAGTTAAATGGAAGAGCAGGTGTTACTGTAATGATAATGACAGCTGTCGCAGAGATCAAGCTGTCTTTACGAATGATATGACATTTAACACTTCCGATAAATGTTACTGATTTAACGGACTAATGCTTAGAGAACATAAGTTTGTTCATGTTGTCAACAAAATGCCGTGGAAACTTCCAATAAATTAACCGCCATTTTACTGGGGCCTAACTATAACATTGGACTAAAAACTAAGGAACTAGAACTTCTAAACGTGACAATGCTGGCTAAAACAAACAACACTTCCACACTACATGCACCACAGAACAAAAAAAACGCCTAACATGCACAAACCATACGTAGCCAAGAAAAAATAATGGTATCCCCAACACTAATTTAATGTTACCAGGTTCTATCGGAACTCCCCTTGAATGAGGTATTTACAATTATTATAATATTTTTGTAGATTATGTAGCCTGCTATGTTACTATGGATATGACGTGTATATTTGATAAATAAATAAATCACACTATCTATATCTATACCTCTATACTTAATATAATAAAGATGAAATATTTTTTTGTTTGTTTGTTTGTACCGAATAGGCTCCGAAACTACTGGACCGATTTGAAAAATTCTTCCACCAATATAAAGCTACATTATTCCTGAGTAACATTTTATAATCCCGAAAATGGTCCTGTTGGGTGGTCCACGGAAGCTAAGCCGCGGGCAACAGCTAGTATAATATAATCAAACTGATATTATAAAGGCGAAAGTTTGTGAGTGTGTATGTGTTTGTATGTTTGTTATTTCTTCACGTTCAAACGGCTAGACAGATCTGGATGAAATTTGTCACAGAGATAGATTATAGTCAGGAATAGCCATAGGACACTTTTTATCCCGGCAATATGTTCCCTCGGGATAATTTTCGACTTTCACGCGAGCGAAGCTGCTGGCAGAAACTAGTATTATTATAAATGTGAAAGTTTGTGATTGCTGTTTGTAACTGTTTTCACACAAAAACTACAGAAAGAATTTTGATGAAACTGTACAGTATAATAACTTAATAGACCAGATTATATTCTAGCCTCCGCCCGCGACTTGGTCTGCTTCGACTTCAATTGGATCCAGAGAGAAATCAAATTTTCAGAAGGAAAATCAAATCCATAAATTGAATCAATAATGTAAATTCAGGTTGTAAATATAAATAAAAACAAATCCATGCATTCCATACACCAACATTTAAATATGTAAGAGAACCAAACTAACAAAAATAAATAATTATAACAGTAGATAAGTAAGCAATCGTTACAGTAGGTGTTATTACAACACGACTATCCTGGAGAAAAACATCTTGTTACATTCTTTTCAGAATGCGATGTGTTTGTGTTCGGGTTTTGGTGTTAGATACTAAGAACAGTGACAGTGTATAGTCTTCACTTATGTTTTTGTATTCAACTGGGTGACTGGGTGGGAGTTTGGTTTGTCATAGCTGGTAACACTCGCTGTAGTAACTTCAACTTCTTCAAGTTGGCAGTTCTTAAATGGCGACCACGGGTGACGGGTCGTTTGTCTGGAAACTGTCACTATTTATTATTTTAGATTTTTAAGTGTAGGTTCCGTGTTTACGTAAACATGACGGGGATTTTGCCTACATACCAGCGATTTGTAAATGGAGTTCCTGTGCCGTCCATTTCTCGGCGTTCTTTCCGCCTACGGGAAAAATATTTGATTGTTTCTGTACTTTTGACATTCGGGATCGTGTGGTTAGGAGCACTGTTCTACTTGCCAGAGTTTAAAAGTTCCAATAGTGTGAACGATAGTGTTTACAATGTTTACAAACGTATTCAGAAAGCTGGCCCCGAGCTGCTCATGCCGCCTCCGCTGGCACAAAATGACGTCGGAGACTTTCCCGTGGTGGGGATCGTTCATCACGGTGAAGAGGGTGATGATCCTCATATAGTGCAGGATAGGAACCGCCTGCGAGCGAAGATAGAGGAGGATATGGGCATGAAAGTGTTAGAGAGGCCGCAGTATGATGTAGCACCATCTGTGTCGTCTTCGCGGGGGCCGAGCAAGCCGCCAGTAGACGCGATCGAGGAGCCGGCGGCAGGTAACAACGCAGCGAGCAAGAACGTGTCGCCGGCTGGCCCGAAAGCGGACAGCTCCGACAAGTTTGTGGCTGTGGCGCTGGCGCCAGGAGCCGACCCTGAGCTCAAACACAAACTGGAAACTGTCAAAAAGGTGAGTCACCTCTTTACTTAGACTAAGACAAGCCTCATTCAAAGTAAACTATGTGATTATCAACAAAGTAGCCAGGTAATTTCACTTTCTAATGAATTTGTTTGAGGTAGATATTGTAATTTTGAGGTAAAAGTGTTAGAAACCACGCACCATGAATGAGGAAGTAAAATGTGAATTAAAAATTAACACAGCATAACAAAACATAGTAATGTTTGCATAATTTGGTTTAATTATACAACCGTTTAATTATTATCTGTGATGATACAAGAAGTAATACCTAAAAAAAATGTAAATAAAAATTTAAAATTCTGTTCAATAAAATGGAATGGCATTTTAATATTCATCTTAAAAACATATTAAAAACTGTAACCCAACTAAGGTCTATTTTACCCGGCCATAACAAATTGATTGACACCTTATTCATCAAAATAGCACAAATAGTTTATGTGCTACGGAGGACCATACGTAAATACACATACATACATACATAGACTGCTAAAATCATAACCCTTCCTTTTGGCTTTGCCATAGTCGGGTAAAAAGAGAATTATTTGCTACATTCTCATTCTCAAAAAAAAACAGTGCAGCTTAAAGTAAATAGTAAGCTGTGTCTATTTCTTATCATTTGTATTGACTGTTAATACTTTTATCAGTTTAAATATTGGGCATGGATAAACATCATTATCTAAATTGTTGTCTACTGATTGATAGAAACAGATTTATAGTGTTTAATAAGTAATCTGATTTAATTTTGTACTATACTAAATGAAAGTATGTATCAATATTTGTTTGTCTTTTGAGATTATTATCTTTACTTCTTGCATTCATTTCAAAAAATGTTCTACAATTTGTGAATGCACAGCATATGAAACAAGTCAACTTTGGTACCTACATCACTGTTAAGCAAATATTTTAGTGACACTTGGTGAAGGCACACTTCTACCTTAAATCACTAAATATGTTAATGCCAAACATCAGAATGTTGTCTTCTATGCAAATAAATAATACGATATACAATTAAATTGTGTTTATGTAATATTGAAATAACGTTTTAATGAATGCATGTGAAAGTATATACGGTACTAATTACAAATATGCAATTTTTAAGATTTTTGTTTGTCTGTCTGACTGTTTGTTCTGGGTAATGTCCGAAACGGCTGGCCCGATTTTCACGAGATTTTCACTGGTAGATAGCTGATGTTATAAGGAGTGACAAAGGCTACTTTTATCCCAGATAAAATCACAATGCCTGTGGGAACGAAACAAAAAAATAAAGGTTTGATGCAGACAAAGTTTTGAGCAACAGCTCGTTTTAAATAAGATTAGGATCAAACACATGATATTTGGAGCTAGTTGAGCAAAAACAATTACATACATAATAACACACCAGGATTCCTCGAAGAGTCAGGCAGACACACCTATCATACATCCTATTACCATTAACCGGGCACGATTCCATACTCTGAAATTGAAGCCAGGACCTCATGGTTAGCAGTAGTGCTTGCAAATACTAGACCAACAAGAGGTAAAGTTTAAGAACAAACATTTAATGCTTAAAATAAAACCTAAAGCTAGCTAGCTACACATGGCGATGAAAATAAAACCGGCCAAGTGTGAGTTGGACTCATGCATGTAGGGTTCCGTACCATTATTGCAAAAAATGGCAAAAAAAACATGTTTGTTGTATGGGTGGATTCATGTTGCTTATAACATAATCATCCAAGCTTAGTCTTTTCTAGCTATGTTTTGGTAACCATCCACTTTTACACGATGCAGCTAAATCCTGGTATTTTAAATGAAGCAACTGTTTCTCTGACCTGGTTACTAGGCCCAGTTACTGGGTGCTACAGTGCCAGTCACTACCGTTAACTATGTCAACACTAAATATGTTGAATCAAAGACACTATTATTGACTACCCTAGTTAACTGTTAGCCTTGACTCCAAAGAGGCTCTACAAGTGAGAAAGTGTAATCAATACAGCTTATCTACTTGTTAGATAAAATCTGATGCCATTATTACATAAATTTGCTTTAAATTTTAATGTAAATAACGTGTAGGGGTTAAACCTTATTATAATTTTGTATGTTTCTTTGGGTAGGTAATCTTTGGAAATATAGATCCAATTTAAAAAATTCTTTCACTGTCTAATAGGGTGTTCCCATATAAATGTGAATGGTTCCTGTGAGATATTCTATGGGAGCGAAACTGCGGCAAAAGCTAGCTGTTAAGTAAAACAAGTGCGAGTCGGACTCGCGCACGAAGGGTTCCGTACCATTATCGCAAAAAAAGGCAAAAAAAACACGTTTGTTGTATGGGAGCCCCTCTTAAATATTTATTTTATTCTGTTTCTAATATTTGTTGTTATAGCGGCATCAGAAATACATCATCTGTGAAGATTTCAACTGTCTAGCTATCACAGTTCATGAGATACAGCCTAGTGACAGACGGACCGCGGAGTCTTAGTAACAGGGTCCCGTTTTTACCCTTTGGGGACGGAACCCCAAAAAATCAACCGATTGTTTTTATGGGCAATTTTCTTAGGCCCTGTTTTGTAAATCTGTTAAATGTACATACTTAAAACAATAAAAAATGGTTCAAATGATTGACGCGTCATTGAGAACAATAATTAGCTTCCCTCTTAAGGCGCCTCCCCGAGCAAAACGCCGCGCTTGTCGTTTTTGTGCAGTTTTTAAGAGCTATCTACCCTTTACTTAAAAAGAAATATCAATTAAAAAAAATACATTAAATTTCTACATAATATTGATTCTAAAATAATAGTATACTTTTTTTTAAAGAGGTATATGTTTCACTAATCTCCTTCCAACAAAACCATAAAAATGAGAAATAATTATTGATAGCATGCATCTCCTCGTGAAGTGTTCATGTCATGTGTGTTATTTTTGTACTAACACTAATGGATAGACAATTTGATAACGAACATTATATAAGTTATTTTATTTTTCTAAATACCAATATTCGATTTTATAAAGATTTTATTCTAAAATCTAGGCGTATTCACTACTGTAATTCATGCGCCACCAGTACCGCTAGGCCAATAGGAATGCTCATATCTCATGCTGATTTTTTGGTCAGGGTACGGCCTTAAGAATAAGGCATTATTCCAAGCATCAATGGTATGGTTTCTGAATATTTTGTTTATTCAATACTTCACACTCGCTATTAGTCTTTAAATAAACAAATCTAATGGTGCGTAATAAACAAGTTCCACGCCCTATTGGCGCCGCAGACTCTAAAATAATAAACTTTATCCATTACATTCATGAATTGCTGGTACCCAGAAAACGCACTTCCACTCCAGATAGAACGGTTTACTGACGTCATTCCCTTCTTAATTATTTTAGATATCAGGACGCTTACAGTCTGCCACGACAATTGCCCGTGATTGATAACACGGCTGGCGGATAGATCTGTTACCGCGGAACACATGTACCTTAACTGTCTACGGCCATTATTTCTGCATTGCCGGGTCTGGTACCTTTTATTTTCGGGTTAGACTTTAACCGTTACAGGACTATTGGCTGGTAATCTCAGCTTAAAATCCGTGGTTTAGTTAATAGTGATCTTGGTCTTGCCATAGGCTTTTGTCCTTGCCTTCTTCTCATGCGCTTGCCCCTTATTGAACGATAGTCTCCAAAGCGTTTCTTCGGTAATATAACTAAGATTGATTTTGCCCAAAATCATAAAAATATCTTTCAGCAAACAATACTCTCGCAAGGCTATAATCAATGTGTTTGTTGCAGAAAAATAGTTATCGGCGATCTTATAAAATAGTATTTAATGCTGTAGCACAGAGCTCAGGGTCGTATGATAATTTGCTGTGCCTAATCACACAGTCGGCACTGCGCGACGCTCGAACATGTTAGTCAGATGCCCCGGACCATGACGGTATCAAACCAAATTGTATGAAAGTTGATTCGTGTTTGTCAGTCACCATGGCAAACATTTATTGATTCGACGTGATATCTTGGGTTACCCCTAATCCCTACTCTACGCTCATCTGCCTTTTCGGCTTTTCCCAATCAAGATGTTTCTTAAATCTGAAATTCTTATCTTGGGTTACTTAATGTCAATGTACGGTTGAGGTCATTCGGTTTTAGTTTTGGCAACCGGTCTGAGATGTCGCAATTTGTCATATTCTTGTCTAGCAGCTGGGAACAGCGAGGTTTTTGAAAACAAACTAGAATTCTGCTAAGTTTGGTTTTTGATTGGACATTTTTTTGATTTCACATTAGATGAGCTGTGTTGGCAAATAAATCACCAGTAGCTCCCGCAGAGTGCCGCTTAACGCTTAGCTAATTTGCCTTGTTTGTTCTCTCTCCTGCTTGATTGGCAGTGGAAATTTGCATTATTTCCTACTTCTCCCTTATTATTTTCTGATTAATTTCGTTGCGGGATCCAAGACAGTTAAATTTATTCTCCGGGACTTCGTCGAGCTTCATTGCCTCGGCGCTTTTCTGGTGGTTGTCACTGTTGTTTCTGGCTCTCAGTAGTTGCAATGGTTTGGGAATTTTGTGGTGGGATTGTACAAAATAAAAGAACAGCTAGTTTGACGCAGAGCTAAGAGAAGAAGGGCCTGAAGAATGTCTTTACAAGTATTTATAGAAAGTCGACAAGACTGGACACTCGTCTGTAATTCTGCAGAGCGTGAACAGAAAACTAGTGTTAAAGATAAGGAGATCTTCAGCAAAACAGGATTCATATATAGCTGCAGTCTGAATAAGGATCTGTTTGGAATGTGTATGTGCATCTTTTCATACAATTATTTACGAGACATTTTGAGAACTGCGCCAAAACGTCTTGATTGGCTGTCAATGCACCGAAATCACGCATGATGAGAACGGCCATTTTCAAGTATGGTCGTTCAGCCTAGAAGTGCAAGGCCACTATTTAGTAGAAGACTTTCAAGGTCTGATAACATGAAGAGTGGTTTATCTTTATTACATTCATGAGTGGAATGCAATTACCATTCCCAGTGTTGGCGTTATTGGCAACACGGCTTCATGAACTTTTATTCTAAGATAGTCTAACTAAACCACCTGCGGAAATAAATCGGCTGAATGAAATTATCTAGGCAGTAATCGTAAAATGTTTCAAGTCTTAGAATATTGTTACAGCAGATTTTTATGCTGCACGAATGGTAAAATATAAACGATTAGGTTATCGAACTATTAAACCAATTACCGTAACAAAATCACGTTAAAATATGGTTATAATACTTCGTATGTAGGTAATTGGTTTCTATATCAACAATGCACATAAAGAAGAAGAAAGAAAGAAAAAGTGTTTAATTGGCATAAAACGACATACAACATAATAACACGCTTATGCTAAACCCTTAACAATAGTATTAGTAGTACTTAAATTAAGTTAGTAAAGACGAGAAATAAATCAAACAATAATAACATATACTACCTACATTTTGTTGTTTATAACAGAAAGGAAATAGGGTGAAAAAAATGTCGTGATTGTGGCAAGAAGGCTTCCACTCAGCATAATGCTGTGCACGGCGCTGATTTTCAGTGGTCGCCTAGGACGTGACGTACCGAAACCAAATCTGTTATATATACAAAGAACATGAAATAAATACAATAAGATAAAAATAAACTACCTAAAATATGATGTGACCAAAACCAAAAGCACGAGTATCTTGAATTATTTACGTAAACATAAAAGTAATACCCGCAAAACACGGCACACTCCATGTTTTGTCTCATTTTTTAGCATCATATTTTTATCTTTACCTAATGTTCTAGGACATTTTTAATTACTCTATAAGAACGGTAAAAGGATTAAACAGAGCGATACAAAATGATAATTAATCCTAAGGCAGTGACATTAACGTAAATCACAGACGATAAATGTTAAAAAGCTGATGTAAATAAGATTTCGTATTGAAATATAAACGTTCCCCTCGGAATTTAAGATGTGTTATGCACGCCTTTACGATCCCGATAAGATCGTGCTGAAAACTGTAAAATGAAAATCAATTTCTTGTTGGGGATTGTAGAAAATATAATATTCTTTGTCCTAAAATTATCTGTCATACTCCTGCAGAAATTTTGCGCTAAAGTTCTGTTTTGTGCAAAGCCACTGCTTTCCAATTTTCTGTTTGATTTGCAAAGACTGCAGCTGCTACTGAATATTAAAATCTCTTCTTCGGCTAACTCATGGTGTAACAAGACAATATTTTTTTTGTGCTTCATCGAAAATAGAGTCGTTTGAAAATAACAAAAGTCGGCTACAAGAAATGCACGATCTCACGAAGAGCTAGGACAGTCTTAGGCAATGGCTTAAGGTTACACTAGTCGAAAATTCTTTCATACAAACGTAGTCTAGGGATTATTCCACTGTTTGACGATGTACGTTCAAAATTAAAAGTGATATCAATTTATCTCATCATTATCTAGCCCTGTATGGAAGCGAAAAAGTAAAAAACGTAAATATTTGAAAGTTATGAGCGTCGAAAGTTCCACATTTCGACACTAATTTTAACGCATTTTTGGGCGCAAATAAATACCATAAGAAGACGGAAAATTGCAAAACGGCTTCCATACAGGGATAGATTAGTAGTTCAACAATGCAAATAATTTTAATTTAAACAGATAGATTTAGTAGTTTTTTCATGATATCTAGACTGCCAAAGGTTTGTTTATAAAATATCGCGGGCTCGGTTTCGTCCTAAATCATTATCCATTTCGCTACAAATTTGCAAAAGTATGTATTCGTACGCGAACTATCTTCCTACTGCTCATAACAGCATCTATCTCTTCCTCCTCACGTGTTGTAGGTTGACATAAAATGCATTTTAACCCCGCGCACAAAATAGTTTGTGCCGTTGACTAGTGTAACCTTAACCTGGTAACTTCTTAATACTTGTGCGCTAGTTATTATAATCTGCAAATCAAACGCATTACAATTGCAGGCATCAAGTATCACGCGACACCTAAGTACATAGTGTTGATAACGGTTGGAGTAGTGTCCACTTATGTACTCAATCATACTGTGCTGGATTGTAGAAACTATGTTGGAATCGGTTAGTATTTCATCGAAGAACAACAGCTGAGTATTCGTGCAAGTAGAGGTCTAGGCTTTCTCGCAAACTTTCATGGTGGGCCGTTTGGCACTTCGTATTGGTCGATGACCGGAGGCGCCGGCTGCGCAGCGCGCAACGTGCCTCAAGCCACCATGCGCAGTGCGCACGCATGCATCACAAGTGAATCATTTGTTTATACTCGTTTGACTTACTCGTACTACTCATCTGTCTTGAATTACTACTACAGAATGCGAATACAATGTTCATTGAAACAAAGTTTTGCTCCACTTGAATTGCAGACAAAATTAATTCCTTCTCATTGAATTATTCAACAAAATTCTAAATTATGGAAATCAAGGAAAGAAGATTTCTTGTTTAACGATTAAATAATATAGTGGATACTTGTATTTTTTCATACGATCGATCGCTGAGTAGACGAGCCAGCCGGTTTGAGTCGTGCCAGGTTTCTGGTTCCGCAAATATTATCTCTGCCATCAACGCTCAGCTAAGGCCACAAAAATTCCCAGTCCTTATTCGGCCATCGCTTTGATTGCATCACTCGAATCAAAGTATATTTTCTTGGCTTTGTACAAAACTACAATCGTCCAATCAGTATTATTTCAGCCTGCGTCGTTGTTGTGATTGTGATAATATTTGAACAGCCACGGAGTCAACTAACACAAACTTAATTCTATTCATTTCAGTGCTTTGTTCTTTGATAACGTATTGTTTTCAGGCCACGTCACTCTGCTAATAAAATTAACGACTATTTTATCGATGAATTTCATGTTTTTTTTTTCAAGGTTCAATTTGTTTCTATGTAATTGAACGTACCTACTACTGCTAGAACCAGTACATAGCAACAAATAGGTATATAGTACCTAAGCTTAATCATACGCTCACTACACTACCGAAGGGAAAGTCAAGCCACTCGTAATTACAGCATTAGAATGCTGCAAACAACTTACTGTATGTAGGTTCCTACCTTTTCTGTTTTTTTTTTGGTGTGGGAAATCATCCAATGTGTTCTCCCGCTCTGGGTGAGGCGGGAGGGCGTGTCAGACTTTTACTGACTAAAATCCACCCGTGTTCCTTGGTCCTTTAGTTGGTTGTGCCAGGGCCGCGGCAGTGGTGTCTCATCCCATACAACGAAACCGTGACTGCCGACGTACTGTACTGATTATTTTTTGTACATCGATCGCGTTCGGTTCCGTTCCACGGATATAGATGGTGGGTGATCTATTTACAAAAAATAATCGGTATAATCAGATGAAAAACGCTAGTTACGTCAGCACGGTTTCTTTGTATGGGATGAGGCATCTGTATGCTAGTATTATATTATCTGTGGCCGCGGTAACTCTCTTTCAAATTTATCCGCGACCTAGACAGATACTGTATGTACCTAAGTTTTCTTTTAATACGAGTCCAATACTCATCTAATCTAGACGAGAAATTAAACGAAGAGCATTTTTTTAAGTGGAGACATCGCATAAATATTTTGATGTAAAAATATACTCTACAAATAAACGCCGGTGCATTGCCTAGCCCACAAAATGGTAAAAATAACTATGTAGAACGTGAACGAGTAGAGCACGGCATGACACGCGGTGTGCTGATCTAAAAAGCACATTCCGCAAATGCCGTGCAGACCCAGTTTACTTGTATCGGCGCCGGAGTGCCGTGTTAAGTACGTATATAACGGCACTCCGAATCGGTCCCGGCGACGGCGGTGACCCCACGACATACATTTCCCACAAAAGCAGTAAGACATCACCGTTCACTGCACACTAAAACTAACGACACTTTCTCGCTAATATACATCTACCGTATCGCTGACGAATCCGTTTTAAAAATATTCGCTTCCACGCTCAAATATTTGGATTACTCCATTGTACACGTTTAATGTATAATATAGAAATTGCTGCGAAAGAATTGTCCCGGAGATGCAAATTCCACATAAATTACTACAAATTGCGTCATAATAGCATCATTTTGACCCGTCCGACCTACCTACCGTACTTCCGGGGTCTAAATAGTATATTATTGAAGACTGAGTCAGCGCGTGTCGCACCTCATTCCAATTTTTATTTTATACAGAGGATGAGAGTTTTTAAACTGGTTTCCTCTCCGTTGCAAGTTGTAACAGCTCTTGCGATCCGTGCTTCAAAGATACACCATGCATTTGATAATGATCTACAGAGATTTTGTTCGATCTTCTGGTCTTCCATAGATTATTATAATACCGACACGATCTGTCTTGCTCGTAATTCCAAGAACCGCATACAAAACCATATGAAGCGTTATTCGTAACAAAGAAATAATCGGGCAATTGGCTGTAAACATTGTTTTAATTCGCATGATAATCCGGGCGGCGGCAGCGTCGGCGTCGGCAAAGCGTCCGCGTCGATAAGTTAGCGACAAGACAAACAAAACCTTGTTGACGACGGAGTTAGGCTTGTTGAGAGCAAACCGGGGCAATTAGCTGTCCCCCAGTATCGCGTCGAGGGATGCGATAAAAAAAACTCGGTCAAGAGCGAAACTCTCCTTGCTGATTTAGGGTCCTCTCCTGTGTGTTTAGGGTGACGCTCAAACTCAGAACTGTGTCCTGAACTGCGGTGACAAAATTAGAGGAATTTAAACACCACAGCTGCCCCTGAAGGACGTGTCCGTGAGAAATGTTTGAGTATTGATGTAGGTGACATTAAAGAGTTTGGAAGAAACGATCAACTGATTATTTCAAAGGCAGCTGGTGAGGAAAGAGGGCGGATACCGCTGATTAGAGACGTATGGAAGAAGAAAACATGCTTGCTACATGTGCGCAGAATTCTTGTAGACTGGATTAATGTAGGTGAAATTATAGATTATGGAAGAAACGATTAACTGATTATTACAAAAGAATCGGTTGAGGAAAGAGGGCAGATACCGCTGATTAGAGACGCATGGGAGAAGAAAACATGCTACATGTGCGCAGAATTCAAGTAAATTGAATTATTGTGGATGACATTATAGAGTATGAAAGTAAAGATTAACAGATTTTTACCCTGTGCAATAGGACCGCCCATTGTACACTTATATCTATAAATGTTTTGTCCTGTAATTATTTAAGTGGTGTACAATAAAGTATATAATAATAATGAGGAAAGAGGGCGGATACCGTTGACGGGAGATGTATGGCAGAAGAAAACATGCTGCAAATTCGCAGACTTCAAATAAATTCGGTTATGGGCAGGAAATTTATAGTAGGCGGCTTGCCTCATATTCTCTGTTTGTTTAAAAAATTGTGGGTATATATGTGTGTAACAGATACAGTAACCATCAATTTTTTTCTTAAACAAAGAAGGAAGGAAATTCATTGAACCATGTCGCATTAAGATAGAGAGTGGATGCTGCTTCTCAATTTTCTGTGACAAAACACCGGCGTCATATTGAGTTATCAATTCTGAAAAACAATCAGTTTATTGTTCGAAGAATTTTAAAAACATAACTATGAATCAATGTATTTCGAATTTGTTGTCCGGTTACTCAATTTGAGTATAGTTTACAAATAAATCTTAAATAACAATTTAACAACAATAAATACCATTCGGCAATCGGATCTGTAATTGTAACAAGATAATAAAATAACATTCTCCTGCGATTGATGAAGTGGCTAAGGTCGTCTACAGCCAAAAACATTCTCCACTTGCAATAAAAAATGAAATGTTACGGACCGGAGCCGTGAGCACCGGACCAATCGCAGCAATATCATAAAAGAGTCCCGTTTTAATATTTTTGAAAAAGGAACTACGGTAATATCGGCTTATCTGACAGCTCGCCATAAGTTTATCAAAACATTAAAATAATAATATTGTAATAATTGTTAACGGTATCTTTGTTATCTTAGGCCCAGTTTTTTTATCCGTAGTTAAGTTAACCAATGGTTTAAAATTACGGTAAAACGCGTTTATTCCTAACTAGCTTCTGCCAGCGGCTTCGCCCGTGCCTTCCTCTTGAATCACTCTATCTATTAAAAAAAACCGCTTGTCCAAAGTAGTATCAAAATCCGTTGCGTAGTTTTAAAGATCTACGCATACATAGGCACAGACAGACAGCGGGAAGCGACTTTGTTTTATACTATGTAAGGATAAATATGATGTTTATTTGTGTGACCTACAGATAGTTGTTCCTGCTCTGAGTGTTTGTGTATGTGAGTTTATAATGTTTCAAAATTAAAAAAAAAAAATTAAGTCTCCAACTGTTCCAAGTGTTTTACCGAAATTTGCAACCATTAGTTACCATAAGTTGAGTTAAAAATTGGGCCTCAATAATAAATGTTATTGTCGAACGTTGCAGGTGATTCCGAACGGTCTTTCAACTTTTGTAAGCTAACTGGGTAGTCTTTAGTAGTTTTTAGATTTTATCGCTGTTTTTCCTTGCAGTAAAACTCCAAGCGTTACAAATTTTTCTCCGCCTTACAAAACAACTGCTTCGCCGCTTATGTAACGTATTGCATTCACTTGTTTTACAATACTACAATAAACTTACTAGAAAGCTTATGCATTTCATTTTCTATTTCCAACCTTGATTGAAAAATCAATCTATCTATCTTTATAAATAAAAGAGAAAGTATGTATGTATGTTCCTTTTAGTCTCCGAAACGGCTGGACCGATTTTAAAAATTCTTTTACCGTTGGGAAGCTACACTATCCCCGTGTGACATAGGCTACCATTTATCCCTGTATTCGAACGGGAACGGGAACTACGCGGGTGAAACCGCGAGAAGTCCGCTAGTATCTTATAAACTTTAAACTAGTGTTTATTCTGAACTGACAAGAATATCAATGTTTAATAGGAGACTAGCTTCTGCCCGCGTTCAAAGTTAAAAAAGGTGCTCCGATCGCCACCAAACTTTTCAGGATTATCCGCTGGTCCCATCAAACAATTGTCTGAAAATTTCATTAAAATCGGTCCAGGCGTTTCGGGGTCTATAAGGATCATACATACATACTTTTATATATGTAGATAGATAGATGAAGGTATACAGTAAAGTGTAAATGTAGCGTTATTTAATTTAACTATTAAAACAGTTCTACCGTTAGGTAGCCTGTATCTAGGAAAATGACATCAAATTGATTGAACCGCTATACGATCTTTATGTATTTCGCTCTTGACCGGACAACATCGACAAAAAACTTGAAAACTACAAATAATATTTTTACGATCGAGATAAAAACTGATGCATTATTTCGTGACTACGTACCATAACAACACTTTGTTCAAACAATACTCCGTCTAAAGAATTTCGCAGACATTAAGCTTATCATCTTCGTAGTTAATAAATTACACATACTAACTAATGATGTCATAGTGTTTCCGGTGGCTTCAATCGTGTGACCGCTTAAATTAGTTGCAACTACATAATCGTATGAATAGCGCCGGTCCGGTCTAATGCCTGTCGCAATTAGCACAGAGGACGTCCCGGAGAACTTTTATTGCGTTTAATGTCCGCGCAAACAGTCGCCGCCGGGACCTCATCACTCTACGCAGTACTGGTGGTACTACGAACTCGATATTGCCTCATAAAAATGTTAATTAGATGCCAAGTGACACAGCTCTCTTTTCGACACACGTTATTACTCACCGCACCATTGTCATTGTTTAAGGTTACACTAGTCGACCATTCTTCAATACAAACGTAGTCTGGCGATTACTCCACTGTTTGACGATTTACGTTCAAAATAAAAATTTATATCAATTTGACGAATCATTATCTAGCCGTGTATGGAAACAAAAAAGTAAAAAAAAAGAATATTTGAAAGTTATGGGCGTTGAAAGTTCCATATTTCAACACTAATTTTAACGCATCTTTGGGCGAAAATAAATACCATAAGAAGAATGAAAACAGCCACCATACAGGGATAGATTAGTAGTTCAACAATGCAAATAATTTTATTTTGTACAGATACATACAGTAATTTTTTCATGATATCCTGACTCCCAAAGGTCTTTTATATAAAATTTCGCGCGCTCGTTTTCGTTCTAAATCATCGTCCATTTCGCTACAAATTTGCAAAAGTGCTAATTCGTACGCGAACTAGCTTCTTACTGCTCATCACAGCATCTATTTCCCACGTGTTGTCAGATGAGATGGCATGCATTTAACCCCGCGCACAAAATAGTTCGTGCCGACGGCTAGGGCAGCCTTAAGCCTCCGCCGCGCACTGCCGTTTTTGTGTTCCGTCTGTTGAGTTGAGTACGATGTACGTTTACATAACGGAGGCACATCGCATCCACTGCAGAGCGATTGTACTTTTTGTCTGTGGCTGATTATGAACGTGGGCTGGAAATCTACAGATGAAAAAGTCTAACATGTTGGCGCCCACATTACTAAATGAACGCTACCGAAATGCTTAACCAAATGGACAGACGACATTGTGGTAAAAATGTTTCTTGGTTATCCCGACTCCGAGTCAAGATTCCTGAGTGACATTTCTTATTAATTTGTTTCATCTTTATTTCTTTAGAAGCTACTGTTGACAAAATCAACATTGACGTTTGAAAACTGTTGTCCCCACATATCAATATATAAAATTTTTACTTTTCCAAGAACATTTTATAAGTTGGTTGACTATTTACTTGTAAACTTGTAAAGCCTACTTAGGTGTGATAGTTTTCCTTTAAATTTTTGATTTTATTCTCGGACGAACGTACATGGCGAAACTGTAAGGATTCCTTTTTGACTACGGTACACTAAAAACCGGCCAAGTGCGAGTTGGACTCAGGCACGATGGGTTCCGTACAATTATCGTAAAATACGGCAAAAAAATCACGTTTGTTGTATGGACAAACTTAAATATTTATTTTATTCTGTTTTTAGTATTTTTTATTATAGCGGCAACAGAAATACATCATCGGCGAAAATTTCAACTGGCTAGCTATCACGGTTCATGAGATACAGCCTGGTGACAAACTGGTGTCTGTACACTTCGCATTTGGCCGGTTTTATTAAAAAAACACGCTTTCCTCAAAAGATAAAATCAATTAATCTTTGTTATTGCATTAAGCGGACTAATATGATAGGTATTCATAATACCTTGTTGAAGTGTACAGTGCAAAACAAACCCTTCCTTTTATTTATTTAATTCACCGGTCACAGATCCAATATCTAAAGTGGTTACTTAGCAGTGGCCGGTAGGATATATCGTAATGAGTATCTTCCGTTCCTAACCACACCAACTTGGACCCTCCTTTGTCCATTGGCTGGCTCGTTCTTCATCCGTGTCAATGAACTGCAACAAGACAGTACGAAAGCGAAAAACCCCTGTTAGCTAGATTAACTTTTATCTAGATTAATATTCATGACTGTTTCAGATAAACGTGCTGAACTGATTGATTAAATTCTATAAGTTAAATGAATTTGCATAAATATCAATGATGGCTGCTTTAGTGTGTGTTATGCAAATATTTGAAGGAACTTGCTAAACAAGTTTTCCATAATGCCCGGACATATACGTTATGTACATATATGATTTGAGTCATTCAATACACATTCCTCGTCAGTTCAGTTGATCTCAAAAGTTTTCGTCCAATGGGGATGTGAACTGCCTTTTTATCACGATAGGTGGCGCATCGTCGCTATGGCTATTGAAAGCTGTCAAATCAATACATTTTGTAACCTATCATTCAGTAGATTTTAATTGTCTCGAAATATGCCTCTGTTTGCTGTACCAGAATGTACCCCCGGTGTTCATTGATTGCCCAAAGATACGCTTAAAATACTGGGAAAAGGCTATACATATTTATAGGTTATGTTATGTACCTGTCAAAGTAACTCTGATTATATTGCTTGGTAATCTTCAAAGACAAAGACAAAGATATTTTATTTCAAGTAGGCCACCAAGCGGCACTTTTGAACGTTAGGTACATTAAAATTTACAAGTTATAACAGTTGATTCTACCGTGCATTCGGAAAGTAGCTTGTTATGGAGAAGAATGCACAAGAAACTCCATACTTACTCTTTTAAAGAAAATGTTTTTTTACAATATTTAGTTACATAAGTACATACATTAATAAATTCATATATGTGAGGACAATGCACCCAGAATAGCACTACACACAAACTACGTACAGGCATAAAGTAATTAAAGTACTCACACATGTACTGTGCAGTTATATAATAGATGCTAGAAAAGCATTAACATCCGAAGCAGTTAAGTTATGACCAATCCCAACTGACGGCGTCCGTTCACGAACATGACGCATGAATGGCACCACCCAGCTCAACCATCATGAAGGGAACCGGATGATCCAACACACGCGCCACCATCAGAGAGACATTTGAGAGAGCATGACACACTCAACTGCCAGGGCACACACAAGTCAACGAACGACACACAGGTACAGTAAATGTTAGATTTACAGTTGGGTACATAGTACTCACACACGTGCCGTGCAGTTATACAATACTAAGGAAATTGAGTTTCCTTAGTATTGTATAAGCTTCAGCGATATAGTGGAGCTATTAACGTATTGATTAAGTTCTACAGCAGGAATGTCATTTGCTTGGCCTTCAGAAGCTTGAGGGTTTTGATTGCCGAAAATAAAATAAAACTTCTAACCTAAATTGTAAAGAATACCAACACATTAAAGTAATGTTCTCTCATTTTTTGTAAATTTTCCTACCATGAGTCAAGTAAGAATAAACTCATTACAAATAAAAAAAAACATCCAAATCTAGAACGTATCACCGATGAAAAATATTTTATTATATAAAAGACTGCCTCTCAATAAGATCTGTTGTCTTTTCAGTTATCCTTGCTCCTCATTTTTTTAGTTTGTCTTTCAATTCCTTAAGTTTCCAGGGACAATATATATTATCAATAACGATGGTAGACTAGTTTAAACAAAAAAATTACAAAAAATCGTGATGAAAAAAAAACAAAGCAAAAACTATTTGACAGTAGACATTGCGCCGCCAGCGACATCTGGGCTAAGCTTTACGCGCGAGACACAAAAATATCCGAGTGTAATTGAGCACTTTTATGTCCCACTAGCTGTCCCACGCGGCTTCGCTCCCGTCAACTGGCTACGTACCTACCCTACCCTACACCTACTCTACACCTACCCTACACCTACCCTACACCTGCCCTACACCTAATATTCTTTCCCGTTTTTGCAACATTTTTCATTTATGCTCCGCTCCTATTGGTCGTAGCGTGATGTTATATAGCCTATAGCACTCAGGAATAATGTAGCTTTCTACCAGTGAAAAAATTTTTAAAATTGGTTCATTAGTTCCAGAGATTACCCCCTACATTCAAACTTACAAATTTTACCTCTTTATAATATTATTAGTATTAGTATATTAGTATTAGTATATTAGCATTAGTATATTAGTATTAGTATATTAGTATTAGTATATATTAGTATATTAGTAAAATTAGTAATTAGTATTAGTATATTAGTATTATAGATTAGATTAGATTACAGTTTTTCTGCAACGGTTACAACAACGTACATTGATGTTCGTGAAGAAAGAGTGTGGACTAATGGACTGTGAAAAGAAACCGGACACTTCGTTTTTCTTACTTTCTTAGTTGGCCCTCTGGGAATAGTACTCGTTTCATAATAAATCCAAACGAGTATATTCAGCTTACGTTATTCTGTGCTAGAAACAATAGGCGTTGGCAGCTGCTATCTTCTCTTCTCTCTCTCTCTCTTCTGATGATGTGATGAGTTGAGTAAATTTGTGTTTGTTGTTTGTTTAGCAAAGGTTCTTACATAAATAAGCTATTTAGCATGAAACAATGGCCATTATGGACACCCATGGAGAATAAAAACAATATTTCAGTTTATAATTTCGGCGAAAAGCAAGACAGAACTGAGAAGCTCTTGTTGAAAAAATAATAGTCCTTTTTAACCGACGAAAAAAAAAGGGAGTAGGTTCGACATGTATATTTTTATGTATGACCACGCATAGTGATCCGATTTCAAAAATTCTTTTTTGGTCTATTTAAATTTTAAAATGGGAAATTATTAACCGAGGGAAAAATATACTGAATGGGCGACTATTATACTAAGTAAGTAACTATTTATCCGATTTGAGTAATACCTTTTAGGAGATTTTTGTGAGCTGCGGTAATAATATTGTTACATACTTTAATTGTATTTGGGTTTCTATTATTTCTATTTTAGAATATTATTATTTTGAAAATAGCTGAACAACTATCGAGGCGACATCACTGTGCAGTGCGGGAGTTCGGGTTTATTCGTGTCCAAGAGCGAGCGAAGCGAGCTCGGGAACTTAGGGCACCCCGACACGGATAGGTTAGGTTCGAAGGGGATGACGGAAGGGGCTCCCGTCATCTCCTTCGTTAGGTTACTTTAGACCCTGCAGACAGAAAAAGGAGCCCTGTCGACAAACTTATATTTTCAAGTCGCTGTTTTAAACATTTGTATTCGCCCACTGTTTGTCGCCCACTTAGTATTTCAGTAAGCCATATTCAGTATTTTTTACACCTTTAATTTGATTTTTTTTTCGCTCGTTTAAATACTATCCTTTTAAAATTATATTATGGAACTGAAAAGCAATAAAAACTTTTTTACAAAAAAATACTACCGGCTTCCAAATAAAAACTTTCTTTTTGGAAGTCGGTCTAACTCTTCAGGGAATATAGTTTTGAAGTTTGGTGTAATTTCGCACAATTTCCCCAAAACCACCAAATCGCTTAGTAGCACAGAAAACGGCGTTTTTAACAACACATTTAACGCCATCTTAGAGACCGGAGCTAAATGACTCTAACATAAGCTAAATATGTTTGCTCCTAATACGCTTGTTGTTCCCGCTTGATGTTCGGCTAATGTGCGATAATGGGGGGTAGGGGTGTGGGGTAACGAGTCTCAATCATTCGCCTGACACGACCACCCGCCTGATTATACTGCTTATGAAATCATTAGACTTCATTACTATTGTACATGGCTTTCTAGTGAACATGACGCCTCATTTTCTTAATGGAATACCACTATATTAGGTATTAAGCTTGATAGTCTAGTTGTACTTTACATAATTGCGGTATTAGGTAACTAAACCCAAATTGCCTCTGACTTTTAACAGACCAGATTATCACGTCTTGACCTAATGTCCTATAACCCTTAGATGGGGCAGAGGGCGTCCACAGATGTCCTCCATCGCGATCGGTCGTGAGATTCACGCTTCACGTCGTTCCACGTCATTCCGATGCTCGCCGCTTCAGCCAACACATTGCGACGCCAGGTTTGAAGGGGACGGCGCGCGCGGCGGACGGCCACGCTTTCTTTTTTTTTCCCTTGGGGATTCCAGACCAAAGTTTGTTTGGGTATGTGGTCGGGACCCCGTTGGAGCGTGTGGCCAATCCATCTCCACTTGCGACGCTTGATTTGGCGGTCGATCGGGCTCTCGTGGCATTTCTCCAACAGCTCTACGTTGGAGATTGTATCGGGCCAGTAAATTGCGAGAATGCGACGAAGACAGCGGTTGACGAAGACTTGGATTTGGTGTGAGATGTCCTTGTGACCGTCCACGTTTAGCACCCGCAGATTTTCACGTGAACTTGATCTATTTAAGGCACAAACGAAAAGCCGTTAAGTTTTACAGAATTGCAGCTTTCGTTACATGGAATTTCTATTCACTGCATAGCGCTTTTTTGTTGGTCTCTATACAAGCTGCGTAGTTTTATGTTCTTTAAAAACTGACAGATTTTAGTCGTCTCCTGTTTCGTATTTCACATGATACTTCATGTTTTGTATGACTATATGAGCGAATGGACGTGGTCTGGTTTCCCACTTTAGTATTTTGTTTAGCAGTCTCGTATACAAGTGTTAAACTAAAGGTCCTTAAAGGACATGTTTGATATTGTGTGCTATTTAACATCTTGTGTGATCGATAATTCTGAAATGCTTAGAAATTGAACCAATGACTTTTATAAATTCTAGCAGGCATATTCGGCAAATTCTTATTTCGTATCGTCAATAAAGCCTTTAGGATCTGATTAAATATAAACTTCATAAGTTGAAGTAAGTTTCTTTCTAAATAGCAGCAATCGCTTTGAAGTATTGGCTATATTGACATTGATTTAATATTGGGGATTATATTTGATAGCCGTCCGATAAAAAGGGTTATTTGCTGTGTCCATACAAATTACTTGAAGGTAATCGTACTATCTACGAGTTAGCGATAAAGGCAAAGTGTGATTTTGTAATCTTGTTAGCGATAGATAGCGTTCAATAATAGTGACCCACAATCGTAACTACTTGAAACACGCAGTATTGTGTAGCATGCAGTTATCCTTATCATAATGTAAATCATCTAGATTTGCCTTCCTTTTATTCGCTATCTGATCTACTACTTGTCTACTAACCGTGTTTCTACGTGTACCATGGAATGAACCCATAATTATTTATTTACTCAAGGCACGTACGCCAACCTTACCATGCCAACCCAAAAAATATTCGTATCTCGGTTCAAAGAACTAGAAAGGTCGTGAACTTTCACAATAAATGCAACACAGTTATTTTAAATTGAAGCTAAACAAATGGGAATGTGTGTGTGGGAGGCGATTGAGCTAGCTAGATGAATCAGAACCCTGGATTTTTAGCTCTTATTGAAGAAATTGAAATGTATAAAATTGAACATTCTATGTTGATCATACCAATCTATCAAATTAGTTAACGACTGAATACTGCTGCCAGAAATAGCCCTTATATGTGTTTTTACATTCATCCATCTGTCGATACACTCCTTTTAGCCCATCACATGCCGCTGCCTCTTAGATATTCTAAAATTCAAATCCAATATTATGTTCGTGAATGTAAAACGCGAGCGATGCTTAGCAAGAACGGTGCCTTATCTGGCTCGTTTGTCCTCCGGGAAGCTCTTTAGCCCGATACGGAGGCTTCTAGCCCTCATCGGTTCAGCCACGAAACGCCAAATTTATGAGAAAATCATGCTTCGCATATCTGTAAACTCTAGCCAAGAAATTTTAAGGCCAAACACGCGTATATCACACTCATAAGGATCAATGTACCTGAGTTCGTTGTACTTAAACAATGTTTTGTTTTGTAATACGTTGTGTCTGTTTACATTATGTTTCATATTTACACTTTCTGTTATTATCACAAGTATAAAGCGTACGAAATGAGCCTGCAATTTGTTCCAGCGTTCACGGTCTCTTTATGAGCGGAGTTTCCTTCTCGAGTCGTGAGCAATTTTGTAGCGAGTCTGCTCTAAATGTTATCAAGTGTTTTAACAGATTTGCTTTTAAGGCGATATATAAACCCCAATGCTAACGCAGTACTGGCCGTGCGTCCGCTCGATGCCAAAATATCAAAATTGAACCTCCTTTTGAACAGTTTTGTTTGCAAAATATTATTTGATTTACATATGCTATGTTAGTTATGAAGAAATACCAGCCATCAATTTTTCTGTGCAAAAATATTTTTAAACATCCAAGTCGTTTTGGAGGAGTTTCCAAAAGTTGAGAAAATTATCGTGTTGTTTTTTATTTTTTTAGAGCAAAACTATTAGTTACACGTAAAAACCTCGTGTTCAAAATTATGTACATGAATCAGTAATAAATATATATTTTTTTCAAACCTTTTAACCTAGCCGTTACTAAGGAGTATGCTTTAGAAAGTTACCGTTTTACGGCACTAAAGCGTATGTAGGCCCTTAAGGTTACGCTAGTCGATCATTCTTCCATACAAACGTAGTCTGGCGATTACTCCACTGTTTGACGATGTACGTACAAAATAAAAAATGATATCAATTTGTCTCATCATTAACTAGCCCTGTATGCAAACAAAAAAGTAAATAAATATATATATTTGAAAGTTATGAGCGTCGAAAGTTACACATTTCGACACTAATTTTAACGCATTTTTGGTCGCAAATAAATACCATAAGAAGACGGAAAATTGCAAAACGGCCTCCATACAGGGAAATAATAGTGTTTCAACAATGCAAATAATTTTATTTTGAACAGATGCGTTTAGTCGTTTTTAGGGTTCCGTACCCAAAGGGTAAAAACGGGACCCTATTACTCAGACTCCGCGATCCGTCTGTCTGTCTGTCTGTCCGTCTGTCACCAGGCCGTATCTCATGAACCGTGATAGCTAGACAGTTGAAATTTTCACAGATGATGTATTTCTGTTGCCGCTATAACAACAAATACTAAACACAATAAAACAAAATAATATTTAAGTGGGGCTCCCATACAACAAACGTGATTTTTTGGTCGTTTTTTGCGATCATGGTACGGAACCATTCGTGCGCGAGTCCGACTCGCACTTGGCCGGTTTTTTCATGATATCCAGACTCCCAAAGGTCTGTTTATAACATTTCGCGCACTCGGTTTCGTCCTAAATCATCACCCATTTCGCTACAAATTTGCAAAATTGTGTATTCGTACGCGAACTAGCTTCTTACTGCTCATCACAGCATCTGTCTCTTCCGCACGTGTTGTCGGTTGATATAGTAAGCATTTAAACCCCGCGCACAAAATAGTTCTCTCCGTCGACTAGTGTAACCTTAAAGTACTGCTTTATGTATGCAAACTGCTACAGGAACTAGTCTGTATTATTTTAACTAAACTATTTTGTCACTACAGTTATTTTTATGGGGCTAAACCACGGGGTTCCAGCGCTAACAAAGAAAATTTGGTTCGAATAAATCTCACTAGATGGCGCGATATGCATGGATTTGTTATTGAATTGTGTGTTGTTAAATTAACATTTTCTAGAATTGGTCATAAAAATTGTATGTCCTTTTTTAATCAACCTAAGCACAAAATTATGAAATATAGGGCTCTTAATGCACATTTCACAGATTATTTGAACGTATCATTTAAAAATTATTCCAATAGATGGCGCGGTTTTAAATTTGTATTGTTAACACATTTTGGTACAATGATTATTGGTAAATTTGGTAAAAACGTGCAAATAAATTCTGTAAAACAAATCGACTCTGTTTTTAAAGAAAAAAATGTCCCGAACCGAGAAAACACTTTTACTTGCAAGTCGCTGCTAACACCATCTATAGCCGTGGAACGGAACCGAACGCGATCGAAGTACTTCTAAAAATAATCATCTTAAACAGACGAAAAACGGTAGTTACATCGGCATGGTTTCTTTGTAAGGGATGAATCATCTGTATACTAGAATTATATTATCTGTGGACTAAACATAACTGGCAAATATGAGTGTCTTATATAAAGGAGCAACTCTGTCTCACCTTTCGGCGAAAAGTAGGCGTGATGTTACATTTTTTATGTGTGTTAATTTTTCATTACGTCTATGAAAAAAATCTATACCAGTGCTTTTATGTAGTGCATTATGCGATTATTTATTCAAAGAATGTATCATTATTTTTTAATAACGAGTTCGTATACCTATTGCAATAAAAACAACATTAAAATGTAGCTCGTTAATGTAAATTGGTGCCATATCGTTTTATGTACACACGAAAGAAAAGAATTTAGATGGCTATCGGTGAATAGTACTCCTGTGTTATTTAGGTGCAGACACGGTCCCAGCGCTAAGAAATAAAATTTGGTTTAAATAAATCTCACTAGATGGCGCGATATGCACCGATTTGTTATAGAATTGTGTGTAAAATTAACATTTTCTGGAATTGAACATAAAAACTGCATGTTCTTGTTTAATCAACTCTCCTAAGCACGAAATTATGGCATATTGGGCTTTTAATTCACATAACAAAGTTTATTTGAACGGATTATTTAAAATTGATGCCAATAGATGGCGCGGTTTTAAATTTCGACAGTAAAAACAACATTAAAATGTAGCTCGTTAATGTAAATTAGTGCCATATCGTTTTATGTACACACGAAAGAAAAGAATTTAGATGACTATCGCTGAATAGTACTCCTGTGTCATTTAGGTGCAGAATTTCACACGTTTACTGTTCCTAGAACCTGATACCAATGGTAGTGGACAGTTGCGTGCCTAATTGGTTCGTTACACAGCCAGTCGAACCATTTCAGTGAGAATTATAAGCACAAATATAGGATGCTGTTTATTATGTACCCCGTATCTAACAACATCTACCTGCTTTTGAAACAGTTTCGGTGAAGAAAATATATATGTATAATCATTATATTTAAGCATGAGAATATATTTTAGCAAGTAACTAATAAAACCTTTCTTGTTTCAGGTAATTCATGAAACACTTACTCGACTGCAGATGTCTCAAGAAGAACATTTGCAAAAGCTTACTGCGCAGTTAATTCATTTTTATATTTCCCCTCTCACAACTGCGTTATTGTGGCAATTCCCGATTTCCGTTGTTCCGGCAATATTTTCGTATGTTCCTTTTTACGAGGAACATAAAAAACGACTCAGGGTTTGCTTGTACTTGTGTTTGCGTCTTGGCCCAGGCCGAGGGTGCGAAGGGCGCGCGCAGCCCTCTTAGAATTTGAAACATAGATGCCTAATTCCTTTTGACCATTTTCCGAATGGAAAAATTCACTCAGCCTGCAGCCGCAAGCGATTACTCCTCTTTACGTAGTGATACTCGCAGGGTGGCGGCAGTGGCGGCGACGGCTCCACAGCCTGTCCACATAAATAATCGGGAGCTTACGAAAGACTTCACCCGCCCCAGCTTCATTCCACAATATCATGGAAACTTTCTACCAAATTGATCGCCAAACGTAACTCTAATGGCGTGTAGAGCCGATTATAATGGACAGTTTTAATGCCACCCACCAATTCCGAGGGATCCTTTAGTATTTAAGAAAGTTTTTAAATTAATTTGGTCGTTACATTATCGTAAAAGGCCGCCTGGAAGTGTTCACGATTGTTCAGATGGAGACAGTTATTATAATGGAGTGCGGGGTTGATGTAAATGCTACGTGCGAGTTCGCAATTGATTTGGTGAACTAACCGGGCGGTGGCTGTGCTCGTAAATTGGGCAGTGCGGATCCCTGAAGCATAAATCGACAATTGTCCTGTCAACGTGGGCGCCCGCCGCCGCCTCCACTACGCGCCGCCCGCCGCCCGCCGGCACCTCGCCTCACACAAAATGTCCACTACATATTATTATCAGTCAGTGCAATCTCTCTCTTTCACGATCACTGTATGAATTAAGCATTTAAATGCTGATGAAGTTACTTATAAATTCCTTTGAATCTCAACGGGATTTATTGCCCATTTATAGACTTTGCTAGCTGGTGCATGGTCACTTTATTCTGAAAAGGTTCTATTTATTCCATGAGTGGACTGCAGGCTATTCATTAAAAATACATTCTTTAGCGAGCAGAAGAGTTTACAAGGTAAGTCTTAATTTCTGGCAAAAAAGTCGCGAAATAATTCCGTGATTAAAATATGGTAGATGCCTACGCCATCGTGAAATAAGCTGAGTCTGTCGGTTAGGTTATACGAGTATTTTCATATAGGCACGATAAAAGTCTGTACAATATTTTTCGGGGTTTTATTTGCTTTCAGGAACAGTAAATAAGAATATGCGAGAGCAAACAAGTGCCGGCCGACTGGCAGGCAAACACAACATCCTTCCTTGCAGACTTATCGAGCAACTCGACTAAGTTATTACATTGGATATATATTTTAATCTAACTAGTAGGAATATACGTATTGTTGTGTAGGGTCTATTATATTTGAGGAAACTTAATAAGCTAATAACCTTGTGTGTATTAATACATTTTGATAGTCTTTTATTTGTCAATAGCAGATTGTATTGTATTATTCTTCTCGTACAGTTCGCAGAGGCTGTCTCGTGTTCACATTTATGCGCTTCCTGAAGGTCAGGAGTTCAGGACACATTCGCATTACGTTTCATATTCATGTCCCGCGCCCGTCACCGTCACCTAAGCATCGTCCTTAAGGCCGTACCTTGACCAAAAAATCAGCATGAGATATGAGCATTCCGATTGGCCTAGCGGCACTGGTAACGCATGAATAACAGTAGTGAATACGCCCAGATTTTAGAATAAAATCGAATATTGGTCTTTTGAAAAAAAAAACTTACAAAATGTTCGTTATCAAATTGTCTCTCCATTAGTGTTAGTAGAAAAAATAATTAATGAATACTTTACGAGGACTTTACTTTTCCATGCTATCAATAATATTATTTCTCATTTTTATGGTTTTGTTGAAAGGAGATTAGTGAAACATATACCTCTTTAAAAAAAAGTATACTACCATTTTAGAATCAATATTATGTAGAAATTTAATGTATTTTTATTAATTGATATTTCTGTTTAAATAAAGAGTAGATAGCTCTTAAAAACTGCACAAAAACAACTAGTGCGGCGTTTTGCACGGGGAGGCGCCTTAAGTTACTACTCCTTACCGAGTTTTGTCGGAAGATCGATTGCTCGTACTTCGCAAGTTTTTAAATCGTTAACATGTTCCTGGGACCCTTTTTATCATATTTGCTCTATCTCAATCTTCATGCATCCTCAAACTTTCATTTGGGCTCGTAAATGATGTAGCGAAAATCGTGATAAGAACACGAGCGCATACGTCGGTCTCGGTGGTAACGATTCCAGCATTCAACGTAACGTTCTGAGAAATCTCGATCTCGTTACGATAGTTGGTGCTCAGTGCTCAGCACCCCGGGGCCGTCCGAAACTTATCGTGGGAGATACCGGGACCATGCTGCCGTCGTGCGATGAATTAATTTGCCACCCGCTATTATATAAACTACGTAGATTGCAATAAAGATACACTCGGGTTTTGCTTCTCACTGTAACGTCGCGTTATTATCTTGTTCCCGAAAATGTACGCTAATTTACTGTACATTTATTATTATTCAATAAAGCCGCGTTAACGTGAAAGGCAGTTTATGTAAGCGTTTCAATATGGCCAGTAATGATAGCAATGATTAATGCTTTCTGTCTCTGATTTACATGAAATGTGGTGCTATTCCCCAAATTTATGACGTCATAACAACAAAGAGATGCTAGCTGGGATTCGATAGACAGCGATATCGGCTTCGCTATTATTCCTGTACATTCGAATTGAATCAAAGGCAAACTGAGGCAAAGACTTAGCTGGCAGCCAAAAAGTTGGGGATCCTTGCAAAGGTGAGAGGGTACTTCACGCTGGAACAGCTCCTTAATTTGTATCAAGCCCAAGTTTGATCATGCATGGAGTTCTCATCTCTGGAACGGATCTGCTAAATACCAGCTTGATTCATTATAGTCGATCGAAAAGCGGGCCAAGAGGCTCATCGGCAATGAGGCGCTGGTCAAGTCAAAGCTCTAGAGTCTTGAACATCGTCGCCGAGTTGCCGACTTGTCGGTTTTTTATCGGTTTCATTTCGGGGAGTGTGCGATTAAATTGCACGATCTTATATCTCCTAGCCCGTTTCATCATCGGACTACCAGACGTACGGCGGCGATGTGCCATTGATACATGGTGGACATCCCACGTATACGCACAGAACGTTTTGGGAACACTTATATTATGCGTACAGCTAAGGAGTGGATGGTTTCCCGACAGCTACGATCTTATAAGTCAAGAGTGAATGGGTTATTTCTAGGCAAGCGTGTTTCACCGTCGACCACATCATCGCTTACCATCAGGTGAGATAGTGGTCAAGCGCGAACCTATAGAATATAAAAAAAAGAAACCAATGTTTCTTTAATGGCTGCAACCTCCTTTTAAACGAGTAAACACTCTAAAAAGATTAAAACAAAGTTAGCTAGCGGTGAAATGGTAAAGACATGCAAATGTGAAAATTGTTGTTGAAACATCAAAGGAAAGTTCTCAAAAGTGGAAAACGTATTGTAAATTGAAAGTATGCGGGAAATGCGAAGTGAAAGTTTGCGGTAATGACTCAGCCCATACGTTATTGTTACTATACTAATCCTTGTGTAGTGTGGCATGGCTGTATGCTTCGAGTGTTTAGCGGTGTTGCGGCAACTGTTACATCATGTTTTGTGGTTTCATTTTAACTGTTTAGTAATTTAGTTCGCTTTTATTTTACGACTGTTATTAAGTTATATTGCGCATGATTTTTGTGTGTGTGTGTGTGTGGTTTGTAAGTCGAGAATGAGTGGTTGTTACATGAGCCCGGTGGGTCCAGTCGGGATGATGGATGCGGCGCGCTGGTTGCGATCCGTCATCGAAGCGGATGCCGCGTCCGACGGATGCTTCCCGAGCTTTTTGCGGACGTCAAGCTGTACATTAGACCGGCGGAGGATATAAATACACGTGCACTCGACAATATATTATTTAGATGAATACAAAAAGACTGAAAAATAATCATTTCTGTGAATGCCAAACTTGTACACGCTTTTCGGATTTCACAAAATAGAAAACGTGGTTAGGAGCTGTCAAGTCGCATAATTATGAATGATAGCATTAGATTCATTATTATTATTCGATATAACGTTTTGAATAACTCCCGTCTATGTATGGAAATGTATGAACTCATCAATTCCCCGACTGCTGTCATCAGCTACACTCTATCGATAAGGAAATCTCATATTGCAATGCGCGACTTGTTGCGATCTTACATAAAACATTAACCCCCCGCGGTGATCTGCCTTGGTTCGTTTATCGTATTATCTTCTTTATCGAGCAAACCTTCAACTCTGCATTTCTAATTTACCTTTATCTTTTTGGTATTCATTGTATTTAAAGGGCTTCCATCGCTCTCGTTATGGTTTGCACGGATTAAAGGCGTCGCTGTTTTTGGCCTGGTTTTTAAACGGTACGGGTTTTCGTCGTGTCGTTAAATAAATCAAATTTGAGGTTCCTCGGAGCATTAATCATGTTGCATGTTCGTCGTGTTTGATAATTCTGTCGGTGCCCGTCGAGATGAAGGGCGTGCGTGAGTGCCAGTCCGCGGTGAAGTTTTTGCCCGTCGGAGTTGGGACGTTTCGTCTCATTGTCTCACCAGGCGGCATATTGGATCTTGTCATTCGACACACGAACTAATACAATAATTAAAGCTTAATTTGGACTTGTAAAATTATGTCCTCGAAATGGGCAAAACAGAAGTCAATTTATAAATGCAGTTCGTAGCGCAGTTTGTTGTTAAAATATCTTGGGATAAATAGTGATAATAGGAGAGTCGTACCTGCAGTCAGTATGCTTTCAATAGGCAATATCTAATATGCAAAGAAGTATTATATCATTGAATGCCCATTCAATGTTCACACAAAAGACATGTCTCTACCGATGAGCGTGGTGTGTATGAGCTACACTACAGGTGAGGGCATTCAATACAGATTGCTTCACTGGTGTATCGAAATCGAGCCATTGGCTGTGATTCAGTCAAGCAGAGCATGATATTAATGTACACAAATCACGTTGTTCTCGGTTGAAATCTCAGCCAGATAAAAAAAACTTTTTAGCAAAAATTACAACCGACTTCCAAACAAAAACACTACAAAGTAAAAATAACTTCAATTTCGGAAGTCGGTGTTCCTGTTTTCGTTTCTTTGTTTTTTGACACCGTCAATTTTTTGTTAAAAAGTTTTTTATTTTTCAATTTTTAGTTGTGGTAGGTACATAATGGACCAGTTCTATAGGCTAGGTACCTATAACGCCCAAAGTGAAGCCAGTGTAGATAAACCCAATAACATGAAACTTAAATAAACAAAACCGGTGGAATGAGAGTATACCAGGGTCAATTGTTCACACCTGCGTACTCCTTTAAAGCGTACCAGTGTGATGTTATGTTATGAAATGGTGTAAACAATAAACAGATATGCGATTGCAGCTATCCCGAATGATTTGCCGTCATTTATTGAAGAGTTCTGATGTATATCTCCGAAGTTCTTCATCAAATCTTGATGAAAATTAAATGGGACCACATGACAAGAATCATCAAAATCGGTTCACCCAATAAAAAGTTCTGAGATAACACACATAAATAAAATACAATCGAATTGATAACCTCCTTCTTTTTTTGCGAAGTCGGTTAAAAAAATGATCCGACTTGTACAAACACAAACATGATGTTTTGTTTATGGAGACATTTTGATCTCAAAAGACGTAGCGCGTTTGTGACGGATCGAGTTAGTGGCGTAACGCGTTTGTGACGAACAGAGTTAATGACGTACGGCGTCTATGACAACCAGCGAAAGTGATCAATCGCAGATTATGACGTACTAAGTCCGTGACGAATAGCGTTTGTGACCTGGAGCGTGTAATCCACGTATAGGCGTAGAACCATTTTATACGCGTTTATGAGATATTAACTCATTACTGAATGCCAAATGAAGGGGTCAAGAATACTTTTTTTTTTATCGTGTTAGCGACACTGCCTTTTCATTTTTTTTCGAATCGTTTTGAAATATTGAAATACATTGGTAGACAGGTGTCAACATTTTTTTTGTTACCTGGCGGTGACTTTAGTTCGCAATAATGATTGATTACTCGCAAGACTCGCAACGCAACTACTAGCGTTCAGAGGTGATGGTCGTAAAGGAGCATCGTTACGTCCCAGGTACCAGGCATCCTAGAAAATTGGATTTTACATTGTTTCTGTGACACCGGAGATTTCTGCACGAGAGCTAGTCACAAAACTTTTATTCCACCACCCTCAGACATTTACGAACCGTCGTAAAACTGATGTTCCAAAACACTGAAGGTAGAAATAAGTCGGTTTTATATGATGCCTCTCTTTACTGGCGTTATTTATGTAATAAGGCAGCTTGTATTTTTATAAGCAACGTTTTATTTCATTTCTTTTTACTTGAAAATGCCCATCCATTTAATGAACTGTAAATCATCTTTTCAATTCAGTATAAGTGTTTCAAATTAAAAAGTTGAATATGGAATCTGTCCCGGACGAATTTCAAGCAATGAACACTAAATACCTCTGTCGTATAACCAAGCATGCATCGCATTGTTTCAATCAAAAACCACTTACAGTGGTAAATATGTTGTTCTTGGTTTCTCAACTAATGAGCGAGTGGCGCCGTCGCCGTCAGCCCCCGGGACGAGTGCATATTGCCTGCCTACTCCGCTCCGCATCGCTTTCTCAATTGAATTCTTGGCAAACAGACCCACTGCCTTCACTGAACCCCGACGCCGAACAAATTTTTACTATGAACATGAACATTAATCTTTCCTTTATCCTCTACGTCTTCTAAACACCTTTCAACTTTGAAGATTAATATTAAAACTTAAAAGTTTTTTTTTATAAGATTTTCATGAGATAAACTGTTGCGGAAGTTCCGCTTTATTGTTGTGCGAGTCGGCCAGACGCGGTGGCAGCTAAGTTTATTGACCATCGCCAAGTTAGCCTTCACCAAAGTACGCCACTTTGAGTAACTTTAACTCGGTAAAAGCTATGGCCCGGAAAGCCCCTTTTTCTCCTTTTATTGCTAAAGTTCTTTCATACGTGTCTTGAGAACTTGAAAATTCTCTTTTTAATGTTTACTTAGCGCCTCTGTGTGGGGTCAGTACGTTTTTCCAATTCTGCAGTGTCTGGATTCGCATTTTAAGTATATATGTGCTTTAGAGCACTTAAATGTTCCCGGTTGAGTCTGCATTCGTTGGCAGAGTGCCTGTGTTCACGAATTGTTGCTCTCAAAGCGACCTCGAGCCTGCGACGGCATCTGTACCCACCTCGGCATTTCGCTGCGCCTGTCCTGAGCACCAACTGGGGATTATTTATCTAAATTTAGAACAGTTAACGTCACGAGCAAGCGCTACTTCACAAGCTGTACCTATTGTGCTACTTTTTCTATTGTTTTTATTCTTGTGACGTACTCTGATTGCTCCTTTGCTTTTTGCAACAAACGATATTCACATTCTTTTGGTCATTTTGTCTGCGCACCTGCTTCACGTCATTCAATACAAAACTTCAACAGTATAATAGTACATTATGGTACAAGTGTGCAATGTTGGTGATTACCGCTGAGGCGCCATTGAGACCCGAACCGTAGGTGAGGGTCTTAAGAGAGCCGAGGACGGTAATCATCAATACACACGTGTATCATACGACGTTTTTCAACACACTTGTGAAGAAAGTATACTAAAAAATCATTTTCAACAGTAAAAACGAGTTGTGAATTTTTTTTCACAATGGCGGGCAATATGAATCAGTTTTCCTATGCGCGCGCATTTAACAATGGCGATTGGCCATAGACTAAAAGAATGAGGTTTCTTTTTTTTGGCTTTTCGTGGATAGTGTTTTAGCCACGTAAAAAATAGGGAATTTAAATTTTTCTTAATTACAGAGGAAATAAAATTTATATTTGAGAAGGTTTAGCTTATTAAGCACGTACAAGTTCAAATTATCTATTTAAATACGAAGTTGCATGAAATGAGCAAGCAATAGTTACATTAATTTATTTGTACTATTGAGCACGATCTTTTTTGTATCGAAACTTTTTTAAGAACAAAGCAACTCAACCAATAAATTAGAAAAAAACTCTATAACTCACTTGTGAATAATATCAATGAAAAAGTCACAGTTTGATAACAGGTATCATTATGTGCCTAATTGCGATGAAATTAGAGCCACTTTATGAGCAAGTGTGTTGAAAATATAATAAAACAAACATTCGTTTTCCACAATTGTTAGACTACCATTGATTTAGCATTATGCACTCATTATACAGTTCAGTAACACGACCTCAAATTTTTTATAATCTGAATTGGCTTACTTCTATAAGCAATTAAAATTGCTTCTGAAAACGTTCTTGCTTATATTTTCTTGTGTGTTTAAATGGAAATCTTACAATATCATTAAAAGGTACAAATCCAAAACTATATTCGCACAAAATATCGTTAGCTATTAGTATCGTCCTTTACTTGCATGCGCCGTACCAACTCAAATACAGCCTCGCCAATATCGATTTCGTCTACATGCTTTCTATTGCGTATTAAATTTAAATGAGAGAGAACCACGAGACGGTGGAGTCTGGTATTATGCACTTCTGCCTTTCGACCACGACTTACTTGCATTCACAAAACTTCAACATTGGTATTCTTACTTAAGTCCTTGCAAACGCCTGACTTCTCTCTACAGTTTAAAACATTCCTCTCGACTTTAAATTAATTCTCTCGCCTCACTTATAAGTCCAGCTTGAAGGCAGGATTCCATGTCATAAAAATAAATATGAAACTAGCGTCTCGTTATTTAATGACAATCTACATTCTTAACTTACGGTATCAGCCGGGCGAGCACGGCCTCTGTGATAGGCTTTTGAGTCACGCATTTTATCACGGTTTTTGCTCCCAAACTGTGGTAAAAATGTGTGCCTCAAGACTGTCACAGTAGGCCGTGCTCGCCCGGCAGATTGTGTATTCGTTTCCGTCATACCAAATGCAGCGTCTAGTATGATGAGCACCTGAAGATATTTCTACGCAAAGTTACTATGATGCCTTCGTGCATTTGACGAATGTAATTTGGTTTGCAATGTCAGTAATTATCATTTGTTCCTTGACCACTCATTGCTGCTTGGTCTGACAAACAATTTTATTCTGCGTCGTGTATTTGTAATTATCCTCTATTTATACCTGCATTGTTTACTAGAAACAAGCCTCTTGAAACAAGCTAAAGTACGATTTATATTGAGGTTTAAAAAATCTTTTTATTCACATAAGAATACAATTCACTTACATGTAAATATTATAAATAACAGTAGGTAGATTAATTATTGTTGGAGTTAATACAGAGGTAGGTCAATATAAGTACTTAAGGTTACACTAGTCGAAAATTCTTCCATACAAACGTAGTCTAGGGATTATTCCACTGTTTGACGATGTACGTTCAAAATAAAAAGTGATATCTATTTGTCTCATCATTATCTAGCCCTGTATGGGAGCAAAAACGTAAAAAAAGAAAGTGTTTGAAAGTTATGAGCGTCGAAACTGCCACATTTCGACACTAATTTTAACGCATTTTTGGGCGCAAATAAATACCATAAGAAGACGGAAAATTGCAAAACGGCCTCCATACAAGGATAGATTAGTAGTTCAAAAATGCAATAACTTTATTTTGAACAGATAGATTTAGTAATTTTTTCATGATATCTAGACAGCCAAAGGCCTGTTTATAAAATTTCGCGCGCTCGGTTTCTTCCTAAATCATTATCCATTTCGCTACAAATTTGCAAAAGTGTGTATTCGCACGCGAACTAGCTTCCTACTGCTCATCAAAGCATCTATCTCTTCCGCACGTGTTGTCGGTTGAAATAAAATGCATTTTAATCCCGCGCACAAAATAGTTCGTGCCGTTGACTAGTGTACCCTTAATAAAATTTTGAGGTTAGACCAAAAATACAACAATATTTTGGTTCGACACTGGTTCAAACATTGAAGTAAACAAGTTACCGTTCGTTACAATTACAACACGGACAAGCTTAAGGCGATATATACACCCCAATGCTAACGCAGTTCTGGCCGTGCGCCCGCTCGATGCCAAAATATCAAAATTGAACCTCCTTTTGAATAGTTTTGTTTGCAAAATATTATTTGATTTACATATGCTATGTTAGTTATGAAGAAATACCAGCCATTAATTTTTCTGTGTAAAAAAAATTTTAAATATCCATGTCGTTTTGGAGGAGTTTCCAAAAGTTGCGAAAATTATCGTGTTGTTAATATTTTTTTTAAAGCAAAACTGTTAGTTACACGTAAAAACCTTGTGTTCAAACTTATGTACATGAATCAGTAATAAATATTTTTTTTTTTCAAACCTTTTAACCTAGCCTTTACTAAGGAGTATGCTTTAGAAAGTTGCCGTTTTACGGCACTAAAGCGTATGTAGGCCCTTAAATGGATATGGCTCGAAACTATTTCAAGGAAAGTGCGTTCTTTAATATTAATTATTTGACTAGCTTTTTATAAGTAGTAGTGCATTATTCTTTGAGGTCTCTGGGTAATTTATTATATAATTTGGATCCTTCATATAAAATAGATTTTCTGCCGTAGTTTGTTCGGGTTGAGTGTAGTTGTAAAAAGTCTTGTTCACGTCTTAATGTCATTTTGTGTATTCTTTTTGATTTTGGTAAAGGTAATGATTTATATTAAGCACGTAACCAACGTTCGTAGACTTAAAATCTATAGTTTTCTACAACTTTAGGATTAAGGACTTTATCCTGGTATCCAAAACTGATATTTGAACCAATAGTTTGTAAAAAAAAAACTATCCTGAATTTCTGAAGTGTTTGTCATACTCATAGTTGATTATGTCATCAATTGGCTTTGGCAAACTTTCTTTATATAGCATTACAAGGCTTGTGATCTACCAATGACTACCATCAATATGAGAGCAAATATAAAAAAAGCCGGCCAAGTGCGAGTCGGACTCGCGCACGAAGGGTTCCGTACCATTTTCGCAAAAAACGACAAAAATAACACGTTTTTTATACAACAAACGTGTTTTTTTGTCGTTTTTTTGCCGTTTTTTTGCCCCCCTTAAATATTTATTTTATACAGTTTTTAAAATTTGTTGTTATAGCGACAACAGAAATACATCATCTGTGAAAATTTCAACGTCTTGCTATCACGGTTCATGAGATACAGCCTTGTGACAGACGGACAGTGGAGTCTTAGTAATAGGGTCTCGTTTTTACCGTTTGGGTACGGAACCCTAAAAATGCTAACAAAAACATATTAATATACCACTATGCTCTACAGTTACGCGCAATTTTTTTTTGCCTTGTTCGTTTCTTTGAACAAACGCCAAGGGGCACCTTGTTGCCCAGTTACTGGGTTGTGGAGGTCAGACAGGCAGTCGCTCCATGTAAAACACTGGTACTTAGCTGAATCCGGTAAGACTGGAAGCCGACCCCAATATAGTTGGGAAAAAAGGCTAGGCAGATGATGTTCGTTTCGTTGAACATCATTTAAAACTATATTTATTATATTATTCCGCTGTAGTGTCGAATATACAATTCCAAAAAGCAATTAAGTACTGTTTTCATATATTATTTCTTGTAACTTTTAACTAAAATACTTGCTCAGTTATTTAGCAATACCAGTTTATGTAAACACGGAGAACGGGAGAACTTACGTTTAAGTTCCCAGAAGGATGTAAAAATATATCTACGGTCTACATTTTAAAGGCAATAGGCTTAATACGTTTTCTCTACCTCGAAGTTTGAAACTGGCGCGTCGTGTATCCGCTAACTTTAAAGATATTCAGCGAATGTCGCAGTCCTGGGTCCTGGGGGAGTAGTTACGTGCCCGTATGCAGCGCCCCAGGCTTCATGTGCGCGTTCACAAACACCGCTTCGCACATTTAAGGCATAAACTCGTGAGTCCTCCACTACCAACTTGTTATGTGCATCATTATACTCCGATTAAGACGACGACTAACGCCAACGACCTTGAGGGAACAAAACGCGCACTCGTTTCACACCCGCGCGACCCAAAATTTTGTCGTTTTTTGTACTTTCCTTATTATTCTAAGACTAAAAAAAAAGCCTCAGATCAAAATGTAGATAATTAAATTATCTTTGAGATGTTGTTGATTTCATTAAAATACGCCCAGCGGTTTTAGTGTGATTGTCGAATTTTTGTCCGTTTTAGACATAACTTTACAAATTAATTACACTATGTCATACAAATAAAACTCAAAATTTGCTTAGATCAAATTATTAAGAAAATAGTCTAATATAACATATGTTTTTTCCAAAACATTACGACTAGCCGTTTAGACGTGATTCACATTTAAAAATCAGCTACTCAAGGGAATCGGCGCTTTAAATGTAATCCGTCTAATTTTCTATAAATAAGCCTCTTGGTACAATAACCTTGGAGCTAATAACCCACGTCGCTAATTGGCCGCAGAAACATGGCTCACAATCACATGTTCAATTACTTCAAACACATTTGACGATAAAATTATTCTTGGTAGGTATGTCGAAGAGGTAGCGCTTCTTTACTGCAAGCATGCAAGCGCTGCGCTTGAAAGTGACAGCAGGGTGACTTTTGATTCAATTTGCATTTACGTTGCAAACTGCTGAACGGCGAAAATCTTTGAAAAAGAAGGCATCGTTCTCAGTACATCAAGGGAACGCTGACAACGACACGTTCTAATAGAAAATTTTCATATTCATAAGGACGTTGAAAATTTACATATAAAACGAGCAACTTCGCCTCCCCCGCCCCGCGGCGCAGGGTCGAGCACCCTGTTTTCCATTCTCTCTCCTTGTAAGAAGTCAGGAAGATTTTAGTTTACATTTAACAACTCTCCGAGACTTTCTATTATGTAAGCTCGAATTTACACATGATTTGTTCAAGTGGAAGTGCTTGTTATAGTTTCTGCAAACTGCTTGGAAAAATCTTTAAAGAACGTCGCAGTCTTGCCTGATGTTGTCGTAGGGTTGCGCCAGATTTTTGTTTCATTCGATTTATGAGCACAATTTTAAACTAACTCAGGAGGGACACTAAAAACAATAAAAACCTCATAATTACCATGAAAATCATTTATCGCCAAAGTAAATCTCATGAAGATATTAATATGCCGAAACACGGCAAGGATATATATTTTCATTTCGGAGTTCCAGTGCCTGCCTACCTTCCGGCTTCATCATCAGATCAGTTCTATGGTACCATTTTCATCAGTCAATGCCATCGCACATCGCACACTCCCCGAAATGAAACCGATAAAAAACCGACAAGCTGGCAACTCGGCGACTATGTTCAAGACTCTCTGGAGCTTCGACTTGACCAGTAACTCATCGCCGATGAGCCTCTTGTCCCGCTTTTCGATCGACTCTATTGTATCAAGCTGGTATTTGGCAGATCCATTCCAGAGATGAAAACAGTACTCCATGCATGATCGAACTTGCATTTGATACAACTTGACCAGTACAGACTTTAAGCTTTGGGGAGTTCCTTCGAATTTCATGGGATCCCATCATCAAATTCTGACTTGGTGACAATTGGACGAACCTTTCAAACAAAAAAATAATTTTTAAAATACGTCTACATTTGACGGAGTTATGCCTGAACATACATATCAAAATATATATACAATTGAGAACTCCATTTTGGGAAGTCTGTTAAAAATACCGGTGTAATTTAAAAATTCATTTGCTGGATGAAAAGAAATAAAAATGCGTATCGTTCATGCGCAACACATAAAGCCGTCTATTTGTGATTTGTGATTTGCCTGACGTAGACTTCTGATAGCATTTTTGAATGAATATACTTACCGAGTTTGAACTACAATCCGAAGTTGGATTACCCATATATTTGCCCAAAGATTTTGCGATTGGTAAGCAGAGTCAACTTTGATTGCTTAATTCAAACTTTGATTTCGTTTCAAAGGAAGCCGTCAAATGAAATCTCGAAACAAAAAATTAATGTTTAAGTGGAGCCACACCGCCACAAGTCATAAGGTAGGTAGTTACTAAAATATCTATTTGAGCAGTTCAGCATTTTCCGATAGCATCTATGAATTCGAAGATAGTTAATTTATTTAACGATCGGATGCAATCAATGCAAATGGAATCTGGATATCCGATATTGTTCGAAACAAGGGTAAAATGTTTGATTTTACTGTGCGGCATTTCAATTATGGTGTCGTCAGTTTCGAAGGTATCATATTGTAGGAACAGTTTACACAGATAAAATAGTGAGCAGTGACCGCGGACAGTGGCTCTGGCGTCTGGCATACACTTGGAATGAAATTGAAATGAATTGTTTGCCCAGTCAACTCCGGAACTGGATTATATGCGGTTTGCTCCCGCTCCGGCGTAAATTGGATCTCGAATGAGATGTCTTTTCCGAATCGGCTCCAATGCTTGTTCATTTTTAACAGACTGTGACGAACCAATGAATCGAGGCCTTTGAATACCGATTGCTTTATGCTGTACCTTCCAAAAATGATCATGTTGAATGATTCCATAAATGTTCATTGTATGAATTTTCAAATTAACTTTTATTGTGGTCAAAACAGAACTAAAAATGCACTGTCAATTTTCTGCGGTACTGTTAATTGTGGTTAGGTATTGTCCAAGTGGGATACTTGTCATGGTCTCTTATTATGGTCGCAAAATATAAAGACCACTAGTTGTCTCTGCATCACCCAAAGGTCGACTGGTAGAAAAATGCCTAAGGCATTAAGTTCACCTCTGTACGTTTGTCTGCTTGAAGTATTAAATAAATAAAGATCATAAAAATGGATTTACCTGAAGCGACTATTTCTTAGTGTAACACGCCTAACACATAATATTAGAAATTTTATCTTCTTATATTCAATTAAATTTAAGGGCAGCGATATTGGCCAGATAGCCGCCATAACTTAGAGATCATGACTTTCATATCCTCCATCAAGATGAAATTATTGAAATATACAAACATTATTTGTGATATTGGTAGCGAGGCGAGCACGCGCGCGCGAGGGTCGTGTGAAAACCTTATTGCCCAACAACAATGCGCCTCGTGACTGCCAATGCGATTTTGTCTTCAGATTAAACGCTGACATAAATTCCCTTGTATTTATTATATCGATACGAAAGTGGAATCTAGCCGCTGAACCGTAATTTATGTCAGTTCAACCAAGAAATACAATGTTTGATTATCTCCAAGTTGAAAATCAAACAGTTGTGTTAACGGCTTCTTCCGCAATAATTGATCTGTTTCGCTCTTTGTTGTAGTTACCGCCGTGTATAAATAGCATCTGTTTGCAAATTAAGCAATTAGTGACTCTTAGTAAACAAAGCTGGCTTTATTTTAATTGCATTCACAGAGAAATTCCAGCGACTACTTGTCGCTGAATGGCGGGTACTCGAGCGCGCCGTCCTTCCTCGTCGTCGCTCAATGGATAATGTACGTGCCGAACGCTAACTTAGCCAATCGCTGCCGACTCATTTGTGGCTCATCATTAGCTAGCTGTCTGCGACATCCGAATCAAATAATTATCAAATATGACATCGAAGCCAAACTCTCTCAGCTGTACCGATTGAGACATAAAAACTTGATGTCCATGAAGCTGGCTGCAATGCCGTATATTTGATCTGTATCAATATTTTCGTAAGTAGTTGTTATGGGTACATTAAATATGCCAGATGTTCTGGAGTAAAAACCGCTCGTGCAAGTAAAAACATCATCTGGGCATTATGTCTGTTAACAATGCGCATCTGACGTGCCGGAACCTTTGCTGCATTCTGTACGTACAATTAGTTTCTTATGCAAGAGCCTCTAAAAGAACTGTGGAATCATGTCTTTCTAGATTATGTATCACGTCTCGGCAAGTAAGAGATGCTCCGTCCCCGGCATTCATTGAATTTTTAAAACTGTTGTCTAAATAAATGAGCGTCTTCGTACAGTGGCATGATCGTGTCAAAGGAAAGAGCCTCTACATGACTTAAATCAGCAATTTCGTTGAGTATCGCACAGCCGGCGTTAACTTAGCTCCACCGACTTTGAAATTACATTTCGTCTGGAGAAAAGCTTGTAACTTTGTGGTCTTTTTCTCTTTCAAGGCTTTGTCTCGGAGAAACATTAATACAAGTTTCAAAAGCTCTGCTTTTAACCAGATTTGATAGGTTCTTGTACGTGGTTTTTGTAACTTTAACCGTTGTACTTCCATTGAATTGAAACTGTTTTTTTACAGGTTTTGTTAAAACTATATTTTAGTTTCTCAGCTGTTGACTGATTAAGAGGGTCTGGTAGTAATTGTGTCCACTACCGAAACTTTACAAACAGTAGACTTCTATCTTGGCCCGCATGACGCGATACACCCGACTGATTTTCTGCTTATGTACTGTGTTTACTTTGTAATGTGTATTGTTGTTTTGTAATCCAACGAGTCCACTTGTTTAAACATTACCTTTTGTGTTTTTGTGTATATTATTAAATATGTTAAGCTACGCAAATTGCTAGGTGAGCAAAGCGTTATAACAAATAGGTATATAAGTGTGAAAGACACAATAATATTGCGGGTTTTAAATTTAAACATTCACAGATCGCTTGGTCTGTAAAGTTGGCGAGCGTTTAGAAACTTGGTGGAGGCGCCGCTTAGTATTCGAGATTTCTTTAAAGTTGCACGGGTGGTGGCGGGATCCGGGAGCCCGGGAGGTAGTGTTGTAGTGTGCTCGCAGCCCGCGGCCGCCATCACAGGGAATATTAAGCAGCGACGTGCTAGTCGGACTGTTCACCGTTTCCTTTCATGCATCGCCGACTTATCTTGTCGCGTTTCGATACAATCTCGATTGCTACACACGTGATTTGAAAACGTTTTGGATTTAAAACTTATTCTATTCGCAGAAGTTATCGTAAGATAACCTATAAGACTAGATAAGGAATCTTGTAGGCTCGGTTGGTAACATGATTTTGCATCTTGATAATGACGAAGTCAAGGTCTAATATAAAACTGTTGGGAGAGTAACGGAATGAGTTCGCATTTTACTGGGCGTTATCTTTAATGAAAGAAGACACAATAAAGATCGAAAGTCCATCACATGCTTAGCCTTTGGCCAACTATGTTTTGGTCAGCTGCTAGTCAAATCGGATGCTGCTGAACCCAGTGATACCAGTTTCTTAACCGACTGCCCGAAAAGGAGGTTCTCAGTTCGGATGTTTCTATTTTATTTTGTGTGTTTGGGCATAACTTCGTCATATATGGATTCTTGAAAAATAAAAAGAATTCTGCAAATCCATATAGTGAAGCCTCTGGCAGAGGCTATATTAGTATTCCAATAGGCCTCTGTTGACAGCGCAAGGGTTCTAGTGTTTCTTAAAGATAATGTATCATCAAAAATGAAAACAAAGGGGCACAGCATATATCTTTCTATTTCGGTTTATGTAATATCTTTTAAATTGGTTTAATTAGTGTAGGAGGAACTAGGCGAGAGCCGAACCTCGTATTATGACTTTTTACTTAGGATGTTCAGTCGGATATCTGCGACTGCATTTCCTCTTCTTAAGAGTCTTTGGTAAACTAGCTAGACCCACTCAAAAGCCACAGTGACATTGAAACAAATGCCTAAGTTCCGATTCAACCTTTGTTTAATAAAAAACCTACTAAATCGGTTTTGGAATTGCAAGCCGGTACACAACCAGAATTTAGTTGGACTTCGCTTCGATTGACTAGTATTTTTGTCCGCGATTCCGCTATTGTGGTCTGTCTCACAGGAACCGAACATTTTTTCGGGATGAAAAGTCGCCTATTTTGACACTCCGCGATATTGTAGCTATCAATCAGTATTTTATCAATCAGTGAATTACTAAATTTTATTCGAATAAACCAATTTCAGAGAATTACAAATATATTATAAACATTCTGGACAAAAGTCTCCCTCCGTTCCTTCCACTTTTCACGAATTCCATTTATAATATTATTTGAGTAGTTAGTAAGTCGTAGGTTCGAGCCCAGGCAGGCGCTTTACTTTGTGTAAATTATTTCATCACCACTGCTCTCTAAACGGTGAAGGAAAACATCGTGAGGAAACCGGCATGTCTTAGAACCGAACAATTCGAAGACATGTGACATCCTCCAACCCGCACTGGGCCCGCGTGGTGGATTACGGCCCATTCCCTCCCACAGAGAGGAGGCCTGTGTGATGTGTCCCAGCAGTGGGAACATTAATATAGGCTGATGATGATGAATAGTTAAGGTTTAGTCATTGACAGAACCTAATAATGCAAATAATTGCCAATGCAATCAGTAGGGTTCTAAAGTGATACAAAATAATGTATTTTAAATAATTACGCTCGAAATGTGAATATATGCAGATAAGTATGATTGTCTATCATTACCATAAATGCTGGTTGTATGACGCAACATGAATTTCTAGTTCAGGAAGTATTTACATGCAGTCTGGGGACATAAACAATGGTTTCCTGTGAATTATCGCCGTTTGACACAAAAGAGTGCGCACGCGCAATTATGATCAAGGTGCCTTTGGTCAAAATTACACTAGTATTTTCAAGGTTAAACGGGGTTAAACAAAAATAAGTTAGAACCTTTTCTGATGAAAAATTACAATGACAGGAAACTACTAAATCTGAGTTTCCTATTTTTATGGACCAGTCATTAACGACCAATAAACTGCAATACATGTTTACAGTACGACACAACTTATGCATGGACAAAATTCGTAAAACCGATCATTTCCGACTTACACAACCAATAGAAATCGCTTTAATTTTTTATTTTATTTGATGTTACTAATTTTATTGTTATCAGTTCGGATGTAATCGGACGCACCGGATCAAGTCAGGATGGATGAAATGGCGACAGGTCACTGGAACAATTTGCGACCCACGGATGTCCTCTCAAATCTACAAGTCCGTGATTAGACCTGTCATACTGTATGGATCAGAATGTTGGGATGTGAAAAGGATGGATGAAAAGTGGAATTCATTTAGCAGAGATGAGAATGTTGAGATGGATGTGCGGCGTGACGAAAATGGATAAAGTGAGAAATTAGTATATTAGATACCAGTGACAGAAAAGTTGAAAGGAAACCGTTTGTCCTGGTATGGTCATTATGATGAGGAGGGATGAAAAGCATGTTACTAAAAGAGTTATGAAAATAAATGTAGATGGATGGAGAGGGAGAGAAAGGCCAAAGATAAGATAGGTCGACTGTATGAGGAGTGTAATGAAAGAAAAGGGAGTCAGTGATAGCGTGACAGGGGACAGGACGTGATGGAAGATGAAAACGTGTTGCGCCGACCCCAAATAACATAGGATAAGGACAGGATGATGATGAGTTCGGATGTGATCGGTTTTACGAATTTTGCCGATGCTACATCTAAGTTGTGTCGTAGTGTACCGTAACTTTTGTTTGACGCTAAATCTATCGCCATTCTAGTTGCCAGACTTTACCTATTCATTAAAACGGTTTTGAAAATACGATAAAACTTATAAACACATTGCGTCAAAATCCAGCAAATAAAGTTAACGATTTCTTTTTCACTAGAAGAACGTGATATATAATAAGTACTTTAGAGATAACTATACGTTTAAAAGCATTTAATGCTATCAAACACGGTACATGAGCAAAAAGGGAAAGATTTTTGCGAGCAGTCGCGGTCCCATCCCGCCTTTTCCATGTCACCCTGGTATTGCGCCAGTCGTTGCACAGGGGACCGCTCGTTAGGGACTGTCCACTAGGATAAATTGAGTTTTCTCTATCGCCTACTGTAACTGCCGTTCGGTTTAACTCAGCCACGTACTACGTAATAATACCCTTTTATACGTTTACTTCGTAGCTGCGATAAAAGATTTCCATTTCCAATGATTCAGTGTTGTGGTTTCGAAAACAAATACATTATTTACGTAGGATTTCCAAATAGTAATTCGTCATCCTGTGTTTTTCTTGGTTCACTGCAAGACTGCAGTGGAATTATAGTTCAATCTTGTACTCGGTTCCTTCAATATTAATTATTTTGGATGCGATATTCAGTGCTTATTTTGATTTCCTTAAAAACCTATGGAAATATAGTCCTGGTAAATTATTTTATGTTGCCCTAGTTCCAACTGAATAGCGAAATCTCAGCATCGTACGACTCAGTTAACGGGTTAACAATACGGTGTGTGTCTGACACCGACGCGAAAAAAAATGCCAAATACATGATTCTGAACTCCTAGTGTTGTAATTTTTCGCAGATTTTTCCTACTTTAAAAATGTAATTGATACCATTTTTTTCACAAAATACAGCAATGAAAATAAAATTGAAAAGCGCTATCTATCAGCTAATTTCCTAAAGTTAACGATAGAGGTCAACGCTACCGGCTAGCCGCTCCGCCCGCACTTTTTGTCTTTGTCGGCGAGCCAACAAAAGGGAAAAATTAGAAATTTAATTGAAATAGATAGAAAAACAATTTTGAACCGATTACAGTAAAAAAGCACCAGCAAAAAAAGCATATACCAATGAAAATTCCAACACTAGGGGATCCAGAACCATAATATGCTGAATCCATGGTATTTTTTATCGCGTCGGTATCAGACACATTATGTATAACCGTGCTTAAATAATCGCCTTGATTACCACACGTGCCTTTACCTTTTTATTACTGATTGAAAAAGCAGCATGCTCGTGACATATGATTTAATTCCTTAATAAGATCACAGTAATGCAAAAAACAGTAACTTATAATATTTTTTACGGCAGTCAGTATCGAATGGTAAGCGACGCGTGACAACGTGCCATAAGGAGTACCTCGGTCCCTATAACCGGACAACCGAACGTACTCTCTTCACTTACCAATTGCAGTAAAATGGCTATAACAATAAAACAGTAAGATAAAACTGTTGATATAGAGTAGCGATCGTGAAAGCCGAACCATGCTCGAGCCCTCGAAACTTTGCCAATATCTAGTGTTTCAGTCTCTCCGTGATTTTCGTCCGTACCCAACGGATACGTATCAGGACATTCGTACTTTATCTTTCCTTCGATGGCTATGGGTGGGTGTTTGTCGCGTTATGTTATGACTGGGCTTTTCGAAATGTTATTTGTGATTCGCTGAATTTTCTTATTTCGCCTGTGCTATAAAACTTCTCGTCTTTCATAACGCATGAGTTTTATTAGCAATATCCAATGAATGCTTATGAAAAATGGAAACGGATTTTACCTCTGTTATTGTTGTTCAATGTATTTCGTTATTTGTTCGTATAGAAACCGTTGACGACATGCTTGTTCGTCTGTATACCGCTTACTTCGCTGTTTCTCATACAAAATTAATCGTAATGTTTCGTTTCGAAATTTCTCGTTCCTTTTCCCAGAGTTGCAACCAAATCAAAACAAACTTCAGGTTCGCAATTGTAATTTTCTTCAGCTTCATTCATTTGGTGGCCGTAGTGCACAATCGTGTACGCCTTGCCGTAGGCTGCCTTAATTAGTACGGTCTACAAAAACAATACAAATAACTCATTACATTTTTGACTCGGCCATGATTAAAGTTGTGGGAGCGTGTGTACGGGACTGCGGGTAGTATGCAAATATTCTGTGCAGCGCTGTGGCGTACCGCACGGGCACCGCTGTCAGCACTCGTAAATTCGGAGATTACCCGCAGTGTGTTCCCGCTGTATATTAATGCACCACACAATAAAAACGTTGTCGTAAACAGTTTAATTGAATACGTAAATTATGATTACGTACCCTGCCATGCTTTCTTTTGCTTTCTTGTTGCTGGGATGAGAGCTTTGAATGGGACAATGCTATGCTAATGCAAATCAATTATTCTGTTTACTACTGTCTAAGCGAGGTTGTTGGAAGGTAAGATTTGTTGTAAGGGACATAACTCTCTCTAGCAGATAATGTAAAAAAAACAGATTGAAATATAGAAATGAAAAGTCCGACTTCAAAAAAGCTATTATAAACGATACTTAACTGAACGGAACCTTTCATCGCTAAAGTATAAAAGCCAGTTATTGCCCACTTTAATTTCTAAGAAGAAAATGTGCAGTGTAAAGATTTCTTAGAGCGCATTCTTCGAAAAAGTGCAGCAACCTTACAGTTTAAAGCTTAAACTGCGGCTTAGCGGCGCCGAATGAAAGTTTACACAAAAGATAAAGTCGCCTCCACTTCGACGCCAACTACTCCAAAGATTAGCTTTTCTATTTCACGCTGTGTAATACTCTGATATTTCATCACGAGGAATTTACGAGCTATGCGTTTAAAGCACGCCCAAAGGAATATCTGCCGCCTAAAAATAATCTTGAAGCAAGCACTCGTGTTTTGTTTAGTTTACCTCTTGGAGTTTTACTTTTTGGACCATGATGCCGAAGCGCGACACAGTAACTTTGTAATTCTGTGTTAAAAATGTTAATACGTTGATAACAAAACATGTTTTTATTTTATTTGGGAAAACAAACAATTGTACATTAATTCTTACATCTAAGTATACTACAAAATAAGTAAACGTACAATCCACAACGTTTCCACATATTACTAATAGTATTATTATAATTGCGTACAGCATGATACAAGTTAAATTGGGGTAATATGAAGTACATACTAAATTATTAGGTTTTCAATATTTTAACTAATTCTTTCCTAAATACAGTTTGAGATAAAGCAAATATGTCTATTGTTACAAAATGTTTGTTGTATGTTTTGACTAATCTATGGAGAGGCGCCCGTTCTCCCGCATTTGTACGATTGGTGGTCGTAGCAAAGAGCGGGTAAGCGCGCGCCTCTCGGCGTATTACAGTTCTAGGTACAACATAAAATATACTATTCACAAGTTCAGCGCAATCGAATTTGTTGTGTATAAGTCCACGGAGCATCATGGCCTGTAGTAACAGACGCCTTGAGTGTAGTGTAAGTAATTTAAACTTATGCAGTGATTCCTCATATGGCAGCCGTCCCAAATGACATTTAAACTGCAATGTTTTCAGAAACTTGCGCTGCATTCTTTCCAATGCTTGTTCATATTTCGCGTAGTAAGGGTCCCATATCATACACGCATACTCTATTTGTGGTCGTATTAAAGAATTGAAAAGATATAGGTATGTGACTGGGCGCTTGAAGTCGGATGATGACCTAATGACTAAATTGTACATTTGGTAAGCTTTAGCTATTATCTTATCAATGTGTAGATTTAGGTGAAGTTTGCTATCCAATAGTATACCCAGGTCACAAATTTGAGTATCTTTAAGTAAGAGTTCATCACAGAGACAATAATTGTAATCAAATATCTTTTTGTTTTTAGTAAAATGTATGTATTTACATTTAGAAATACTTAATTTTAGGTTATTTTTGATACAGTAATTAGACAATCTATTTAAGTCGTCTTGAAGAAGGTAACAATCATTGATCGATATTATTTTCTTAAAAATTTCGAGGTCATCCGCATATAATAAAAAATTACTATTTTTAAAGCAACTACCAATATCATTGATGTAAATAATGAACAACAAAGGACCCAAAATTGATCCCTGCGGAACTCCAGATGTTGCCAAAAATGCGTTAGAATGGTACCCGTTACTAACTACAGTTTGACTACGATTACTGACATAAGACTGAAACCAGCGCAGCAGATTGCCTCTGATGCCATTAAACGAAATTTTGTGTTTCCCTAATTATGTTTTGCGCGTCAATGGCGTCTAGTGTACGACCGAAACCGAAACCAAAACTGAATTTCGGCAACAGTCTCTGTTTCAGTTTCACATAGCTATACAGTTTTCGACATTTTCACTTATTGGTATAATAACCAACATAATACCCCATATTTATGAAAAAAAATATTCGCCAAGAAATACTCGCTTAGATGGCATTTAACATGACCGATCATAGCACGAGAACTCCCGAATGCAGTTTCGGTCGTAGTTTCGGCAGGTTTGCCGCTGAAACCGAATCTTGTTTTTGTGCCGAAACTCGACCGAAACCGAACTTTCGGTCGGACACTAATGGCGTCATCTCTTCATGTCTATTAAATTATTTAGGAATGGCCTCAAGCATCTCAATAATAGTACATTATGGTACAAGTGTGCAATGTTGGTGATTACCGCTGAGGCGCCATTGAGACCCGAGCCGTAGGTGAGGGTCTTAAGAGAGTCGAGGACGGTAATCATCAATACACACGTGTATCATACGACGTTTTTCAACACACTTGTGAAAAATAATACTAATAAATCATTTTGAACAGTAAAAACGAGTTGTGATTTTTTTTTCACAATGGCGGGCAAAAGTAATCAGATTTTCTATGCGCGCGCATTTAACAATGGCGATCGGCCATAGACTAAAAGAATGGGGTTTCTTTTTTTTGGCTTTTCGTGGATAGTGTTTTAGCCACGTACAAAATAGGGAATTTAAATTTTTCTTGAATACAGAGCAAATAAAATTTATATTTGAGTGAAAGTTTTATTTATTAAGCACGTACAAGTTGAAATTATTTATTTAAATACGAAGTTGCTTGAAATGAGCAAGCAATAGGTATATTAATTTATTTGTACTATTGAGCACGATCTTTTTTGTATCGAAACTTTTTTAAGAACAAAGCAACTCAACCAATAAATTAAAAACAAAAACTCTATAACTCACTTGTGAATAATAGCAATGAAAAAGTCACAGTTTGATAACAGGTATCATTATGTGCCTAATTGCGGTGAAATTAGAGCCACTTTATGAGCAAGTGTGTTGAAAAATAATAAATACCATCAAATTACATCCCAGAATGTTACTCCGAGTCTAATAAGCTGTTTCGTCATCCGAATCAAAACAAATGACTTGAGGAAAATTGTTACAAAAATCAATAAACAGACAAGACTTAATCTTATTTGTGTGTGGATAAATTGAGATAGAAATTAAATAAGGGGATTTGGATCACGGCAACGTTTGACAGATTATAAACTGAAATACCTTCCTTATTTTTCAGAATTTTCACTTTCCTTCTCATGTAATCTGAGTTGCTATTTATTCTTACTAAAGCTACAATAAGTCCGACTTGGAATTTATTATTGGGACTTCTTATAAAAAATAAGAGAAAAAATATGTAGGTAGGTATGAAGGTAGGGTAGGGTAAGTAGGTTAGGTTAGATAGAAAGGGGCGGGAGCGAAGCTGCGGGCACAGCTAGTATATCACACTGATATTATGAAGGCGAAAGTTTGTGAGTGTGTTTGTGTGTTCTTCACGCTCAAACGGCTGGACGGATCTGGATGAAATTTGGCAGAGAGATTATAGTCAGGAGCATAAAGGATCCAGGAACCCATTTTTTTTTTTTCATTTTCTCGGGGTAATTTTCAACTTTCACGCCGGCGAAGCCGCTGGCAGAAGCTAGTATAATATAATTTCTATTACGTTTGTGCACATAGTGACCTATAAAATGATAGATCTGTATGCTACACTATTACATAAGGCCTCGATGCTCAAGAAATATTAATTATTATGACAGACGAGTAGATAAAACTGACGTGATGGGTCACCACACCTCTGCTTCGCCTACTAAATCATAAACTTGCAAGTTGGATATATATAATACGTAACCGTATATAGTTGCTAATGTAAATGATATCCAATTTACTAATGGAAGATTATGATGAGGAATTGAATGTGGATATCGTCTAAAAACTTTCTGTAGTATATGAACACTGCATTAAGAGTATAATTAGGGTTCCGAAGTCAACAAGGAACCGTTATAGTTTCGCTCTGTCCGTCCGCAGCTTAGCTCAGAGAATATAAGTACTATAAAGCTAGAATTTGGCATGGATATACATATTAATAATTCCGGCAAAGGGGTAAACTAAAATCATTAAAAAAAAAATCGGTTACCTCTCATAGACGTAAAGTGGGGCTGTATTTTTTTTTACTCATCTGTCCCATGGTGTGGGGTATCGTTGGATAGGCCATTCAAAAATATTACGGGTTTGTTAAAACCATTTTTCGATTCAGGAATCCGTTTGCGTAAAATTAAGCTTTAAATTGCAAATTTATGTTAGAGTCAAGTGTCCCCCCCCCACTTCCAGCGAAATGGTTGCTCTTGGCTATGTGAAACAATTCACGGCGGTAGTAAATGTAACGAAATTAAAAGGAAAACTATCACGGATAGGCCTAAGTTAACGAGTAATAGTCGACCAACTTATAAAATGTACTTGGAACAGTAAAAATTTTGTACAAATGCCATTGAAAAATTACTTAAATAACGTTGTTAGTTATGTAAAACAGAGTAAATATGCTTTTGAACCATGTAAAAATGTACAAAAATAAAATCATAACATCCTTAATATAAAAATAATAATAATGATTTCTAAATCAATCATTTTTAAGCTTGAGTAACGCATTGGAGTGGCCGGAGTCGTTAGCAGTACTCGTCGGGGAGTCTATTTTGTGTTAGTTCAGAATTATTTTCGACGTTTTGTAATCTAAAGTCAAATTAGATTCGATTTCCAAGCAAATTACTTATTTTCTTTTGTCGATATCCATCTATAAAATCAAAATTCGACCCGACTAAATCACTAATTAAGTAGCGTAAAACTTTCCAGAACGAAATAGTGAATACGGCGGATTTGAGGTGAATGCATAGGAAATTTTCAAATTCCGAAAGAGAAATAAACGAGGAGCGTGCGCGCAAGGATCCAGGAACGAGCCATACCCCGTGGCTCTAACGCGCGCTCGTATCGGCTCCTTTCGCACCCGCGGTGTTATTCAAATAGATAATATTTTTCTAACTTCAGTTGCGAAGTTGGATTTTATAACTCCTTCTTCAGTTACCAGTTAGTCCTTATTTAGTTTAAGTCAATACTGAATAGGTTACATCGAGACAAGCGTGCTTCACCGTAGACCACATCATCGCTTACCATCAGGCGAAATAGTGATCAAACGCGAGCAAATAGATTTAAAAAAAAGATCATCCTATGTGGGCCCGTTTTTAGACGTTTTGTGCCGCTGAAACCGTTTTAATGTTCATTTAACAACAACAAAACCCCCTTCTTAGTCCGCATTATGCAACTTCGGAACCCTATTACTGCGCGTGGCTCGACACGCACGTGGCCGGTTTTTGATTTGACTCTTAGGTCTTGGCTTCAGAAAACTTAATCTTTAACATAATTATAAAGAAATATTAGTGGGTGGGTGGCTATTTCTGTTTAAGGGCCTACATCCGCTTTAGTGCCGTAATACGGTAACTTTCTAAAGCATACTCCTTAGTAACGGCTAGGTTAAAAAGTTTGAATAAAATATATATTTGTAATTGTTTCATGTATATTATTTTTAACACATGTTTTTTTCGTATAACAAATAGTTTTGCTTTAAAAAAATAATTAACAACACGCTATTTTTTCGCTACTTTTGGATACTCCTCCAAAACGACTTGGATGTTTAAAAATATTTTTAAACAGAAAAATTGATGGCTGGAATTTCTTATTAACTAACATAGCATATGTACCATTGGGAAATATATTATACGCCTTAAGGCGATGTATACGCCCCAATGTTAACGCAGTACTGGCCGTGCGCCCGCTCGATGCCAAAATATCAATATTGAACCTCCGTTTGAACAGTTTTGTTTGCAAAATATTATTTGACTTACTTTTGCTATTTCAGTTATCAAGAAATTGTAGCCATCAGTTTATTGAGTAAAAATATTTGTAAACATCCAAATCGTTTTGAAGGAGTATCCAAAAGTAGCGAAAAAAACCATGTTTCACAAATAATGTACATGAACCAATACTTTTTTTTAATCATTTTAACCTAGCTGTGTTACTAAGGAGTATGCTTCAGAAAGTGACCTTATTACGGCACTAAAACGGTGGAAGGCCCGTAACCTTGAACTATGGGTAACTGACAAAACTACATACTGTATTATATCAATCAAGATAGTTTTGTGCAGAGCATTTGAAAGTCGCAGAACCGTCCAGCTTCATGCAATTTAGTGAAATATACGATTGAAGTTTTTGTTGAATACCAATTTATGAGTGTTTTATTGTGTTTCTTTAGCCCGGTAGTTCAGCAATAAAGCCTAGGTTAAGAATTTCTGCTGTAATTTACGAATTGCGCAGGTGTTGCAGTAAAAATAACAGCTCCGAGGAAAGTGTTCCTACGACCCATTCGTTCGTAATTGGACACTCGTAACTTGTTTTACACCATAGAAATGTCGTAGGTCTCTGTATAGCCGCCTTTTATTGAATTGAGTGGAAATGATCGTCTCAAAACGCAAACTTTTGCTACGTACGTATAAAGACCGGACCGCACTACGCGTGAGCGGAGCGACGCGACCCGACACGACCAAATATACTTTGTATGAGATAAACCGCACTACGCGGCAGCGGAACTACGCGACACGACACTTTATCGCATACAATTTCATACAAAATATATTTTGTCGTGTCGCGTCGCATAGTTACGCCTAGTGCGATTGGAACTTTAAGGGGCTCCCTCACCTGGAGCGTTCGCCTGTAATGTAACATTTCAGATTCCATTTTGAGCATTACATTACAATACTGCCTCCCTGACTGACGAGCATTCGCCTGTAATGTAACATTAGATTCGATTTTAAGCATTTATTTTATTCTACAATATCAGACGAAGTGGTCGTTGATGTTACAAGTTGTATCAAAATATTACTCACTGTATCATCAAGTTGCGCCGTAATGCTCGGTTCTCTTCCCTCAACAATGTAATGCTCGAATCTGTAATATTACAGGTTGCGCACTGTAATGCTCGGTTCTCCTCCCTCACAGATGTAATGCAATTACAAAATTACAGGCGAATGCTCCAAGTGAGGGAAGCACCTTAAAAAGGTAATAAACGAAACTTGTTTTTCGACGAAAACTGTTTTGACCATGAACCGTCACGAACGATGCTTTATCGAAGCAACGAGTTTCATATTATGTAAACGGGGTATTGTATTCAGCATTGAAGTAAGCCTTTATTGAAGCAGTGCACCGCAAAAGCGGAAACGCGCCGGTGTTTGCGATCCGCGCCTACACGAACTTCCGTCTTGCTGTCCTGAACAAATAGAGCGGTACTATTGCAGCCCTGTGAATGGGCGTTTCATTGGCCGCGCTTACATGCAACCATTTATAAATTCAAATGAACTCGCCGAACGCAATATACGCAAGTGCGGCTCGTGGGTATCAGGTCTCACCGGTCGATATTTGATTACTACTAACCCAATAAAAGCACGTGTTGGATTTCCGTTTTGTTGTTCCCAATTTAGAAACACCTCGGTACCTTTACGATTGTAATAAATTTAACACTTGTTTTCAAAGTTATCTTTTATGAAATGAATTTTTTTGAGTGGCACTTGAATTATTTTCGGTAAAGAATTCCATTACTCAGTGGGTGCACAGTCGGACTATCACCAGATCCCAGTGAATTCATTTTGTTTAATCTGAAGTTGTTTCAGCTTCGACAGAAGTTGATTAACGATGTCAATTTATCCTAACTATTTATTCTTTAAAAGGATTCAGCGCGTCTAGTTGTTTTTTTTTTGCCTTATTTTTGTGTATCCTTTTTCTGCCGAAGCGTGTCGGATGAACTAAGAGCAGTGTGAAAATATTTCTGCCCGCACCTGTCTGCTCACACGTTAACTACTCACGTATATAAATGCCCTCCAGTTACAGTTTCTTTTTCTACATGCCTGTAACATTTTCTTTATATTGTTCTTTTATTTTCCTTCTAGTTACGAATTTATTTACTTAGAAATACAGCTCCTTTTACTCATGATATTCATCTATAGTAAAGCAATGTACACCGTTATTATAGCTTGTTAGATATTATTAAGTAGTAGTTAATACGCCATGATTGCTCAACCAACAGTTAGTGTTACGTTCCGTGAAGGACTCGTGTAATAATTTATCATTACATGATGGATGTTGTTCTGAAGTTTTCGTGAGCACTATACACACTTGTGTACGGTTGGCTAAAATATGATTCCGACTTGCAACTTTTATGATTTAGTAGGCACAGCAAAGGTGCGGTGACCTGCCACGTCGACGACGTGATAATGATAAATGTGGGCCTCAGCTAACCCCTATCAAAAATATTTTCCGATTCCGACCCTTTCCTGCTCGTGAATCTAAATAAAAAAGGATTTTATTGTTTCAGTAATAATACAAATCCGCTACCTATATGTTTCCAACATTTTTCAGGAATCCTTTAGGTGGCGTCAGCGCTCGCTTACAATATTAATTGCTTGTGCTTCGTCATATTTTTTAATATTTCTGTCTGGCTGGTGATTTATTTGGCCGCTGTCAGTCTCGGGTCAGAGTGAAGCTTGCAAATCTTTCGGCTAGGCGTGCCCTTATAATGGACATAAAACACGAGTAAGCTCAAGGGCCCGGCATTATTGGATATCGCTTTCAAGGGTTGCCATGTTTGTCGGTGAGACAGGCGCCGTCGATCGCTCGTTTTATCCTCGTGAAAGGCAGTTAAGTCACAAAGGCGGCCCACTTACAAGTTAACTTTGCAAAAGGAGATGTACAAAAACTGTCGTGTTCCGTCGTTGAGTAAATAGCAGTGGTCCATTAGAGGAGGCGCGGGTGACGGCGCGCGCGCCTTCTCTCCAACGTGTTCCGTGCAAATCGAATCACGGGGGAGCGAGCCATTATGCAGATTTTCCATTAGAGAAAAACTCAAACAGTGGCTCCGTCCTTCAGTTACGTCATCCTGCGCGTTATCGTGACGAAAAGCATTCAATCCATCTTTCTAGGCGGTTTGAGGCAATCACTACTGCCGAACATGTAAAAAAAAAACATTTATTGTTGAATGTTATATTTTCCTGTTCTCCTTCTCCATTTACCTACGTGTCTATTCCATCGTCTTTCAAAATTTAAACCTTATAGGTATTTAAATTAAATCCCCTCGACAAATTAAACCATTTAAGATTTTAATTTTACGGGTTGCTGGCTCACGTTGTGTGCCTGTCAACGTCACGTTAACCCGACTATATATGTGTCGGTTGGTGACTGAAAGCGAAATAGACAAACGTGTTTTGGGACAAGACAATCGATCAATGACAGGGCGTCAATTTGACACCTCGAACAGTGGCGAGGGTCGGGAGGCCTCTCGTTAAACACGCTAGTCCGCTCGTTTTAGTCGAATTTAACACGATAAAGCGACCCGAATATGATGCGTCATCTCTTCGTGATTTTTAGGCGTAGTTGTAATAAATTGGTTTAACTATTTAATTAAATGGAGTATGATTTTTGATATTTGATTTTCGATGCTAAAATTTTATCAGACGACGTGGATGCTTCAACATCATATAATTGCTCAATAGAAATTAAGCTTGAATCATTCTCAAAAGCATTGTCACCAAAGAACTGATTTTGTCACTTCCTCTTTCGACACATTGTCACCTAATCGAAGACAGCTGTAAATCAAAACCTTTCTCTTCAAGTATCGGAAGGGACAACGCACAAGTTGTCACAATAAACGACATTGTTCTTTATCATTTTAAATCGCCTGTTTTTGCCGCAATTTCTAATAATGCTGTTCCATTTCACTGGCAACCAACGAGATAACTTTCCTTTCTAATTCTTTCCAGTTTTTTTGTTTGTATTCGTTGTTTTTGTTTACCTAATGTCTTGTTTTCTTAGTAACGAAAGACGTCACAAGCAGAACTGGCCTAATTTCATTAAAGCGATTATTTAGCTTTACTTTTTTGAATTTTAAGAATGATTCTTGCTGGCCGATTTCCTATAATAAATTCATATATAATTGTTGCTGAATAAATTTGCACAAAACCGGTACGTCGAATATTGTTACATCTAAGTTGATATATCATTTGACTTAAGATTGAGGCACGACCCAAAATAAAGGTCAAAGCATCAAATCAGCAATTCAGTGTAAAGCGCGACAACTATATACAATCTCTTTGATAAATTGGACGAAAGAGCCTCTTGTCCGTCGACGCGACGGTATGTAAATAAGTTCTCGTTTTGTGAAAATAGTGTAAGAGATTGTTTCACGGCAAATTGAAGGCTAACAGTAGACTAATCTCTTCATAAGTGCGAAATAATGTCGTGCCAATAGAGTCTGGCAAACGAAAGTAGACACTCGAATTATTTGCTAACTTTTTATATGGCAATGCTATCTATACTAATGTCAAACCCAATTTTCCGTACGACGCTACTAAGTTGATAATTTGTTTTAATTCGTAATCACTATTTATCTTTTTGTAAAAACATTTTCTCTATTTAATAATTTAAAAAGTTTCATTATTAATGTAGAAAACAATTATTCCTGTGACTCTTATGAATCTGTTCACATGGATGTTTTAGATTTAGATTGATAGTGAATAAACCAAAATGATTATAGAATACTGTTGCTTGTTTTTATTCAGATTGATATATCTAAAGTATAACTTATTTACCTACCTAAATGTATTTAGGGGTATTATAGTATTTTTATTCAGACGAAGTAATATAAATAATTCTAAAGTATCAAATTAGGTTATTCCAGATATTGCATACTAGTTTTTGGGGTTGCTAGGCTGATATTTTTTTAAATTTGCCGCGCTTTTTCAGTGTCTACTTTCGTTTGCCAGACTAACATTTCTTACCCATAAAACAGTAAAGGTACAAAGTATTGACAAATAAACTGCGCTGCGTAGTGGATTTCCGGGGATAAAGGTTTAGTGGCGTCGCGGTCGGCAGTTAAAGTGATAGTTGGGAGAGCCGCAGGGGCAATAAGTCAGTGTGAAGACGTGTGCGGAGGAAGAGGTCTTATGGTGTCTGCGCGGGCTATAACAGTAAATCTGGAGGAGGCTTGGATTTACTGAGCGCAGTGCACTGGAGGCCACACTTAATTACCGCCCGCCGAGATTAGTTCCCTAGCGGTGGCGTCGCACACTGGTTCAGGGGCGGAAAAAAGTACTTTGTTTCGACCTTGTTTAAAATGTCTACAATTTGGTACACACATACTAGAATGTTAGTAGAAACAAGTCTTAAAATTAATACGGGTAAATAATTATACAGTATTTAATTATATGATACCAAAGTAGGGTGATCTAGAATTAACAAAAATCGTGCAAAAAATATTGTTATTTCAAGTATGAATAAAACCTAAATACTATAATTATCAACTTTTATTTTTAGTTTAGTCATAAGTTTATTGTGTGTATTAATAAAATACATAAACATAATTATGATATAATGATAATTACTTGCTATTACATTTTTAGTGAAGAAGAAGGTCATTTGGTACCTTTTGTTTTCAATCATGAGATCATAACTAATCTCCGTTATCGACCGATGCGTAATAATATAATTTCGGAGATTAATTAGACCCTATAGATTAAGAATACATCAGTTTTGACTGCGATAACCTGCGATCTTGGAAATACCAGGTGCTTAACTAATGACGCTCTGTAAGTAAGAAAAATTGCATTATAACTAAAAAAACATTAAAACTATGTCTTCTCTATTTAATATTTAAATTATTAATATTTATTTATATAGAAATGCTTAAAGACTGTATATTTTGCATCATATTTATAATTGAATTCATGTGAAAAAATATGATGAAGATGTGATGTTAATTTAAAAAAAATACGTATTATATCTTTCTCTTTGTATACTGGTACATTCATTATATCATTTTAATAATGTATTATAAAGAAACGCAACGTCTTTTCATTTAAAAATAATATTTCTGCATGCCCGTACTACCTGCACCACTGTGCGTCGGCACATATACCTCGCGAGCCCCGCCTCCTTCCTCCCTGTGACTACTTTTCACTATCATCAACTGTTTACCCCTGGTTTCCTCAATGCTACTGATTAGCCGGCGCTTTTGTTTTTTACGCATTTATAAGGTATTTTAACGTCTCCACTCATCATTATCGGCCTAGTTTCTCAAATAATATTTGAGTAACAATCAACATTTATTATATTGGGATTGGCCTAATCGTGTGCAGCACAGCTGAATATCAGTGTGTGATATATTTCATCTAATGCAATTTGTGCAAGTTATCAAAAAGTCAATTCAAAAAATCAAATCCCGACTGCTTGAGAAGCGAACTAAAAATACCTAAACAAGAAGCTCACTCCATCATCGCCTCTGTCTCTGTCACCTCTGACCTAGACTAGAGCCAAGAGCAAACCCATCTCAAATAATAAAAAAGTTAATTAAGAAATCAATAACTCTGCTGCTTAAGAAGCGAACTAAAAACGTAAACTAGAAGAAAATTATGCTGTGCAGTCGAAGGATACATATTCGCGAGCAGATGTAAACAAAAATTGAGCCCCCACAATATGGCGCCCAAATCCGGCATTAACCGCCGTTAACGCCGTACCCTGACCAAAAAATCAGCATGAGATATGAGCATTCCTATTGGCCTAGCGGCACTGGTGGCGCATGAACTACGGTAGTGAATACGCCCAGATTTTAGAATAAAATCTTTATAAATCGAATATTGGTCTTTTGATAAAAATAAAACTTACAAAATGTTCGTTATCAAATTGTCTATCCATTAGTGTTAGTATAAAAAATAATTAAGGAACACTTTACGAGGAGATGCATGCTATCAATAATTATTTCTCATTTTTATGGTATCCTTGGAAGGAGATTAGTGACACATATGACTCTTTAAAAAAAAAAGTGTACAACCATTTTAGAATCAACATTATGTAGAAATTTAATATTTTTATTAATAATTGATATTTATTTTTAAATAAAGAGTAAACTGCACAAAATTCGACTAGCACGGCGTTTTGCTCGGGGAGGCGCCTTAAGAAGAATCGATTGACGTAAGAATCATCACAATCGGCCAATGCGTTTGTTCTCTAGAACGCCACATAGGAACAAACATACATACGTAGACTGATAAACACATTACCCTCCTTCGGCAGTCTTACCCGACTGCCGAAGGAGACGAACATTAGCGATATTGAATTAAACGTCTGGAGTTATGAAAGATAACCTAAGTCTCGATGGGTCACAAGAAAGCTGTAATTAAGCAAATAGATAAGGATGAAAGAAATATAACTTCGCTCTATATAATGTAATCTTCGCGCAAGTCTTTTGTCTCCATCATTTCTTATTGCGCTGACACAAAATGTATTCGGCATCATTAATATCTCTCTTTATCTCGACCGCCTCTTAAAGCAGTACGTCTTTCTCTAATCTGAAGATGTTAAATTATTTATTCCTGCTTTACTTACAAACGGTTCTCCAGAATTATATCTTTTTGTATTGTTATGTGTGAAACAGTTTCCGAAATCGGTGTTAACTGTGCTAACTTATATTGAAGGTACTGTTGTAAAGAAAGATATTGTTTTGCTAAAATTATCAGCTACTAACCCAAATTGTCTGGTAACCTTAGGTTATCGTTTAATTTGACGAATTATTTGGAAACGAACTTAAGTAAATACGATATTTCATATAGGAATTCAGTCGATAGCAGGGAAAAACCAAAATAGCAAAATGTTAATCAAAATATTAAATGTTTCCTTGTGGATTTTCCGACAACGACGCTTGTGGAGATCAATCAGTCTATGTTTGGGTGACCCATCTTCTACAAAAACTAGCCATTTGAATTTTGGGAAAGTAAGACTGCACTTTTGACCCTTGACTGTACATACTGAGAGTCCTTCGTGCCTCAGAGAGTGCGTTAAACACACATTACAAATTACATTACAAAAATTACAAATTTACAATAACAAAACACTATTATAAAAACAAAAAACCCATGTGATAACAATTAATTACTGAAAAGAGAATAACAAGTACTAGATAAAATTTATACATTAAATGGTCGGTTTTTCTATAATATTTGTTTGTCCCCGTCTAAGCCTATGTCACTCCCACAATTTAGATAAATCCAACGACACCTCATATGTCATAATCCGTCAAGCCGTTTGGGGTGTAGAGCGTGCTATAGAAATGGACATACATACATACGCTCGAAAAACATTACCCTCCCGCAGTCGGGAGGATTTAAATACACTATATGTTTCATCTTAGTCTAAATTTAGGTATGGATCCGGAGTGCTCAATATATAGCCTGGTCAAGTACCGCATTACGGATAAATTTGAAAGAGAATTACCGCGGCCCTGGCTCAAGCCACTGAAGGAACACGGGTGGGTTTTAGTCAGTAAAAGTTTGACACGCCCTCCCGCTTCATCCAGAGCTAGAGAAGGCATTGTAAGTTATGCAAACAAAAAAAAAACGCATTATTGGACAATCCAGATCCATCCTCCATGCGAACAGCTGCAGATAGCTGTTGGAACTGCCTCGGATGCGGCGAATCAGAGACACAACTCTCTTGGCTGGATATCTGCCTAGGCAGAGTCAGCAACCCATTTGTTACACATAGGTCGTAAGTCACATGATATCATTTATTTGTAAAACTGTGGTATGTGTTACGATAACAATTTGTATTGCTGTATTCTTACTGATATCTGAGAGATCTCTAAACATCAACATCGTGATTGACTGAGAGGCGACAGATCATCAATATGTCGCGCGACGCCGGCGCACTCGCTTGTGTTCTTGGTACTTCAGTGTTGTCATAATATATTTGTTAATATTCCTCATTTAGTGGTTCATTACTTTTAAGCGCGTGTCACTGGCTCACGACCTGAATATAGCCGTTTTGCATTAAAAAAGAAGTGATAAAATAAAAATAAATGCTTTAAATAGTTCCAATATTAACAGCCATTACAGTATTTGCGGCATTCAGTGTATTGAGTCGTTTCGTTTTTAGCAGTTGTGTTTCACGCGCGTCGAGTACAAAACCGGTAACAATGCGTATAGTCTTGCGTTTGCTGATCATCGGGATAGCCTTTACTATCGCCACGATAATGATGGTTCACCTCTCGGATGTCGACTCCAAAGCTACCTGGCACCCAAGAAGCAGAACAGGTCGCATGCTGCGAGAAGTCATCACTGACATTAAACTGGATAGCATCACAGGACCCGACAACGTGGAAACGTTAAGCAAAAAACGACAGTATGTCATTCAGGTGTGAGATTATTTCTGTATAATCTGTCAAAAAGCTAATCATGATGAGTCATTTAATGACCCAATATTGGGGGTACACGTCATTTTAATGATGATTTCGAGTTTCCTCAAGTGTTTGTTCATGGCATTTTTAACCGACTTACCAAAAAGGAGGAGGTTCTATGTTCGACTTCATGTATGTTTTTTTTTTTTTTGTGGATTTTTTGGTTTGAAAGAACTGATGCCGAAATTGGTCCCATTTTAATTTGGTGAAGATCTGACGAAGAACTTCGGAGATATACAACAGAACTCTTCAATAAATAACGGCAAATCTCTCGGGAATGCTGCATTCGCATGTCTGTTTATTGTTTATCCCATTTCATAACATAACAACACGCCAGTACGCTCGAAAGGGGTACACAGATCTCTCATTCCACCGATTATTTTCAAGTTAGTTATTCGGGTTATCTATTCTGGCGTTATAGGTACTTACGATACAAATTGCCTATTAAGTAGGTACAACTAAAAAGAGTAAAATAAAAAACTTTTTTGCGAAAAAATACTACCGACTTCCAAACAAAAAACTACAAAGTGAAAAATAACTTTATTTTTGGAAGTCTTATCGCAAAAAAAATGGTACCTACGAAAGACACCGATTTTGAAAATTCTTTTTTGTTTGAAAGAGGATGTTTCGAAATTGGTCCCATTTTAATTTAGTGAAGATCTGATGAAGAACTTCGGAGATATACAACAGAACTCTTCAATAAATAACGGCAAATCTCTCGGGAATGCTGCATTCGCATGTCTGTTTATTGTTTATACCATTTCATAACATAACAAAACGCCAGTACGCTCGAAAGGGGTACACAGATCTCTCATTCCACCGATTATTTTCAAGTTTCATGTTATTCGGGTTATCTATTCTGGCGTTATAGGTACTTACTAAACAAATTGCCAATTAGGTAGGTATTTTTGGAAGTCGGTGTCTATATCGCAAAAAGATGGTACCTACGAAAGACACAGACTTCCAAAAACAAAGTTATTTTTCACTTAGTAGTTTTTTTTTTGTTTGGAAGTCGGTAGTATTTTTTTGCAAAAAAGTTTTTTATTTTATCTTCTCTTTTTAAAATCAATATTCTGGAAATCTGTTTCAATGTCTAAAGACCGTTATTCCTGTTCTGCAGTAGGGTTCAAAAAGTGCCACGATCATTTATTTTTTTAAATCTCACTACGCTCAATTAAAGTGTAATTGGTTAAGTCTCTCAGTTTTTCCAAGTCACTGGGGACTCGAAAGTTTTCCGGTACCTAATAATAATTAATGGGCCCGACGAAAGTCCGATATCCTTTCATTAGTGTCCCGTCTCCGCACGGAGCGGTCGAGATTAAAACTTGTTCAGAATAAGAGCTTTGCGAGCACACTTTTTGAAAAGAGCTCGTTCAAGGCACGCCTTTGAAATGTGAAATGTGGTCGTACTTTATGAAAACATATTTGTTCACATGATCCGGAAAACATTTTCAGTTTCCCATGGCGGTCGTTGCAGGCTAACGTTTTCATCTTGCAAGTCTTGCAACTGAGGTTCAAGTGTATGATAAAGTTATCTTGACTTTTTTGAATTTGAAAAACATCAGTTCTTTTACGTGGTATTATAACCTCTCCAACCGACGAAGATACGCTGGCAAATAATGTTGTCGAAAAAACTTCATTGATTCAAGCGTCACGGGGTTTCTTATTAAATGTGTTGTTTAGTAAGATGATCTGTATACATGATGTAACCTATTAAACAAATTCTTGAATGCGAAAATAACAACGATTGTTCTTCCTCAGATGATGATGCACGCGTGGAACAACTACAAGCTGTACGCTTGGGGCAAGAACGAGCTGAAGCCGATGTCGAAGCGCGCTCACCTGTCCAGCGTGTTCGGTGCCGGCGAGCTCGGCGCCTCCATCGTCGACGGGCTCGACACCCTCTACCTCATGGGACTCAACGACGAGTTCCGGGAAGGCCGCGACTGGGTCGCTGATCACTTGCATATTAATGAAATCGTAAGTCAAACAAAGCCTGTCACTCGTTGGAAGCCAGGCCTACTGAACTATTCATGGAATTAGCAAAGATTCTCATTTACGTCAAGTCGACTATACTTGGAGACGTTGCATTGTCCTTCTTTGAATATTTAGTAGGGATTGTAATGGGTAAGTCTGTGTGGGATGGCAATGGCACAGTTTGAGACTGATTATTCTTTAGAGTAGGTATAATGCGCAGAATAAATCCTACTATGGTATAGTTGACCACAATATCCAACCTAATGTTGAATGTCACTTGCCAACGATAAAACTACAGTATAAATATGGACGAACAGTACGGAAACTACCTACAAACGCTCGAAACGGCACACTCACACGAACATGCGCATCGACCAGACTCCTAAACTCCATTTGAAATAACATTAGACATGTTTCCAAATCTTTTTACAGTCCGTTCAACCGATTTTGAGTTCTATCCCGTAAACATAAGGATAACATAAAAAGCATAAAACTGTTACCAAAACCAACTGTTTACTACAGCTACCATTTGTCGTAACACCAACGCAATAGAAGTCAAAATCGGTTGAACGGGCTGTAAAATGGACTAATTTAAACGTCTAATGTTATCGCAAATAGAGTATAAGCGGCTCGCACTACTGACAGCACCGCGGACGCTGCTGCGAGTGTGCCGTTTCGAGCGATTGTAGGTAGTTTCCATACTGTTTGTATATTTATACTGTGATAAAACGGTTTTACCCAAAAATTCGTATCGGTATTAGAGGAGAGATTATTTTTTTATTTGTACATAACATTGTTAGGTTTTAGGCAGAATGCTGATAAATATTATCATCACACTAATATTATAAAGGCGAAAGTGTGTGAGTGTGTTTGTACTTCTTCACGCTCAAACGTCTGGACAGATCTGGATGAAATTTGGCACATATATAGATTATAGTCAGGAATAGCACATAGGCATCTTTTCTATCCCGAGAATATGTTTCCCCGGCATAATTAATACGCCTTGCCCGTTCGTCAAACAAAAAGAACTAACTTTAAAGGCGTTTAACTTTGTTATGGCTTAATGAAGTGGCCAGTTTCAGTCAAGTAGATCGAATGCTAAATTAACCGTAGCGTCGGATAACGATTCTATTAATGGACACCTCACTTGCGTTTTAGTCAGAGCTTAGACTTGTGTATGTCGAGATAACAAAGGTCAAGGGATCTAGATTGCCACATTTCAGTGGTATGTAGGGCACATCAAATAATTAGGTATCCGTGTCAATGAGGAAATTATAATGAAATATACCTAATTGATTAGTTAGCTGTTTTATACTCTAGAAACAGTAGATAATGCAACTTCGGGCCTTCGAGAGTGAATCAGACGTGGAGGCGTTTCGTTTGGGTCAAGCTTGCCTGGCAGAAAATTATTGATGAAATGCATTGAAATGCATTGTTGATATTTCAAACAACAACATTGACATTTTTCGATTTGTGTAAGAAGAATCAGCATGTCATTTGTGCTTATTGATTTTTATGCACAATTTACAAGCATTCACAGCCTCAAACTAACCGTAGCTAATCATCCTGATATGCCCAGGGGCTAGGGTGCAGCAAATTTACAAAGCAAAACTTGTAACAAAAAGTTTTAAATATTTAACCCGGTCGGACTACGGTTTTTATATCCTATGTTACCCGGGCAGTGACAAATCGATTGACACCTTATTCATCAAAATCGGATGAATAGTTTATGCGTTATGGAGGAACATACGTAAATATAAACATACATACATAGACTGCTAAAATAATAATCCTTCTTTTTGGCTTCGCCGTAGTCGGGTAAAAAATAACAGCATTTAACGAACTGTTTTCCTATCAGTCACTTTTATTTTTACCTTCAGACGGAAAAAAGAGGGCAGTTATAATGATGTGTGTATGTGTGTTTGTGTATTTGTCTGTGGCATCATAGCTCCTAAACGGATGAACCGATTTTGATTAAGTTTTATTTTTGTTTATAAGGGGACTTAATCGAGAGTGTTCTTAGCTATGTTTGATGAAAATCGGTTCAGCCGTTCAAAAGTAATGGGCGTTTTACTGTATGAATCGGGGTATATTCGCAAGATATCGTGTCTTAATTACATGTTCGATGGATTGTCGATCGAAACATGTCTACTACTAGATAAACTATGTAGTTTAAAAATCATGAAATAAAAATGAGACGGGTGGTTTTTAAAAGTCGAAAGTAACTGTAAGTTAGTGTTGAGTTTTGACAATACCTATTGTTTTATGGATCTAAAGCTGAAAAAGGTACATTTTGAGCGCAATGACAATTGATTTATGCAAGAAAATAACAGAAAAATCTATAATATAAAAAATTATCGCTGAATGTGTTGCTAAGCGCAAATCTCGAGAGCAGCTGAACCGATTTCGCTAATTCTTTTTTGTTGTATTTGTTATTGTTAGGAGATGAAAAAAAATGTACCTTACTTACATAGGTAGAATAGGTATGTAGGTACGGTAGGGTAGGTAAGCTAGTGTAGGTAGGGTAGATGAATGTTTGGTGTTTTTATGTCAAAACAAAGTTTGCCGGGACAGCTAGTATAAAATATAATAGGCTTATTAATTAATGTTGATACTTTGATAGCTCTAAACTTTAAATGTTTCATTTGAAGTTTGTCCCTAAATAAAGGCTACACTGTCCCAATACCCTATTAAAACTTGAGTGTAAGTTAGTGGCAAAAAGCACCTTCCGCTTGACAACCAAACTTTTGGCCTAAAATCGAACTTAACGGGCCCCATGGGGTTGAATGGTCTTATTTGTGACCGAAACTCAATCAGGCAAGTTTAAATAAGACGGATTATTATTTATTCTGCCTGTTTTTTTTTTTTTATTAATATCGAATTTATTGCCAGGAATTAGGTTTTTAAGCACAAATCGTCTCTAAAAAAAGAAAAATCTTCAGGTGTTCAGAACCCCTATTGTCTAACTTCAAAGAACGAACGCGCGTGTGCTTTGCTTGCATTCATTGCTTCATAGATTCATACTTAAAAATCTGTCTACTCGTCAGCGTAATATACGCTACGAACGCTATTTTATTGTCAAAGTGTACGAGATGTGATCGATTCCATGATTTTTTATGTTACACAATTACCTACAGTACATTTTTGGTTGCATAACAACACGTTTTTTTTTAAATTATTACCTGTAACTTTGCTTTTTTTTGCCAGGATTCCGACCTGTCCGTGTTCGAGACGACCATCCGGTTCGTTGGAGGTTTGCTGTCATGTTTTGCGCTGACCGGAGATTCCATGTTCAGAGACAAGGCCGTGGAAGTCGCCGATGCCTTACTGCCAGCCTTTGACACTCCTACAGGACTGCCGTATGCACTCATCAACCCATCCACTAAGGTAACTTAAGAAGTAGATTGAGTTTCGGTTGTTCAGGTAGCTGTGCGTTTTTACGCCGAAACATGTCAAATTGAACGATGCCTTCAAAAGCCCCGATTTGAATAATCCCTTTGTTAAAAGGAATTGTACAAATCGCCTTTCACATTTAAGGGCGAACAGGAAACTGCTGTCTTGTGTATTTTTTTGCAAAATGCGATTAAGTTAATTGCGCGACCATCTGCACAGACGCAAAATATCGGGATAAGTGCAAGCATCCCGTGCATTGGCTTGTGGCTCATTTGTCTTGTCAAACCAATTAATTTATTATTGTGCATTATTCAAACTGCTTATTAAAACCCACACGTACTTAAATGACTAGCAATTTAAAGACCTTTATCGGTAATTAGACGTATTTATGATGAATAGTGTCGTAGAATGTTAAATAGCGATTCAAGCTGACAGATTTATCGCGTGGAATAAATGTCAATAACATTATTATTGTAGGGTCGGCCGTCCTTCGTGGAACCTGCTAATTTATGGATTATATTCATATTTGGTCTACCTAATTGTCACATTTTTGATTAAATTATCAACCACGCGGCTAAAGATTCCGCACGCAAAATAGGTCTCCAAAAAGTTGCATAGATCATTTGGAAGATTTACTTCATCTATTCTCGATATTACCTAAGAAAATTGCCAGGTTATGAGCAAATTATTATAGTTATGAGGAGCAGTGGTGGCCCAGGAGCAGTGGTGGCCCAGTGGTATCAGCCGCGACTTACAAGTTGTAGGTCATGGGTTCAAGCCCAGGCAGGCGCTTTACTTTGTGTAAATTATTTCATCACCACTGCTCTCAAAACGGTGAAGGAAAACATCGTGAGGAAACCGGCATGTCCTAGAACCAAAAATTCGGAGACATGTGACATCCACCAACCCGCACTGGGCCCGCGTGGTGGATTACGGCCCATTCCCTCTCACAGAGAGGAGGCCTGTGTCCCAGCAGTGGGAACATTAATAGGCTGATGATGTGATATGATGTGAGCAAATTATTAAATTAATCGAAGATCCAACTTAAACAGAATGGTAAAATAAATGCAATATCCTGAAATCCTAGTTGGAAGGTTCCGCTTATTAATCAGTTCTACGATAAATTATTTATAAAGCATAAATAATTTATCGTAGAACTGATTAATAATCTAAAGAAGAAAGAAATATCTAAATAGATGTGGAACTTAATTTAATATAAAACGGCTCTTTTCGTTCTACGTATCAATGTTATTAAATATATATAAATACATATTAGAAGTGGATTCGACACAAAGCTGAATCCAATAGGATTTGGACACGCGACATTATCTTTCATGTTTGTGTGATATTAAAAATATGTAGAAGCATGCATTAATTTATGTATGGACGTAGAAATATTGCATTTTTTATTGTAAACAGCAGATTAGTTGGTCACGTACAAATTGCATCCTGTTTAGAACATTCAACAGGTTTTTTTTAAATTATATTATTTGGTATATATACACCCGATTTCTGAATTTACATTTTCACAGTGACATAATTACTATGCACCCTTTCTAAAACCGAAAATTCTATGCCAACTCAATTAAAACATTCGGTACGTTTCACAGGCAAGCCGTCAGTACCACTGGGCGGGACCCAACAGCATCCTCTCCGAACTGGGGACGCTCCATCTCGAGTTCACCTACCTCAGTGACGTCACGGGCCGTGATAGTAAGCACATTTGTCATACTCCAATATTATTAACAGCAATTCATCATACCCTCTTGAAGCGTCCGACGCGACGCTCTTTGCGCTTTAGTCTTTTTCTTTTGTAAAAGATATTTTTAAAAGATACTCTGGAGCGTGGTCGTGATTTTGAAACGGATTATGTGTATCTGTGGTACTTTGTGAATGGTTATTGTGGGTTGTATTGGGAATTTGTGTACTTAGCCTATTGAGAGTTCCTTCCCACGGACTGTAGGCTTTTAGAGAACGTACACATTACGTATCTACGAGGTATGCCCTGAAAGTAAGTGTACTACACGGGTAAAAAGATTTTTTTTTGCTATGTGGACACATTGCCGTGTAGCTTAATTCCTCCACTTGCAACGAGCCCAAGGACGCTTTAGTTTGACTAAAATTGTGGTCACAGCAACGGGTCCTGTGAACCATTGCGATTGAATCTGCCGCCAAGTGCGATATTCAAAGCTTTATACGTTAGTTTTTAGAGCAGTATGATCTTGAAAAAGATGAATTTCTGCACTCTATCGTCACAGGGGACGAAACATGGGTTGCCCACTGTACCCTTGAAACCAAAAAACAATCCTCCCAATTTCGTTACACCTCATCACCCTCAGTCAAAAATTCAAAACTACGATTTCGGCCAAAAGAACATGGCATCCATTTTTTGGGACCACGAAGAGATCATTATCACAAATCAATCCTCCTGGGTATTATGCGACCTTAAAAAAAATATAAGGGCAATTCAGCTCAAGAGAACAGGACTGCAGCAGAAGGAAGTATGCCTTCTGCATGACAATACCAAAGCCCACACGGCCAACGCAACAAAGCAACTTTTGGAGTCGTTCTGGCGCCTTCAGATTATCATCTGTTCATCTCCCTGAAGATGCATAATATGTGTTGAAAAAAAAAACATTTATCGAGAAAAAGAAGGTGAAAAAGTGGGCAAAGGAATTGACGGCAGAGTATTTTGACCAATGCATACAAAAATTGATCCCTGGTCTCACTACCTGCAACACCCTCTTGTTGCAGGTAGTGAGAGTAGTGATTAAGTGGCAAAAAAAATTGTTAACATTGTATAGTGTGTAGTATCTTCTAAATTTCAATAATTTGGCATATTAACGTTTGTTTCTGTTTCCAGTCTACAGACAGAAGGTGAACCGCATCCGCGAGGTGTTGAACAACATCGACAAGCCTGGCGATCTGTACCCGAACTTCATCAACCCTCGTACTGGACAATGGGGACAAAGTGAGTTCTTTACTGTTTTAGACACTAGTCATTTGGTCGCCTTCATTGTTGTGCTCTTTAGTTTTTATGAACCCCTGGTACAATTTCCGGCTATCCAAGCATGATGGCACGAGGTACAAAAAAAAAGTATTGTCGTTCATTATAATATTATGCATGTATTGCATATTCAAGAGGTTTATATTTTTAATTTATTGAATTTCAATTTTACTATGCTAAGTAGGTAAGCCGTCGTTCGCACTGCTACGAGACTGACTCGCTGGCTACACCGCATTCAGTACAAGTTCGAGGAATACCACAGTTATAGTCTGGGTCTAGGCTGGGGCTAGGTTTTACCAGGCTTGATTTATAGACAAATTACATGTTTACCGCCGTCAATCTTAAAAAACTTTTTGTTAATATGTAACTGTTGTTTGTGAATAAAATAAGGCAACTTACATGCAACGCTAAAAACAGCGAAACCGTTGCGTTTCGCGGGCCATTATGAACAACGCCTAAATTAACGCACAAATTCTGGCTCCGTGGATAGCAACTGTTATCTCGTTGCCGCCATTCATAATACAATACCTACTCTAAACTTGTTTATTAATCATCTAAACGGTTTAAATTGACACAGTTAAACGTGAAACACAAGTTTATTATCAGCTCACTTCAGTTACAAGAGAATATTGATGTCATCATTAAACTCTAACTGTAAACAAGTTTTGCAAGCAGTTGGGATAAGGAAAATACGAAATAATTATCGCATATACTATGCAAACAGGATATACAATTATTAAAGAAAACATGAACGTTCAGGTAATGTTTTAATAGGCACAATACAGTATTCCTTGCTTTATTTTACTGCTGTTACGCAGGTGACGTCACAGAAATGCTGCAATGAACATTGAACTTGCGTATTTTACCAGCTTCACCCTCGGTGTCTATAAAGAAAATGTTGACGCGACACAAATTAAACGCAACGCAGTAATGCGATTCGACAATCGCATTTGTCTCAATTTTACGATAATTTTTATTCCTAATGCCGGAACAAGTGGTCTTCGAAAGGGTGAAAACTTGGAACAAAATTTTCGCCATTTTTTTTTAGGGCTTCCGTTGCGTGCGCTGCGTAAACGGTTTCAGTTATGCAATCATGTATGTAGGGTAGGTGTAGGGTATGTGTAGGGTAGGGTAGGTACGTAGTCAGTTGACGGGAGCGAAGCCGCGTGGGACAGCTAGTGTAATTATAAATGTTTATTTATCATCTTTTCTCAGGGCACATGTCTCTGGGCGCTCTGGGCGACTCCTTCTACGAGTACCTCTTGAAGGCGTGGATCGCATCAGGCGGGTCGGACGAGCAGGCTCGCATCATGTTCGACACCGCCATGCAGGCTGCTCTCGACAAAATGCTGCGCGTCTCACCTTCGGGACTCTCCTATCTCGCTGAGCTGAAGTATGGAAGGATTATTGAGGAGAAGATGGACCATCTGTCTTGTTTTGCTGGTAAGTAGTCAATTAGTTAATGGAGATTTTTGTTGCGAATATTTTTTTTAAATATTCTTAAATCCTTAAAAAAAAAAATGTCCTATAAAAAATGCGTTATTAAGCACGTTAGGTTAGGTTAAAACGGGCGGTTTTCCGCAACTCCACGACCAAGCGCGTATTTTGCGTAAAGTATATATATTAAGCAATTTCTTCCTGTATCGTGGGTGCGTTTACAAAAATATAAACTTACACACACAACAACCCAGAGCCGGCACAACTATCTGTAGTTCATACAAATATTTGTTTGGAGCGGGCATCGAACCCGCGACACGCAGCGCAGCAGTCAATCGCTCAACCACTGCGCCAACCGTGCGCCTAAATATTCCCGGGATAAAAAGTATCCTATGTGCTATTCCAGGCTACAATCTATCTCTGTGCCAAATTTCATCCAGATCCGTCCAGCCGTTTGAGCGTGAAGAAGTAACGAACATACAAACACACACACACTCACAAACTTTCGCCTTCATATTATAATATTAGAAACTAGCTTTAAAAATATGACATTCACAATTTTATAGACTAAATATTATAAGCCAAATAGTTTGCCGTAGATGGCCTTTAGCCTTTATTAGTAGATTGACCAAACGCCGGGCTCAGGCCCTGGTATTTAGATCAGCGACATAGAATTTGAAGACATACGAGACATGTTTTTACTGATAAATATCTTACCGCCAATGGGAGCGTACCGTACCGTATAGTTCTCGCCAAACTTCTTGGCCGCCCTGAAGTTGGCTACAATAGCTGCGCAGTAGTAAATCTCACACAAAAACAGCACCGTTTCGTGCCTTGCGCATCGGAAAGCCAACTTCAGGGCGGCCCAGAAGTTTGGCGAGCACTTTACCTACAGTTGCATTATGGCATTTAGTGGTACGTACACCCTTATTCATCAGCACATGTTTTTGAAGGGGTAAAGTTCAGCTCAGTTCTAAAAAATTAAAGTCGCCTAAGTTATTCCTAATATTGAACGTCAAAATTGGTCCAACTGTTTCGGCAATTAGCCGATACAAACAGACAGACAATATTTTTTTTTTTTTTTTTTTGTATAATTACTTACTGTGTAAACATTTATATGCATTTAGTATAAAGCTGTCATTGCAGACAGATACTTCATTTATTTATTTGTACAGATGTACGTATTATTTATTTGTAGGTATAGCTACAATATTATCAATTCTTAAAATCTTTCTTTGTGTATTCCAGGTGGTATGTTCGCGTTGGCATCGACGACCTTAGACAACTCGATGTCGGAGCGCTACATGGACGTGGCTCACAAACTGACCAATACCTGCCATGAGAGCTACGCTAGGTCGGACACCAAGCTTGGACCTGAGGCCTTCAGGTATTATACTTATTTATACCTTAAATATTTTTAGTTTCGTTTTTCCTATAGTTCTTCATTCTTTCGTTAAATTGACAATATTGTATGACAAACTTTCAATTTAACCTCATGTTAGCAATTAAATCTGAGTTAAGTTTTTTGTGCACGTGGGCCTAAGAGCGCTAACGCACTTCATCAGTTCTGAATCCGAGAAATTTTGATCCGAAGACCTCCTGTCCGAATTAAGAACAATTCGGATAGATATGAAGAAGGAAAATTGCAAAACAGCCACCATACAGGAATAGATTAGTAGTTCAACAATGCAAATAATTTTATTTTGAAAATACACATTTAGTAGTTTTTCATGATATCCATACTTCCAAAGGTCTGTTTATAAAATTTCGCGCGCTCGTTGTTTTCGTAAATCATCATCCGCTTCGCTACAAATTTGTAAAAGTGCTAATTCGTACGCGAACTAGCTTCTTACTGCTCGTCATAGCAGCTATCTCTTTCGCACGTGTTGTCGGGTAATATAGCATGCATTTAAACCCCGCGCACAAAATAGTTCGTGCCGTCAACTAGGGCAATCTTAAAGACGTTTTATACATTCAAAAAGAAATGTAATGATTGCAGTATACGGGTTCTTAATAACAATAACAGCAACGTAATTTATATTAAACAGATGAGGTATTTCAATTAACTTTATTGCAAAAAAAAAAAATGCGTGAAGTAGTAACATACCTTTAATAATGGGATGCAATTGCGTAAGGACAAATTTAATTAAACTGAAGATTACATAATACTATTATTACTTTCTCGACCGACTGTGACCAATAAATTTTATGTGTGACTGACTATACATAATATGTATTTACTTACCTTGTCGCAGTTTATTATTAGTTTTCTATTTAAATCGTGCTATATTATTTCCTTAAGTACCTACAATAAACAATACTCTTATTTTTTTCCTCAAACGAGAAACAAAGCAAATATTTTTGTATGTACTACAATTCTATATTGTACGCGATAAGGATATAATAGAACTAGCCGACTTCATGCACAGTTTTCACGAATCCAACTATGCGTAATAAATAAAATAATCGTTTATTTCGACCAACAAGTCTTCATAGTACACAAATAAATATAAATTTTTTGCACAGAACACAATAAATATTTATAAACCGGCCAAGTGCGAGTCGGACTCGCGCACGAAGGGTTCCGTACCATTATCGCAAAAAAACGCAAAAATATCACGTTTGTTGTATGGGAGCCCCACTTAAATATTTATTTCATTCTGTTTTTAGTATTTTTTGTTATAGCAGCAACAGAAATACATCATCTGTGAAAATTTCAACTGTCTAGCTATCACGGTTCATGAGATACAGCCTGGTGACCGACAGACAGACAGACATACGGACCGAGGAGTCTTAGTAATAGGGTCCCGTTTTTACCCTTTGGGTACGGAACCCTAAAAAGGATTCAAATAATTGTTCTTATTTCAGATTTTCTGGCGCGGTAGAAGCGCGGGCGCAGAAGAGCAATGAGAAGGTATTCCTGCTGCGACCAGAGACGTTCGAGAGCTACTTTATCATGTGGAGACTCACCAAGCAGCAGCGCTACCGCGACTGGGGATGGGAGGCTGTTCAGGTAAGACCCAAAACCACTTTGATGAACATTGCCCTAAGTATTGCCACAAGAACCCGGCCTGTGCCTTCCTAGACTTGAACGAGGCCATCGGCACAGCGTCGCATAGTTCTTATATGCGACTCTCTGAATCACTTCAATATTGAAATCGAATTGCAGTGGGCGATACCAGATATGCTAAAATGAATACTCAGAAGCTTCGACACAGAAATAAGTAATTCTTTGCTCGTCTACGACAACACGGGTACCAAGACAAAATACTTGAAGAGAACTTATAAGTATGCTACCTATTATACCCGATCTACGAACTATGTTTTTTTCTTCCAGGCATTGGAGAAACATTGTCGCGTGGAAGGCGGATACACTGGTCTGGTGAACGTGTACCATCAGAACCCGCAGGGCGACGACGTACAGCAGAGCTTCTTCCTGGCTGAGACACTTAAGGTATTATTTTTCATTCAATATATATTGTCCCACTGCTGGCCAGAGATCTTGCCCAAAGTCTTGCAGGTGTTTTGCCTTCTCCAGCCAAACCCCCTACAAATATGAAAAACACAATATCACTTATGAGGAAATGCGGTCGCAGACATCCGAATGAATTTCCTAAGTAAAAAGTCATAATTTGAGGTTCGGCTCTCGCCTATTTCCTCCTCCAGTATTGGACAAATTTAAAAGATATTCCATAAACTGAAAAATAAATATATATACTGTGCCCCTATGTTCTTTTTTGGCGATACATTATCTATAGAAGCATGAGAACTCTCAAAAGATGCTCAAAATTGCGCTGTCAACAGAGGCCTTGTGTACAAATTTGACAACTATAAATGAAAAACAAGCACAACATATTTTTTTTTTATTCGGAGGATAAATCTGGTTTCGGTTAGCCAGCTCGCGAATATGTATGTGTATCCTTCGACTGCACAGCATGATTTTCTTCTTGTTTACGTCTTTTCAGTTCGCTTCTTAGGCCGTCAGGTTTTTTTGATTTTTTGAATTAACTTTTTTTATATTATATTAAAAGTCGAAAATAGACTGCCAAAATTCTTGTGTACCTACCGAACCGACCACTAACAACTATATCAATACATTGAAACTACTTTCTATATAAATATGGTGGCTCCTTTTGCAACAATAGGAACTTTTCAAAACAACCTTTCTAACATGCATGACCTATTAAAATGGTACAAAAATACTTATTCCCCTTCATAGCCTTGGTCCATTTTCCTGGATCAGTAATTTAGTTCCAGTCCATCAATTGTCCTGACCCTAATAAAGTTTCTGGGTCATACGTCATACCACTGTCCGCTGCCATAAATAGTACGTTGTACTCGTTCCTACATACGTGCAATACATAGATGTAAACACTGTACGAAATTATGGCTATACCGAAAAGTTTACTTAAGGTTGCCCTAGTCAATCATTCTTCCATACAAACGTAGTCTGGCCATTACTCCTCTGTTTGACGGTATACGTTCAAAATAAAAAAAAATATACCAATTTGTCTCATCATTATCTAGCTCCTGTATTGAAACAAAAAAGTTAAAAAAAAATAAGTTATGAACGTCGAAAGTTCCATATTTCAACACAAATTTTAACGCATCTTTGGGTGGAAATAAATACCATAAGAAGGAAAATTGCAAAACAGCCACCATACAGGGATAGATTAGTAGTTCAACAATTCAAATAATTTTATTTTGAAAATATACATTTAGTCGTTTTTTCATGATATCCATACTACCAAAGGTCTGTTTATAAAATTTTGTGCGTCCATTTTTCGTCCTAAATCATTATCCATTTCGCTACAAATTTGCAAAAGTGCTAATTCGTACGCGAACTAGCTTCTTACTGCTCATCACAGTATCTATCTCTTTCGCACGTGTTTTCGGATGAGATAGCATGCATTTTAACACCGCGCACAAAATAGTTCGTACCGTCGACTAGGGCAACCTTAATGGTCAATACAAACCAAATCGCAGATTTGCGACGAAGATTTTTGAAGTGAAACTTCTTAGGCGGCGATTCGATAGTTTAACTAGAATTTAGAGTGAAACTTCATGAGAGACGAGAAAGGTATAACTTCTTACTGCTCTTACTGCGGTTACGCACTGCATCCGATCCGTGTCCCCGAGTTCTATCCGAATTGAAAATGTTCTGAATTATGACAGATAGAGTTCGGATGTAGTGCGTAAGCTTCCATACAAGGAGTACTACGGCTACTTCGGAACCGAAATTTCTCGGATTCGGATCGTCGTATTTAGTGCGTAACCGCCCTTATACTAAATCTTTCTTATTATTTATTTTCATTTGTTTCGGTACTCCAATAGGGAACATGCATGTTTTTTATTTTTATTTGCTAAATGAAATACTTATTAACTCTAGTAAATAAATATGAAATCATTTTTAAAATATCTTGATCAGAGACGAAGTTACAAAGCTGAAAATTAGAAAGACATTTCCGACATGTCATCGGATATGAGATAGCACGACGCATACAACAGCCATAGAAAACGGTGTTTTCGGTGTTCCGTACCCAAAGGGTAAAAACGGGACCCTATTACTGAGACTCCGCGATCTGTCTGTCTGTCTGTCCGTCTGTCACCAGGCTGTAGCTCATGAACCGTGATAGCTATACAGTTGAAATTTTCACAGATGATGTATTTCTGTTGCCGCTATAACAACAAGTACTAAAAACAGAATAAAATTAAATATTTAAGTAGGGCTCCTATACAACAAACGTGATTTTTTTGCCGTTTTTTGCGATAATGATACGAAACCCTCCGTGCGCGAGTCCGACTCGCACTTGGCCGGGTTTTTTCGATCTATTTTAATTCTGTTTTCACTATTAGAATTCTATTTTAGTGTTTTATGGATAAAATGTATTTTTTTTTCCACTACCTTGTCTATTATGTAACATATTGCCTTAGAAATTCGTTTCGAAATATGAACATTAAGATACAAGATTATAAAATAAAAATTAAAATACAAAATGACATAATAACAGTTACGAAATGACTTTTGTATGGATCATTATGTAACTGGCAGAATGATACTGATCCTGTTACCTCTCGAAAAAGCGCGCGTTGATTGTGTGTATATAGTCTGTGGTGAACGTTTCTAATAAATTGTTGTTGGAACTTTTTTTGTATTTAATCAAGTAAGCTCATCTGGTAGTGGCAAAAGAATCGTTCGTGTCTCGCATAAAAAGTCTTTATTTTAACACTCGCATGTAGCTTTCGACGACGAAATTGGCTACATCGCGCGTGTTTAAATCTCGTATTTTTATGCTCGACACGAAATGTACTATTTCATACATATTCCCTATTCTAGACTATATTTTAAGGTGTCTAAAGCTTTATATCAATTGTAGTATTCTTCCTCTTTACCACCACTGACCAACTTCTCTTTCATTACAGTACCTCTACCTGCTATTCGCCGACGACACGTTCCTGCCACTAGACGAGTGGGTATTCAACACGGAGGCACATCCCTTACCCATAAAGGGCAAGAACCCCCTGTACCGCGAGATACCCAAGCTGCCAGTACCTATCGAAGAGGCCTTAGAGCAGCACAACAGACTATAGACGGGCTCACAAGTACTATGATTTACAAATGTTTCATTTCGTTAGACCTGGGGGGTGACCATAAGCTGGGGGGTGATCGAGTAAGTGACAGATGTATACAAGTCAGATACATCTGTCTCTTATTCGATATCAAATTGATACCGCTCTAAGAGCTTATGGTCACCCCCCTGCAGTCAAAAGACTGTTTAACGACTGGGTATAGAGCGAGCGCCGAATCACCGCGTCGGCAGCGGTTAGAGACCGCATTACCAACTAATAATATTCGTGCCCTCGCACTGTGCGCTGAGCGCAAGTGCCGGCAGTCATTGCCGTAGTTAGAATTTTCAAGGACCGTAAGCCCGGTTACGCACTATATCCGATCCGAGTCCGTGATTTGAGTGCCGAGTTCTATCCAAATTGAGAATTTTCTGAATTATGACGGATAGAGTTCGGATGTAGTGCGTAAGCTTCCCTACAAGAAGTACTACGGCTACTTCGGAACCGAAATTTCTAAGATTCGGATCGGATGCAGTGCGTAACCGCCCTAAATATCATTTATAAACGGTGACATACACTGACATGCTTGGTTTGCTTCTTAGAAAGTTTTGACAATTCCGTCTCTAACAGTCGCTGACTAGTTCTGTCGGTGCCTGTAGCTGAAAAATACAGTCAACCGCAGTCCATGGTAACTTCGACTTTTACAGCGTCGTTATTTCATAGAGATGGTTTTTAGAAACGCAGATCTGTAGTAACACTTGACCTGCGCCAAGTGTTTCTACTGATCTTCATTTGACTGTACTATACCCCATTTGAATAACATTAGAAATTTCTACAACGCTTTTGTACAGTCCGTTCAACCGATTTTGAATTCTATCCCGTTAACATAAGGATGGCATGAAATGAATAAACCTGTTACCAAAACTGTTGAATACAGCTGCCATTTGTCATATCACCAACGCAATAGAAGTCAAAATCCGTTGAACGGGCTGCAAAATGGGATTATTTAAATGTCTAAAGCTATCTGACTTTATTTGCGTGTTCTATTCCGATTAATCAGTCGAAAATATTACCTACTAGTTCAGCGATTTAACAAGATAACTGCCAGTAGTGATGTCATTCGCAAAATTTCACCGAATTTATCGGTTAAACTTGCGAACGAAAGCGATAAACGGGACAGGCTTGCTGTAGCATTTATTGTGCATATTACGATATTATCAATTCCTGTTTACGACTGATGAATCGGATTGTTTACGCAATACAAAGCTTGTTTTGAATTTTAAGCTGTACCATGGCTCATAATAATCGTGTTACTATTGGCTGGCTTCTCAGCCTCGCCAAACTTGTGAAGAAAGATGGAATGGGATTGGGAGTCACAAGTATTCGTCTAATATGCGGGTTTCTATAATGTTGGCATTTTATTTAAATGATTTCTAGCGACCAAAAATTGGTAAATCCACTTTTAATTATTTGAAGATGAATTTGATTTTGACAAGGATTTTCAAAGAATTGTCTACCTTTTGTAATTGTTTTTGTAAGTCCACAAAATTACTACCGTTAATTTGGTGGATAAAGGTTTACAGGTAAAGTTTATACAAAGTATTTATTAAATATCCCTTTCCAATCTTCGTAATAATGTAACCTTAATATCTAAATGATTTACGACTACACACTCTAATGATATCCTACGTATATTCGTCTCAGATTTTTGGTACGTAGATATAAATTAGATTTAAGGCGTAGTTGATTCATTCAAATTCTTCAAATGCGCATGTAATATTAAAAAGCGGCTGTTAGAACATTTTGGGAGCCAACCTTAGATGTAAAATTAACCTATAAAGTTATCCATATCGATATAATTAGCATTTAAATAAATAATCCGCAAGAAACAATTACTCCCACGATTGCAAGGATCGCCGCGTCCATTACTACGCTATACAGAGTAGGGTGATGTTGCTCAAGTCAATTAGTGAGGATGTCGACACATTCGTAGTGTAAATATAAACGGTATGATATAACCCGCAGTTCAAATGTCCGTGATCTCAATCGCCAGGAAAAATTTAAACAAAGAACACTATTGTCTATGACTCAGTGTGAAAAGCTTCGATAGTTTTTCGAGAAGTATCGATATTTCTCGCGTCTCTATGGTTTCTTGCAAACGTATTGTGTCGCATTTTTCGTCTAAAATCCTATGGCTACGTTCTATTTATAAAATTGTATGTATATTATGATGAATGTTGTTTATTTATTAGCTATGAATACTCAGTTTATAGTGAATTCATGTATAGGTTATATGTTATACTTATTAACCAAAATTAATTTTAATTAAAATTCTGCCTTATTTTTTATCACCATCTGATTTTTTTCCAGACAGAACTAAAAACCATTTATGCAAAGATCAAATGTCTTAAAAGAAAAAAAATGCTGTTCCCTACATTTTAGCTCGCATAACTCGACAAATTGTTTGGCACAGCAATTTTTTCACCTGGCTGCGACGAAGTCCAAAAGAGAGTGTGTGTTGAAAAATTTTGGCTGATGATAAAAATTCTCGTAGAATTTTCTAAATAATATTCGATTGAGATTAGATATTGATATGACATGTATAATGAATAAAGATCTGATTGTAGATGGAATGGCTCAGTAAGACCGACCAATGTAAACTTATTGCGGGCATTATTACTAATATGCACAAACATAACCATTGGTTACATTTTAGCAGTTGTGGCTTCGAGCACATCTGGGTGCTACTTAGATTTAAATGTTTTTATTATATTTTCTATGTATTCTGCTGTGTGGACTCATTCTCCAGTGATTTGTCTGTCCGTATTTATGATAAATAACGGACTAGTTACGGACGCAGAAACTCTCATTGGATTACACATTTTTTTTTGTTCTATGGCAGTGTTTTTCGAAACAAATCTCATATTATCTGCCTTTCCCTTCTACTACAAAAAAAATACAGTTTCAATGAGTGTTTTCACAGTTGTAATGCAGCCTAATTGCATAAGAAAATTCGTCAAGGCCAAGAGTTTGACCCCATGAAAGAGTAAAAATATTGGACTCTTTCGAAAAAGTGTCCAATAATTTTTGGCAATACCTTATTATTTAAAGAGAATTTGTCATCTTTTATGGGGTCAAACCTTTTGCCTTGCCAAATGCACTGACGCAATTAGACGTACTTGTATGAAGCAAGGTCTTGGCGTACTTGCATGAAGCAGTAAAGGTCAGATCTACATAGGCTTACGTTTAGACCTGGTGATGCTCGAAGCTGCAACCGTATACTTTCTATATACTATGCTTAACTAATGTTATCACTATCAAGGCTTATCCGGGTCGTGCGAACAACAGCTGCCTTATTGCGCAATGAATTCGCAAGGCAAAATCGACCAATCACATGCGAGATGAAAGACGCGATGTGGATTTCCGCCTATGTGATTGGTCGAATTCATTACGCAATAAAGCAGCAGCTATGGCAGTCCAACATAATCATTTTTTTATATAAGAACGCACGTCTCTGGTGACTTTTAAACTAGATATATCTATTGATATGTAATTTAACTGATATCTTAAATAGGAAAATATTTATTGAAACTTATTATTTACTTTTCTATCTTTGATAACAAGAGTTTGATTTGTATCGGATCTCGTATTTATAAACATGAAATATATTTTCTACTTCTTTTTTTTAGCTTTATCATAATAATTTGGTTTATAACAAACTAACATATCTGCAAATAACATTTTATGAAGTAAAGGCACATCTTGTTTTGCCTAGAGGTTTATTTGTTCTGTTCAAACTTTTGAGTGATTTAGCTGATATTATTCTAAATCATTTTAAAAGCATTGTATAATGTATGTACAGCTGAGTAGATAAACAATAATATTTTACATGGACACCTGTTTTAATGTTGAACACAAACACGTCTTCAATGGAAGCATTATTATGTTTTTCTATTAATTTAACAAAGAGAAGCGACTTGCTTTGTCATTTGTGATTTAATATACATAGTTACATAATATATTTTATTATAATTTTCTGCACCTGTTAATAAAGCATTAAAATAAATAATCGTTCTTTGTAATTATTTGTTGAGTAAATTTCGTTAGTTCTTAATAAATCCAAAAGCGAACTCTCCACTAACATTCGATCACTCACTGATATTAGACGAAGTAGTTTGAATAACTGTAAATTGTGTATATAATAGTCATAGACGATAAAATATTTTAGTTTTAGGTTTCTGTGTGTAGACTTACATTGTTATTTTTTAAATTAAGAGTTGTGGGTGTGCGTCTGTTGATGTACATATTTATGTAATTTATAATATTTTGAACTGCCATGTTATAATTCCCCGGCACGTAAGAAGTTGTTTTTTTAGGTATCTTTGGTAGTGAAGCGGGGCGCGGGGAACATTTAGGATTGTTCCGAGCGCGCGATTGGTTGGCCAGTTGACACAAGGATCGACTGACCAATCGTTTCGCGTCCACATTCCGTTCGCTCTATATGGCGGTTGGTCAGTTCGCAGAATATGCGCGAACTTACACACTACGCCAATATCTTGCCAACTTACGTGCCGGGCACTATACGCTGCCGCATTCCACATTAACGTACCATCTTAGACGCAGTTGACGTCTATTGCGCTGAGCTGCGTGGATATCGTCAAAAAAAGATTTTCTACCACAATCTTTTGGTCTGATATGGTATAACCATTTCCGTCAAATATAGACCTGTAACTGGCTCGCAAGTATTAAGCATATTATCCCTTCATATCCTGTGCTCAATGTGCTTTAAGTGTTGAGATCATCCGTGAAGTTAGGTCAGTAGTGAGGGTACCTCGCATCACGATGTTGAGGACTCTTCGCTCTTAGTAGAAAATTCTTTGAGAGATTTTCAAGTCTACATTGTTTTTACATGTCTCCGCTTAACTCCAAAACTAAGCAGTGATATGTAAAAATAATTAAAACTTTCCGAGTTTCGAGTTCTGAAATACAAAAAGAAACATCATTCTAATTTTAAACTATTGGAGCTGTTTTTTTTTCTAAATAAATACTGAATGAATTGGAATGATTAATTTATGGTCTATTTTGGGTCCCAGTTATATTTTTTGTGTTAATGATTCCAATGCACTAATTGTAAAATGGCATAATAATAATAATTTATTATAATTGACTGTTGCACGTGACTAATTTTAATTTAGAGCTGGTTTCTTAAATCTGCCTTGTAAAAGGTAGCTATCATATACCTATTATTGTTATAGAAAACTTTATAAGTGAAAGAATTGTATCAAAATGTACTGCCTCTTCTGTATGTCTTAACCGAGTAAAAAAAGGTGATACACGTTTCTAACCTCACCTATAAGATAGTTGTTCTATATGTGCTGCCTGTTATGGAGTATGTATGAAATTGTAGTATTTAAATTAATAATGTACATTTTCGGTTATTAATAAAACATGTTTATAAACATTATCAGATTGTTTAGTTTTTTTTCCTGTTGTGCTCAATCGACATTGTTTTAACAAGAACAATACAAACAACAAGTGCATTCACCTTCATTTAATTAATAAACGTCCGATTGTTATTGCAACAATGAACAGAAAAACAATGTTTTCCTTGTAGTGAATACAAATAGAGAATCGGATGAAATCACATAACTTCACGCGTGTATTCTGCGAAGTGTAAGACAGTGGTGCACCTAGTAAGTACAGTACAACTATTTTCTTAATATCCCTCGGCAAACTTCGTGTTTCGTCAGTCGTCGGATTCCTATCAGTTGCCCTTGCCCCTTTGCACTTGGTGCAGACCGGACGCTCTCAATCAACTTGGAAGATTTGTTAAACTCTTTCAACATCATCATCATCATCTGCCTAGCCTTTTTTCCCAACTATATTGGGGTTGGCTTCCAGTCTTACCGGATTCAGCTAAGTACCAGTGTTTTACATGGAGCGACTGCCTATCTGGCCAATAACAACATAATGTAATGTAATGTAATATTTTCGATAGTATGTTATAGTTGGATTAACAAACAAAATATGTGTTCTCCCAAAATGAAATAAAATAATTAGAAAATAGATTCGGGCGCCTGGGAGGTTCACACAGTAAAGGTTGCCGGAAAGAACTAGTCGGAAGAGTCAGACTTTTAATCTGCCGGTGGGAGGCTAAATAAAGAAAATTAAAACCAGATGTTTATCTTTTCTCCATTTAATTGCCCGTAGTTTCACATCCATTAACCAGTATAGTTAAAATACAACAATTCTTATACTTATTAACTTGACTAAATTAATGGCTATATTATAACTAAAGGGTGATATTACTGCATCTTGCACCAATTTAAGTTTTAATAATAATATAAAGGCAAATTCCTACCAGATTGCTGGCTTTAAGAATAAGTTTAACATAACCATAGAAGCGATGATTGCTGAAGGATTCCCGTAGTGCAGTCCAATAAAAGGATATTATTTTGGATGTAAAAGAAAAATCCAAATTTTAAGAAAATAAATATCTAAAGAAAACCGCCAACAATGGGCTGGAACAAAAATTTAAAATGTTAGGAAAAGTCAGTATAATTTAAACACGTGGAAGCGTGTGCTTGAACAAGAAAACTTACCGTTTTTCTTCTTTAAATTAATATTGATGCGCTACGCAGCCAATAACATCCAACTGTTTGCGAGCGAAAATCATCATAATCTGAAATTAACAATCCGTCTATTGAAATTCCAACACGAGATAAACTCAGACATTACAAGTCTAGAAGAATTCCAACTTACCGAAAATTAAGGTCAATCCTTTTCAAAACATCGTTCTAATGGAGTTCGCACGTATTTACTCCATTAAGAAGGCAAAAATATCCGAGATTACTACGGATAAAATAAATTATTGGCGAAACGTTCAAAATTAACGACCAGCCATTATAGAAAGAAAATCGCGGAGTGTCAAAATTACAGCTCACAGCACAGATCTAGAGCACTGTCGTTCGGAAATCGACTAAATTTAAAAAACCATGTGACGAGGTTAAAATAACTCGTTACAGTAATTTATTTTATAAATGGCCGGTATCCTGCTGTTTTTACAGCTCTATATATTTCACATGGAAATCAAAACAAAACAACAATGAAGTACTTAGTTCTGAATTCAAATTATTATTCACGATAAATCTAATATTTGATGGACATGGAAATTAGCATTCGTTTGTATTCGGATTCGGAAATGCGATGATTGCCAAGCGACATTAAGAAAATAGTCTTACTGTACCTACGTCAACGTTCGAAGGAAAATCTCGTGCAAAATTTCTTTAATAAGAAAAGTAATCACTCCATACATTCAATCCAGTTGTAAAAACTAAACACTGCGCACAGACGACACGAAAAAAAAATGCACTGACCGAATCGTTTTTAAGTAGGTTACATAAATTTCTGAATGATTGAACTCGATTAACGCCGATAAATGTGCAGTCTTATTGCGATTATCTATTATAGTTGGTGTCGCACCCAGATTGATGCTTCACAAATCAGTCGTAAAATATGATAACTTACTGGAAACCTCCTGAATATGATAACTTACTGGAAACCTGGAAGCAGTGGTGGCCCAGTGGTATTGCTCGCGACTTACAAGTTGTAGGTCGTGGGTTCGAGCCCAGGCAGGCGCTTTACTTTGTGTAAATTATTTCATCACCACTGCTCTCAAAACGGTGAAGGAAAACATCGTGAGGAAACCGGCATGTCCTAGAACCAAAAATTCGAAGACATGTGACATCCACCAACCCGCACTGGGCCCGCGTGGTGGATAACGGTCCATTCCCTCTCACACAGAGGAGGCCTGTGTCCCAGCAGTGGGAACATTAATAGGCTGATGATGTGATGTGATGTGACTGGAAACCTCAATGATTCATGCGAAGTCTGATTCTACACACACTTGATGAACAAGTTTTTAGATGATTTTGGAAGTATTTAGGTCGTGCGGTCGAACTCAAACAGGCGCTGCTCAATGTGTAAATTATTTATCATAACTGCTCTCAAAACGCTGAAGAAATCCACTACCAATGCGCACTCACTGAGCGGATCTATAAGCCAAAGGAAAACGCCAGCATTTTTCAGTTGCCCGGCACTTGCTTTTGTACTGTATGTATGTAGGTACCCACTTCCTATTAAGTACCTATCACCAAATCGTTAACGCGGAGCTCGTGGCTAAATAATAACAGCCGAACGGGTCGATCATCAAGGTTAAGCAACGCTTGACGAGGTCGGTCAGTGGATGGGTGACCATTTCAACATACCGAGTTTCCTCCGTGCCTCGGAAAGCACGTTAAGCCGTTGGTCCCGGTCGTCATTTGAAGTTCTTTGACAGTCGTTATACGTAGTCAGAAGCTTGAGATCTGACACCAGTCTTGCCAAGGGGTACCGTGTTACCCAGTTACTGGGTTGTGGAGGTCAGATAGGCAGTCGATCCATGTAAAACACTGGTACTTAGCTGAATCCGGTAAGACTGGAAGCCGAACCCAATATAGTTGGGAAAAAGGCTAGGCAGATGATGACCAAATCGTTAACGCAGATTGACGTCTTGTCTCGAATTTGCACGAACTTAGATATAATAGTCACAACGGATCTTTGTGTCTCTGAAGTTGGCTCTGCTATGCTAGTATTATATTATCTGTGGCTGTGCCAACCGTCGCGCAATAAACAGTTTGTCATCGAGCATACTGCATAGAGTAAGCGAGACAGGACGATGCGACAAACGTAAGCGAGTGAAAGAGACAGTTATACAATGGTATTTACACCTTCAACATTGACACAAAAATAGTTACTGCGCAGGGTCTTGCAGCCAATTCAGGGACACAAATCCGTTGTGAGTATTATACAAGTTGATTGAAGAGACCCATTTCCCAAAAGGGAGAGCCTTGGCCCCACTAGAGCCAATTTGTAATAAACTTGTAACTGTAATCATAATAACTTCAAGTGCCAAAGTCTCAACATGAATGCTGTTACCACGTTATCAAATTTATTATCTGCAGAATTTCCACTAAGCATAAAACATGACCTTTGAATGTAGTCGGCCGCCACTGCAAGGTTATGTCGCCAACTATACAAGCGCGTCCCCTAATTGGATGCCTGCATAAATGTTAGCCCATAGACAATCATGCCGCGGCATTTACGGGGCTTATGGCTTCGTTACCTTTCGGTTCCCCCTTTATAGGCCGGGGGTAGGTTGGAGCAGGCGAGAAGCAATAATGTGTTTGTGTATATTTGCACATTATCATTTTACTAGTGGATAGATCATTTGTTTTTGCTTAGTTATCTATCAATAAAAAAAACTTTTTTACGTTATGGACACCGACTTCCAAAAATAAAGTCATTTTTCACTTTGTAGTTTTCTTATTTGGAAGTCGGTAGTATTTTTTTGTAAAAAAGTTTTTTTATTTTTACTTTTTAGTTGTACCTACCTAATAGGCAAGTTGTTTAGTAAGTTTCCTATAACGCCAGAATAGATTACCCGAATATCATGAAACTTGAACAAAACCGATCAAATGAGAGATCTGCTTACCCCTTAAGAGCATACTGGCGTGATGTGATGTTATGAAATGGTATAAACAATAACCAGACATGCGATTGCAGCAGTCCCGAGAGATTTGCCGTTATTTATTGAAGAGTTCTGTTGTATATCTTCGAAGTTCTTCATCAGATCTTCACCAAATTAAAATGGGACCAATTTCGGAACATACTCTTTCAAACAAAAAAATAATTTTCAAAATCGGTCCCCAATTGACGGAGATATCGGTGAACATAAATAAAAAAAATAAAAGAAGTCGAACATAGAACCTCCTCCTTTTTCGAAAGTCGGTTAAAAACTGTTATCACAAATTGTACCTAAGACGCATTCCTTTCAGTACTTACTTATAAATTATTCAAATAAGCTATTTTCGATAAAAAATGGGTATCTACCTATTTTGCTAATTGGCTATCGTATTTACATGAATCAACCCTCACCTCATGTGATCATGTCCATATCTCGGCACGATACGATAGCATTAGCACGCCTAATTGACCACTAACATATATTTTAATCAACCTGGGAGTTACCATAAGCTCTTAGAGTAAGGTGATGTCGAGTGTGTGTACGGGACAGATGTATATGACTTGTATTTATCTATCCCTTTCTGTCAGTCGCACCATGGTAGTTTTGACACGTAATGGTTTAGATTTTCGGTAAAATGCGTTTATTCATTAAGGCCGTACCCTGACCAAAAAATCAGCATGAGATATGAGCATTCCTATTGGCCTAGCGGCACTGGTGGCGCATGAATTACGGTAGTGAATACGCCCAGATTTTAGAATAAAATCTTTATAAAATCGAATATTGGTCTTTTGAAAAAAATAAAACTTACAAAATGTTCGTTATCAAATTGTCTATCCATTAGATTTAGTATGAAAAATAATTAATGAAAACTTTACGAGGAGATGCATGCTATCAATGTAGAAATTTAATGCATTTCTATTAATTGATATTTCTTTTTAATTAAAGAGTAGATAGCTCTTAAAACCTGCACAAAATTCGAATAGCACGGCGTTTTGCTCGGGGAGGCGCCTTAACTAGCTTCTGCCAGCGGCTTCGCCCGCGTGAATGTCGAAATTTATCCCGAGGCAACATATTCTCGGGATAATAAGTATCCTATGTGCTATTCCAGACTATAATCTATCTCTTTGTCAAATTTCATCCAGATCCGTCCAGCCGTTTGAGCGTGAAGAAGTAACAAACATACAAACACACTCACAAACTTTCGCCTTTATAATATTAGTGTGATTGCTAGTTTAACAAATAGTCAAATAATTAATTCTTCAACTTATTTGACAATTTGTGAGGTTTATGATTGATGAAAAAACGCTTCTAACCGAAATTTAAAACCATTGATTACAATATTTAACCATTGATTAAGTTAAGTACGGATAAAAAAACTGGGCCCGAATAGACCAATTTGCTGGACAGTATCTTGCCGCTAATGGCTTAGTTAACATGATAGATATAACATCACTTCTATATTCCCCCAAGGATTAGTGCACCTATAGTACCTACTCTCCTAGGGGGGACGAGCCTATTGCCATCAATCGGGCCAGACCAGTCCAGTTTTAGAAAAAACCGGCCAAGTGCGAGTCGGACTCGCGCACGAAGTATTCCGAACCATTATCGCAAAAAAACGGCAAAAAAATCACGTTTGTTGTATAGGAGCCCCAATTAAATATTAATTTATTCTGTTTTTAGTACTTGTTGTTATAGCGGCAACAGAAATACATCATCTGTGAAAATTTTAACTGTCTAGCTATCACGGTTCATGAGATACAGCCTGGTGATAGACAGACAGACGGACCGCGGAGTCTTAGTAATAGGGTCCCGTTTTTACCCTTTGGGTACGGAACCCTAAAAAAACGATGTAAGAGACTTGCGAACATTGCACATGTATTAAAGTAACATGCAACGCAACGCGAACCTAATTGTGTAATAATTGAATTCGGCAAGGCAAAAGGCAAAGAGTAAAGACGTAAATTCACATCGCGTCTTTCATCTCGTATGTGATTGGTCGATTGTTCATACTCTTTGCCCTTTGCCTTGCCGAATTCACTTACGCAATAAGGCTACTGAATTGCTGATCTAGCCTTTTGCCAAAAAGGCCAGATTGCCAGTCGAGACGGTAGCGGCTGCGACCTGCCATATTTCTTGAAAAAGCTACTAGGTACTATAGACCGATAGCGCTAGGTTTTGAAGTTTCAAAAATATTAAAGTTGTTGGTGTTTTGCATATAGTTTCCGGACCATTTGCCCAACCTAATACCTAAGTTTGTGTCATCCTAGGTATTTGCATAGGTAGAAATTTAGGTATTTGTCTTTTCGACCAGTATTGGACGAAAAGAAAATTAGAGATGAAAATTTTACTTTCATGATAATAACGAAGTAGTAACTGATGTACATAAGCATTTTGTGTCATCTCTGTCCACGGGAATCCTAATACTTAACCAGTACCTAACACGTAGCCCAACTAGCTCTAAAAGAATATTATAATTTGTAAAATAGGTGTTACGCGTTTTAGAGTACTGATATCTGTTGTTTATAATATTTTGTGTCGAATTCATCCACGACTTTTATAGATATTTTTTTTTTTTACTACAACAACCTGTAAAATCCACAAAAGAAAATGCAAGTTATTAGAGTTTACGTACTTTTGATTATTATGGTATAACAAAACACTATTCATAATTTGTGTCATTTTTATCCACGATATTATATTATTTTTTTAAAAACTAGACTTCTTCGCACGAAGGGCGAGCGCGTGTAAAAGCGCGGGCGCGGGTGGCGGGCGGGTGCCGGCCAGCCAGACGCGCGGCGCGTTTCTTTGTTAAGGCTTAGCACGCACTGCGATTATAATTCGCGCGAATTTTATACGCGCGAGTTTTTGTCCGCGTACTAAATTTAACTAACACGCACTGCGGATAAAATTTCGCGCGATTTTTGTCTCCTTCTACCTGTTCATAGAGTTCAAAATATTCGCGCGAATTTAATCCGCGCCGCGTTGCGGTGGATTCTGTGGCAAAACACGGATTTCTTGCGATATTATTGCCGCGCGATTTTTTTTCCGCAGTGCGTGCAGCTTCATACATTTCCATAGGTCACAGATGTGCGGAAAAAAATTCGCGCGAATAAAAATCGCAGTGCGTGTTAAGCCTTACATTCGGTATTTGTAAGTTGCAACAAAGAAGTGCGTGCGTTATTTCTGATGTATTCGATTGATTAAGGCCCACTTGCACGAAAAACTTTCAGAATTGCTAACACGAGGTTCAATTGACAATATTGTATATCAAACTGTCAATTTAAACTAGTGTCATCAACTTAGTTATGAAGCTGTGAAAGACTTAAATGCAGGTATTGTAACTCATTAAGGCATGGTTTTCAACACAGCAATTTTTTGCATTGTTTATTATTTATTTTCAGCTGCAGGCATAAGTTGTTTTGTACAATTGTAGGTTTCATGTTATAAATTTTAATTGCTCTTTCAGTTTTGTTAAAATCACTCCAAGTATGATTTTTGCAATGTTACAGATTTTAAGCCTTTTTAATACAGCATTGTAACTACCGTTACAATGGGGTCATGAAAACTTTTGAAAGATTTTTTCTGTGAATATTATTGTATCTTATTGTACGATTAAAAATTATACCGACAACATCTTTGATAAATATTATTGTAAGCATCAATTACAATGTGTGTCAATGTTACATTCGGATAAAAAAGACAGGTTCCATAGTACAGGTAGTACTATGGAAGAGCTAATAAAACTCGTTTTTTAATAATTATTGTAATTCAATTAATATTCACAACACTTAGTGCTCTGGTGGTCTGGATAAAATTATCAATTCCTGTGACTACCGTTCGCACAGCGAAGATCAGGCGACAAGCAGACTCACAGATTACCTCATTGAAGCGGCTGATGTGGCACAGCAGCGGTACCCTTACGGCTAATTAGTGACACGGGGGGACTTTAATGCTCACCACCAGGAGTGGCTCTTCCCATACCAGTGCATTGATCATGCTGGAGGAGAGATGCGTAAGCTTTCGTTAGCGCTAATCAGCCACCTGGTTCAGGGGGCAACGGCAACGGAGGATGTTGATTCGCACACGGCCAATTGCTTGGAACTTCTGCTGAAAACCGATCCAGACCGATAGGTACTCTATGTCGATAACTTCACCTTGGGTAGTTTCGACCGCTGTCTGGTAAAGTCTGTGTCCGTCTACTCTTCGCCCAAGAGGCACACGGCGGGTTTGTAGGTATAAGTTGGCAGATTGGGATGGGATACGATCTTTCTTCGCATGCTGATCCCTCATCTTGCGCGGACGCCGTGACTGATGTGTTGCGTTGGAGTATTAAGTACTACAACATTCCGTTCTCTGACTTACCAATGTCTAGCAAAGGCCGGCCACGCAGACGCGCTTTAACATGAGGCGTATTTGGCATGGATCGACGCTCGAACGGTAAGTGCGAGTCACGTAAGTTAGAAAAGAAGGCCTCCAACAGCGCTGCCAAGTCCTGCAAGAAGGAGTTGCGAGGGGCTCGATTCGGCCACATTGGCTGAATAGGGACATAACTAGCTTCTTACCCAGCAGGTAGTAAAGCGTTTTGGTTCCTGGGTAAGTCGGTTGAGTCGAACTTCTGCCATCCCTCACTACGACCACTGCTAAAACTATCGACGGGTCGCTAGCCCACTTCGCTGAGGAGAAGGCAAACTTATTTGCCTCTCTATTTGACGTTCGTAGGGTTCGTACTCGGCAACCTCAACTTAAACAAAGCTAGTGACCCGGACGGGATACTAGCACTTGTCCTTAAAACTTGTGCGCCCGAACTGTCTTCGATCTTGACACGTCTATTTCGCCTTTCGTATGAAACTGGAAAAGTGCCGAATGCTTGGAAGTAAGCTAACGTACAGCCTGTGTCCCAGAAGGACAATCCATCTAACCCGACCAATTACAGACCCATCTCTACGTGTGCTGGCATACATAGAAGCTAAATACGGCTGCCGCCGATATCGTTCTACAGGGGATCTTTTACATTTACATCTTGAGTAAGGCCATCGAGAGGCAAGGGGAGGCGCTTGCCGTCTCTCTCGACAACTCAAAAGCTTTCAATAGGGTCTGGCACGGAAGCCTTATTAGTAAGCTTCCTTCATCCGGTCTGCCTGGTAATAATAGTATGTGTGATTGGATTGCAGATTTCTTGAGGGATCGATCCATTCGAATGGTTATCGATGGCTGCTCGTCGGACCAATTGGATATGAATGGGTCCCTCAAGGGTTGGTACTCTCAGCAACTTTATTTTAGCTGCACATGAACGATCTGCTAAAAACTTGGGTATGCAGACGACAGCATTGTTGCTGAGAGGTACTTTTCCATCATTGTCCTTTGTGATGGTATGGTGGAGCGTTTCAGTTTATCCTTGAAGGCAGTCTCCAAATGGGGCGATGCCAATTTGGTCAGGTTTATGCCGCTAAAACCCAGGCATGTCTTTTTTCCGCTAAAATGAGCCAATTCCACTCGGCTCCTTCCCTCGGAAGTGTAAACGTTACGATAATGGACCATTTTGAGCTTCTTGGCATTACTTTTAACACGTTCCTCAATTTTGGACCATACATTGAGGCAAACGCTCAGTTGGCTGCCAAAAAGTTGGGGATCCTCGCAAAAGTGAGACGTTTATTCACGTCAGAATAGTTGCTCAAGTTTTATCAAGCGCAAGTTTGATTATGTATGGAGTACTGTTCTCATTTCTCGGACGGATTTGCCAAATACCAGCTTGACGCACTTAAGTTTATCAAAAAACGAGTCAAGAAGCTCATCGGAAATGAGGCACTGGTCGAGTCAAAGCTCCAGAGCCTTGAACATCGTCGCCGGCCATTTATGCTGATACGATTATATTCAAATGATGAACTAAAAACCTATTCTCGATGTCAACACCATCTTTCTTAACAATGATAACATTTAAAGTAAGTGATTACATTTGAGAATAAAAACATTGTAACTTAAAATTACAATTATGGTTAAAATATCACATCACATCATCAGCCTATTAATATTCCCACTGCTGGGACACAGGCCTCCTCTCTGTGAGAGGGAAAGGGTGCGGGTTGGTGGATTTCACATGTCTTCGAATTTTTGGTTCTAGGACATGCCGGTTTCCTCACGATGTTTTCCTTCACCGTTTTGAGAGCAGTGGTGATGCAATAATTTACACAAAGTAAAGCGCCTGCCTGGGCTCGAACCCACGACCTACAACTTGTAAGTCGCGGCCGATACCACTGGGCGACCACCGCTCTTGTATTAAAATATAAATAGTCCAAAATTTAAAATGTATTACATTGTATGTCATTTTAAAATGAATTTAACACAAAGAAACCGTTGTTACCCAAACTTTTGTGTATTGGAACTTGATTTACAAGTATACTTTAGTAGAAACATTTTTCATTTTTAATTACAATGAATTTATTTTATTTTACAAAAGTAGTTCTTATTGGCACAGAAATACGGTTAAAAGGCAGAAATAAAGTTCTGTTATTGCTGATTTAATCTATACTAATAATATTATAAAAAGGAAAGATTTTTTGTTTGTTTGTTTGTTTGTTTGTTTGTACCGAATAGGCTCCGAAACTACAGGACCAACTTACAAAATTCTTTCACCAATAGAAAGCTACATTATTCCTGAGTGACATAGGCTATTTTTTTATCCCAATAACGGGTCCTGTGTGGTGGTCCACGGGAGTGAAGCCGCGGGCAACAGCTAGTATGACATAAAGTTGTAACCCAATGTGTAACTAAAGATACAATGTTATTCATATTGGGTGTCGATATGTGGTCTCATACTAGACGTTAATACAGTGATTGTTAAAGAAAGAGGATTATTGAAGTTCATAAAATCGAACATTGTAAGGGATGACGGAAAAGCAGATTGTTTTAAGGAGCGCGCTGTAATAAAACTAAACTTAATTAGTATCACCAAACAACAAAAATATCTAGAATTTTTTGCTTCGTGTATATTTTGTATTGCTGACTGTACACTGCCTACTCGAAACGGGGCGCGGGATATCGAGAAGCCGTATAACAAAAAAGTGGTAGGTAGGTACGCCGATACCTACCTACCTACCTACCGCTTTTTTGTTATACGGCTAATTTGAATCTGAAAGCTATAGGTAGGTATGCCGATACATACCTACCTACCGCTTTCAGGTTCAAATTCGAAGCGAATCGAAGCGTCAATCTAATATAATATTTACCATATTTACCATCTTCTTAGCGATGAAAATTGACATTCGTAGGCAATGAGAATGCAGACACGCGCGCTTTGTACATAATTCGCACGTCATTATTTTCATCTATATAGGTTACCTACACATTTGTTTATTACGTGGCGGAGATAAGAGTCAATAATTACTCAATATGATAGTTATGTTATTTATATAGGAAGCCTTCGCATCTAAAAAGAAATCGTACCGAACGAACATGATTGTGTGCGTGCGTAATGCCGCCTGACCGCGTCCGCCCGCTTCGACTGCCTGCTTCGACCGCAACCATTGTTTTTGTGTTTTATTCATCTAAATACTTATCGTGCATGAAAATGACACAAATTTACAATGTCGATTTTTCATGCATTTATGATATTGATTATGTGAACTCTAATGATTATAATATTTTTTTGAAGCGTTTGTAGCTTGGAAAAACAAAACAATTGAAAATCTTAAAATTGCGTGCCCTAATTTGGCACAAATTTAAATAATAGGCATATATAAGTGATCTGAGAAGGGAAATAGTTATTTCATAAACTTTAATTTTTTTTTCGCACTGTTTTTACATACTGACCCTATTTCAGTTTGCACTGTGCAAATATGACACAAATTGGGTTTGCACACTCCACAGGCTATCCTAGATATGATACCATAATTATTTTAAACTTTATTTTTTTTTTGCCAGTTTTGATTTGAATAAAAATAATCAACCACAAATCATCGAATAACTGAAAATGCAAGTAACAGATGTGACACAAAACGCAATAATAAGCTACATAGGTACGACTTTATCCATAGGCAAAAAATCAGAAACTTTAGAATTTTTTAAACTTATGACATCAAAATTGGCCAGCGCTATCGGTCTACTAGTGGTACCACAATCTTCAGGCTTTCCGTCTCGTAACTTCTTCTCTGTCTAGAGAAAATCCGAAGCGGGATACATTTTTTTTTTTGAGTAAGCTTCGCTCGCTCTTGCATCCTCTTACTATTTAAGTTTACGTATAAGTCGATAATGTAACTGTGCATGCTGCGGAAGTGCTTTCATTTTAGACCTAACTATAGTTCTCGCCAAACTTCTTGGCCGCCCTGAAGTTGGCTACAATGGCTGCGCAGTAGTAAATCTCACACAAAAACAGCACCGTTTCGTGCCTCGCGCATCCGGTAAACCAACTTCAGGGCGGCCAAGAAGTTTGGCGAGGGCTATACACTTGCTCTAACAACCTTAATTCTCAATAAGTCGACCAAGGAAGTTCTTAACTCTATGAGTGGTATAAGAAAATCTAACCATTCCGAGGTTAGTTACCTACAGAAAATTTCGAGCTGCTCTTGCATTCAGATTTCTCTTAAACAGCTCTTCTGAACCTTATTCGACAACGCATACTATCCGAGATGCTTGGTTTTCGAGCTCTAGTATAAAATCGTTATTTTTCTTAGCAAACCACCGATTGAGCCACTTATACCGATTGTACTTATTTTGAGATATCGATATCTTTGGCACGGGTAATTTCTCAGTCAGGGCAAAATTTCATCATTCACGTTTGATAAAGTCAAAGTAAGTATTATATTATCTGTGCCTACATCACCAACCACCATTGCTTTCGTTTACGGGATCTGGCTAAGGTTGACTTTTTTCATATTACTCCTAAAACATATATTTACATAATACGTCTTCCTCTCTGGAAAATGAGATCAGCCATTACCACATTTAAAGACGATGAGTCACATACCAGCGCAGACCAGTTAACGAGGAGCCATGAAACCTGCACGACACCTTTCAAGCCAACAAATATTGTTTCAATCAGCGCAGTGAAGACAATTTTCTTTATAGCCCGTGGGACGCTCCCTGTCCCCATTCTGCACCACCACGTAAAGGGTGGTGGGGTTGCGAGGGGCGCAGCAAGCTTCAGGACTGCTGAAATAGTTGAGCCACTGACAAAGTGACGAGCGTGCCCGCGAAACAGACCGACTGCCCATTTACTCCAATCTGAATTTCGAAGACTTATTTTTCACAATCCATCTCTTTTTTTTAACTTCTTTTATCGATAATGGGATTTTAATTAATGTTTAGATAGTTTTTATTTGTCCTGACTTTTTTAATTTTTTCGTATAAATGCGCGGTTTGATAAAGTTTCTACTTTTTTTTACTATGATTTGCGTATGAGTTTTATTCAAGTTGGTGATTTATTAACAATCGGCTGCGCCTGTAACTGAAAGAATGTTGCGGTTGAAAATTTTGCATTTGGCGGCAGTGGCTGCTTTAGTTTCAGGTAAGTTACTTTTGATGATCCTTTACCAGTGTAAACTTTCATAATTCTTCCTTTATCAGTTTTAGCAGCTCCGTTTGCGCTGCTTTTGCCAACAACTTTTTGTAACTTTTAAAGTTGCAATTTTGATGATCTTTTTGACCATTTTACTAAACAAGCGATTGCTGTTTAAGTGTTTATCTTTTCTAATGCTGTGTATTTATTCACTTGTGTTAGGAAATAAAAGGTCTTTTTATAGCATAATAAAAAGCATGATTAGATAGTTTTTAAAATTGGCATAATGCCCGGTTTCAGGCAATAATGATAATATAGAGTTCAGGGGCTTTACTAAAAGATAGTACACCTACTAATCGTCATAAATTAATCTTAATAAGCATCTGTCGAGAGTCTATAGTGTTTATTTGGATTAATTCCACATCATCTAGAGATGACGTCACAAGTAATAAAGCCGGGAGCATGCTTTTTAGTTTGTTTAATTGCTGTTTGTCTGTTGTGCTGTGGATCAAATGATCTGCAAGGTCGGAAATGGTGAAACGGACGGAAATGATATAATATCTATTTTTAACACAATTATCACGCAAATCCTTATTTTCATGTTTTTGTGTGTCCTTTGGATTAAATGAATCCGAAAGATAGGACAATACTCTAAATTAGTCGGCTGACTGTAAATTACAGACGAGTGTAGAATTTTAGGTTTTCCCATTAAGTTGTGAAGAGAAATGGTACAGGGTAGAAAAGGCCAATGTTTATAATAAAAAAAATATTTTGATTTTGATAGGCTTGCGCTTGACCACTATCTCACCTGATGGTAAGCGATGATGTGGTCGACACTCTTGACTTAAAGACTCCCAGGTTGTACCTTAGGTTGACGTAGAAAATGGTCTATGTATAGGCAGAGAAATATTTTGATTTTACACCATCAACCGTTAGATCTTTTGCAGCTATTCATTTATTTACTTATAGTCAAAGAGTCTGACACCGTTTCAGAAAGTTACATACAGTAAACCCCTTTCCTCGCCCCGCGAGTTCTATTCATGCCGTGTTACTGTAAATACCCTCATTGCTTGACAAAAAACTTGCTTTTTGATATTATTTTCCCTACACGTTTTCAATGTTTGTACAAAATTGATGGATGAGAACTCGTAGTTAAAGTTTCAGAAAGGTATCCGATATCTACAGCGACGCGCGTAACCTTTTGGGTCACTTCCGGTGACAAGTTCCGGTTTACGTCAGGCTTTACTGGCAGGCTAAATTATGGGCTTTCAGAGTCTAAAATGACGTTTAGACTTGTAATATTTTCTTAGGGCGGTTACGCACTGCATCCGATCCGTGTCCGTGAAGTTTCGGTTCCAAAGTAGCCGTGTAGATACTTCTTGTAGGGAAGCTTACGCACTACATTCGAATTCGAACTCTATCCGTCATAATTCAGAACATTTTTAACTCTGAACTCAAATCACGGACACAGATCGGACGCAGTGCCTAACCGCCCGTGGGTATAGAATAGTTCTCGCCAAACTTCCGCTGGCCGCCGTGAAGTTGGCTACAGAAGTAAATCTCGTGTAAAAACAGCACCGATTCTTGCCTTGCGCATCGGAAAGCCAACTCCAGGGCGGCCCAGAAGTTTGGCGAGAACTATAACATGGATTTGAAACAAACGAGTAGACATAACATTACATAATATCACGTCTGTTATCTCTGCTAGGTTAGGTAGAAGTGCAGCTATAGTAGTACAGTGTACACTAACATTTAGCCATATGCTTAAGGTTCCCCAAGTCGACGGCACTAACTATTTTGTGCGCGAGGTTAAAATGCATGCTATCTCATCCGACAACAAGTGCAAAAGAGATAGATGCTGTGATGATCAGTAGGAAGCTAGTTCACGTACGATACACTTTTGCAAATTTGTAGCGAAATAGATAATAATTTAGGACGAAACCGAGCGCGCGAAATTTTGTGAACAGGCCTTTTTGGCAGTCTAGATATCATGAAAAAACGACTAAATCTATTTGTTAAAGATAAAATTATTTGCATTTTTCAACTACTAATCTATCCCTGTATGGTGGCCGTTTTGCAATTTTCCTTCTTCTTATGGTATTTATTTCCGCCCAAAGATGCGTCAGAATAAGTGTTGAAATGTGGAACTTTCGACGCTCATAACTTTCAAATATTTTATTTTTTTACTTTTTTGTTTCCTTATTATCTAGTAATGATGAGACAAATTGATATATTTTTTAATTTTTTATGAACATCGTCAAACAGTGGAGTAATCGCCAAACTACGTTTGTATGGAAGAATGATCGACCTTAAGTCCCATGTAAGAGAAGGTGGGTTCATAATTTACGCCAATAGATCTAGAATAGTCAATAGATATAGACTAATATAATAAAGGCGAAAGTTTGTGAGTGTGTGTTTGTATGTTTGTTACTTCTTCACGCTCAAAAGGCTGGACGGACCTGGATGAAATTTGACACAGAGATAGATTAATATAGTCATAGGATATATGATACGTTTTATATAATGTTCCCTTGGGATAATATTTTTTTTTACGCTGGCGAAGCCGCGGGCGGAAGCTAGTAGGTTTCTAGGTAGGTAGGTAGTGGGTTTTTATTTTTCAATAATAACGCCTGCTAATAATGCTTAATTTAATAATGTTCGTGCCTACAATATTTTCAACACAGGTAATTAGATTAAAAATTATTCAAAATAATAGGTTCTTACATAAGTAGGTATGACCTAAAAGTTATTTTCAGCGTTGTGAAGGTCACAGGTCGTTCCTGTAAATGTCACATAAATAACATGGTATCGCTCGCAAGCTCGACTGGCTGTCTGCTGACAGTGAGAGATTGAAAGGTAGCGGTCCCAGAATAGCTTTTTAGCGAGTATTTTCTCATATCCTTAATTAATTTACTTAATTCTAGTTAGTTAATTGTAAAAATAGAGCCAGTATTTGCATAAATGTTTGTTTATCTACTTCGGCAAAGTACTCGTAAATTCACGTAAAAACCGGCCAAGTGCGTGTCGGGCTTCGCACTTTTAGGGTTCCGTAGAAATGTATCAATATATTGGTATTTGTTAGTTAACCAGCTTTTGCCCGCGATTTCGTCTGCGTAGCATTAGTAGGTATTTCACACAGCCTAATTTTATATATCGCGCAATAATATACCTATTGTAGTTGTGTGGGCCGCCTTACTTTAGTTCACCATACAAACTTCCACCCCTCTTGCCACCCCCTTAAGGATGATTTCCGGGATAAAAACTATCTTGTGTCCTTCCCAGAGACTCAAACTATCTCAATGCCACTATCTTAATGCCAAATTTTATCTAAATCGTTTCAGCGATTTAAGCGTGAAAAGAGAGAAACAGACAGACAGAAAGAGTTAATTTATTTTTCATTACTCATACTCTGAAAGTAGGTCTTAAGTTGCCTGAGGAGCGGGTTGAAAGTAATACTTTTCAGCCCTAGGGAGAATCGCTTTCAACTGACAGCTGTCAAATTATTAAAAAAAAAAACTAGTTCCTTTTCACTTAACTATTGTACCATGTTCCAACTTTCTATACAACCACGAAGTAAAATTTAAATAACTTAAAGTTAAGTATTGATTAAAGAATATATATTTTTTAAATAACTTTATTATAATTTATTTTCAACATTGAATAGCAGGCCGGCCACAGAAAAAAAACAAACAAAATAGGCGGGAAAGCGGCAATAATTTTTTCTTTAGCTAATTCATGTTTTTATTTCCTTGTATTTGTAATGAAAAGCACAGTGTTTACCTCGGGTTAAAGACTTATTTAGTCCCTCGAACTATTGGCGCCCTCACTTCGTTCCGGGCGCCAAACCCCGTCTCGGGACTAAATAAGTTACTTTCACCCCTAGGATAACAATGTACTATATTATTATAGGTAAAAAAAACATTAGTATACTAAAAATATACAAATTGTCTTAAACATATGACTTAACAAATATACTACCCACTACATTTTCCTTGGTATGAGTGACGTACATTCGCATTTATAATTTATTATAAGTATTGATAATAAACATTATCACCAAATTTGAAGTTCATAGGTCAATGGCGCCCCTCTTTTACTGTATGGGAGCCCCCCCTTATTTTTTAACACGCTTTTATTAGCTTGGTATGTAATAATATGTATCAATGTAACGGAATCTTTGAACGTGATTTTCACCCCCTTCAAAACGTCGGCTTAATTTGAAACTTTGCACACTTATCAAAGACCGACGATATAAAAGCAATAATTTAAATAGTGTTTTTATTTATTTTACACGACATTGTCTTGCGCCAATTACATTATTTAATAAATGCTCCGGACACAGTAGACATGCTAATTACAAACTCCCATCACAGTGACGTAGTTGCATTAATAAATTGTCTTTAAATAAATTGTCTTAAAAAATAATAATTGTTTAAAAAAAAACAGCTTTAACGGAAACCAAACTAAAAAGTAAAAAATAATTTTCATTTTTTAATTAAGAATAGTGTAATGTAAATGTAAAAAAGCGTGGGGTGATTGATGTTAATTGTTCTAGTATTTTATTGACAGATATTGATATAAGTATTCATTTTGAAAATGTCTTAAAAAGCATCCCACGCTTTTTTACATTTACATTACACTATTCTTAATTAAAAAAAATCCTTAACTTCCTTCCTTCTTCCTTATCTTCCTTAAATTTCCTTAACTTTCGGTCAACAAATTGCTTATACTGTGATTTGAAGACTGTACCTTCAAACGTTTGGCTATAAAACCTTTGTGACAGACGACTGACAGACGGACACGTGAGTGACAGCAATAGGACTCCATTTGGACCCTTCGGGTACAGAACCCTAAAAGTAACTGCTTTGTTATTATACTACAGAAGTAATCAACATAATGCCTCGTCATGGTCTAGTAGTCGGAAGAGCTTCCGTTGAGCTAGCATGGCGGTCCTGAATTCGATTCCCGGGTCGGTTGTTGTTGTGTTATTCCATTTGAAAATTCTCAGTTACAGAATGGAAAATGGATTTGTGCCCAATTGATGGAGACTCGCGCCTATAAGTCTTAAGCATAACTGGGTAAATTTTGGCTCTTTGGTACCATAGGTAAAATACGTCTGACAGCTTACCCTCCGGGCATTACAATTAAAAAATATAAGCCTTATGTTATTTTTACAAAGTAGTGGACACGTTATTTACGCCGCTGGTAAGGGTGTGATCTAATTTTAAAGTACATTTTTAGGCCTAAAAGCAAGCACTCTTAAATTAAGATTGTTTACACATTATCACTCAACGGCTAAATAAATGGTGCACTTAAATTAAACCCATGCTTTACTAGGTCCTAATGGGTTTAAAAATAGTTCGGGAACTTCAATCGAAAGGGATGCCCATCTCTCCGTCTCTATCTGTCATTTTCCGTACAGAAAAAAAGCAAAACAAAAACTTATCCAATGCGCCTTTCTTCATATTTTAAAAAGTATCTTATTATTGTATGTTACAAGGCTAGTTTACTATGCCACTAACTGAACTATCACGTAAAAAACTGCCTTTGTATACCAATCACAAAAGGAATAGTGTCGTTATTTCCCACGATACGGTAATGCCGTAACGCGTGTGAGTGGTGCGTCCCAGGGAATAAAAAGAGATAAAACAGGGAGGCTGGAGGCTGTTCGGGTGCGAGCGTGAGAAATACGGGATGCTGACGTATCCTTTTTATTAGGAGAACATGACATCGTAGGATATTCAAGAATCCGTGAGGCATCTCGCGGGAATAGTCGAGTCCTTTTAAGTGTTGGGCAGTTTTAAGATAACTTTCGATGACGTCGTCCCAGCGACCACATAGCCAGTGGCGTGGTCGCTGCGTCGACACAAGATGACAAGGATTCATTGCGAATGTTAGATAATAAATTGTATGTTCTGTGATGGATTAGGTGCGACCGATATATTAATATATGTATCGAAGATATTTCATCGGCTTTCACAGATTTTTTTTCAAAGAAAAGTTACGGAAATTTCTTAGTCGAGACATAATTAATGTCAAAGGTCAGACGCGTTATAAACTTGTTATAAAACATTTCCACGGTCATAGACAGTCTGTTACCATTGGAATATGTGCCTCATTCTTTTTATAGCAGGCGCGTAAAGCTGAAAGTCATAACGCACGGGGTTCTTTCTAGGCGCGCCGGGCACTCCCCTGACATTTATCCGTAGACCATAAAAAGAAATATCTACCAGGGTAGCATCGCACGCGGAGGTTCGCTTCGAAAGGCCTCGCCGCGCCCCATAAACTCGTTCCGCTTTAACAACGCCTGTTTAATTTGGTCACGACGCACATCAAACTCTTTTCTTGGAGTTTACTTTCTACCTACTGCCGATCTGGCTGAGCGGGTGGATACTTTTCAGGGTTACTGACTAAATGCAAATAACAACACTGAACCTTTGTTAAAACCGTATATTAAATGAATAAATCAGCGGAGGGTCACTATCTCGGTGAGAATCTTAACACCGCGATGTAGGAATTTGCGTCACATGAACACCGCCATCTGTTGGTCGACCTATGAACTAAGTTTTTTCTTAATCGGTAATAAATAAAGGCGGTGGACGATTGAACATACCGCCCACCAAGGACATTATTGAAGAATGTCCTTAAAACAAACATATGAAAATAAATTTCGGTTTACATCAACATTTAGAAACCTTAACAAAGTCTTAACCTTAATGAACTATCTTAACCTAATACAAACCATTTACTTATGGAGTTTGAACTTGTATTTACTTAAACTAGATAATTTCAATGTATACCTAACTACCTATCGCTAGGTATAACAAGAACTGTTCAGAATGAATTTTGAATTATGGCACTAATGAAACTTACTAATGGTAAATGTATTAACAAAAATTTTATATATTCTTAACACAGTCTGAGTGATCTAATAACAATTACACAAGCAAAATCCTTAATTTCCTTCGTTGACTGGCAGAATACAGAGCTTTGATGTAGGCCGCTTTAGAAGGCCCTTGCTAGTGCGTAATGTAACCACACGTGTGATTTCATCGGGACCCGGATGTTTCTCAACTATTGTACCCAGAAACCAACAAGCAGGAGGCATATCAAATTCCTTAATCAGAACTACGTCACCGATTTCAGGCTCAGGAGTTTTATTCGACCACTTGTATCTATGAACCAGGCTGCTTATGTATTCTACGGACCAGCGTTTCCAAAAACCTTGGACTAGTTTTTGTAAATGCTGCCAACGAGACAAGGAACTGATACTTGAATTTTCATAGCTGACATCCGGAACAGTGACTAGTGGCTCACCAATTAAAAAATGACCAGGGGTCAATGGCATGGGCTCGTGAATGTCTTCCCCATTGATCACTGTCATTGGCCTAGAATTTAGACACGCTTCTATTTGGCTCAACAGAGTGCTCATCTCCTCGTAGGTGAGTGTTGAGTTACCTATTACACGTTTTAAGTGAAATTTCGTTGATTTCACAGCCGATTCCCACAAACCACCGAAGTTGGGAGCATGCGGTGGTATGAAATGCCAAGTAGTATTACGACCTTCTAGCACTTCTGCAATATTTTGTTGGATCGCAGCTAACTCTCTAAGTTCTCTTGCCGCACCCACGAAATTAGTGCCATTATCGCTCCAGATGTTTGAGCAATGTCCACGTCTCGACACAAATCGTCGAAAGGCTGCTAGAAAACCCTGAGTGCTCATATCACTCACTACCTCTAAATGTATGGCTCGAGTAGCCATACAGACAAATACACAAATGTAGCCCTTGTGTGAGCGATGACCTCGACCCTTTGTCGTCCTAATTTGAACTGGACCTGCATAATCCACACCACTATTCATAAAAGGTCGCGATGGGGTACAACGTGATGGAGGAAGTGATCCCATAAATTGATTGTACACCTTAGCTTTATTTTTGGCACAAATGACACAGTTATGTACATATTTTTTAGTGAGACTTTTTACACCTATAATCCAATAAGCTGATCTTAGATAATTTATCATTATCTGCGGACCACCGTGTAGCGTCCGATCGTGTGCGTCTGCGATCAACAACTTAGTAAGATGGGTATTATGTGGTAAAATTATGGGATGTTTTTCTTTATCTGACAATGAAGCATGTTGTAATCTACCACCAACACGTATTATATCGTCCTTGTCTACAAAAGGACATAAAGAACTAATTTTACTTAGTTTACTATTTACCGGCATGTTCCTTTTTATCTGTTTGTACTCTATTTCGAACTCGACTCTTTGACATCTTCTTATACAACATTTCAACGCTTCGTCAAGATCCGACCGTTTTAAATATTTGGGTATACCTCCATCCTTAACATAACGATAAAAGAAAATTCTACATAAAGCTACTACTCTTAATAATTTTCTTAAAGAACTATACCTTTTCCATGGTAAGCTTTCCTGTTTTACAGCTATGTGAGACTTGATATTCTCCTCCAATCTAATATCTACATTCAATGGTCTATTGTACTGTATATTTACACTATGTAAAAATTGTGGCCCGTTAAACCAAATTTCATTTTCGTGTAAAAGCGACGGTAAAACTCCTCTTGATGCACAGTCTGCGGCATTATCCTTCGAAGATACATGTGCCCATTGGCTTGCTTCTAAGGTGGTTAAGATCTCCGAAACTCTATTAGCAACAAAGGTTTTCCATCGACTTGGGTGACTATTTAGCCATGCCAATACTACTGTCGAGTCAGTCCAAGCGCGCACGTTGTCTTTAGCAATATTCATAGCCCGTGCTACATCGGTCAATAAACGTGCCAAAAGCACTGCTGCGCATAGTTCTAGGCGAGGGATACTAACTGTCTTTATAGGTGCAACCTTTGTTTTTGCCATTAGAAGAGTGACTTGTATATTGCCTGAAGGATCTGTACAGCGAGTGTACACAACTGCTGCGTAGGCCACTTTTGACGCATCGCTGAACCCATGCAACTCTATAATTGAACTATTTGTTGTTCCTAACCATCTTGGAACACGCACCTTGCTTAACTGTTCCAAGTCTTTACGGTAAGTGATCCATTCTTCTTTTATTTTGTCTGGTACACTATCGTCCCAACCTACTCCTGCTAGCCACAATTTCTGTATCAACATTTTAGCTAGTATTATACTGGGCGCTATCCAACCCAAAGGGTCAAATAATCGGGCAATATCCGATATAATAATACGTTTACTTAGGTTCTCAGATGGTGAAGGCAGCTGCACCGTGTACTTAAAGTGATCTGCACTACGACACCAGGTAAGTCCCAAGATTTTGGTACTATCACTTAATATTTCCTTTTCATCCTTACTTTCATATGACTCAATTTCCTTCAGTAATTCCGAACTGTTACTGTTCCACTTCTGTAGTTCAAACCCAGCCTTTCCTAACAATGCTTTCATTTCAATATACAAAGTCTTTCCTTCTTCTATTGTGGAACACCCGGTCATCAAATCATCCATGTAATAACTAGTTGGTACTATTTCAGATGCAGTCGGGAATTGTTGGTTATAATCCAAAGCGACTTGGTGCAATGTCTTGACTGCCAAATAAGGTGCCGAAGCCGTACCAAAGGTTACGGTTAATAACTCATAATCTTGTATTTCTTCATAAGGCTCCTTCCGCCAAACTATTCTCTGGTAGGTTACCTCGTCTTCTGCTACTCTCACTTGTCGATACATTTTTATTATGTCTGCAGTAAGTGCTATTTGGTGGACTCTCCAGCGAAGAACGATATGCCGCAAATCCGACTGTAAGGTAGGTCCTACCATCAACGTGTCATTGAGCGATACTCCCTTTTCATTCTTGCAGGAAGCGTCGAACACCACGCGCACCTTTGAAGTCGATTTATCTTCCCTTATAACAGCGTGATGAGGTAAGTAAGCTGCTTCATTTAATTTGGTGTCTGGTTTCTGTACTTTTCTCATGTGTTTCAAATGTAAATATTCCTCTATAACCTTTGTGTATTTTTCTTTCAGGTGTGCATCCTTCGTAAACCTTTTCTCCAAAGCTTTGAATCTTCTTACAGCTATTTCCTTAATGTTACCACCTACGCAGGCGGGTTTTGAATCCTTAAATGGCAACTTGACTATGTAACGACCGTCCTCGCACCTTGAAGTCGTAGATTCATATATCTCTTCACACCTTAACTCTTGCTCTGTTAACATACTAATTTGTGGGAACTGGTCTTCGATCTCCCAGAACCTTTTTAGAAGATCGTTTTGTTCTACTGCTGTGTGCATAACTGTGATGTTACTCGCGATATCTTTAGTTTCTATTTGTGTTGCACCAGAAATAATCCAACCTAGCGTGGTACTCTGTGCTACTACTGGTACACTAGGTGCTCTCTTAAGACCATCTTTTAATATCTTACTGTACACGTCTGCGCCCAATAAAATATCTATCCTATTGGGTGTACAAAACTGTGGGTCTGCCAATGTAAGCTGTTCTAATTCAGACCAATCAAAAGGAGCTACCTGTCTTTCCGGTATGTATGAGGTAATGGTTTTCAAAACATATGCGGTTACTTCTAACGTAAAGCAGGGTTCCGTTATTGATTTTAACACCAAGGTTACAACAGAATTCGCTGATGACTTTACACTACCCAAACCAGAAACAATACTCCTAACCGGACTTCTCTTCAAACGTAAAAATTGTGCCGTACCTTCCGTGATAAAAGAAGCCTGAGACCCCTGATCCAATAAGGCCCGAACGATATGATAGTTGGCTTCAGCGGTTCGAACTTTGACCAATGCAGTGGCTAACAGTACTTGATTAGGACTTACGATGTGTTTAGTTGACAGACATGAAACAACTGGAGCAGTATCAGTTGATGTATCATTGTCAGCTGAACTAGCAGTTGACTTCTCTTCCTTAGCCTTATGATCATTATTAATGTGTAAAAGAGTGTGGTGTTTCCTATTGCAAATATGGCATACTGACGAACTCCTACATTGAAAAACTAAATGATTTCCGCCCAAACAGTTAAAACAAATTTTCTTCGACTGAACAAAAGTTCTTCGTTGATCAACACTGATCTTTGTGAACTGTGTACAAAAGCATAGCTTATGACTGTTACCGCAGTATTCGCAACTAATTTTAACTTGGCCATGTGGGTCAGGATTACCACTCCGAGCAAGCAAAGTCTTTTGACCTGATAACCCTTCTGTTCGCGGACCAGCTCGCCACTGTCCCGATGTCCGCTGTGGTTCAATAAATTCAAGTGCTCTAAACCGACTCTCAAGAAATGCTTGAAACTGTACTAAAGTCGACAGTTCAGTTGACTCATCAGAAGCAACCTTTAACTCCCACTGCTTACGGGTCTCCGGGTCCAACTTTCCCGAAACTATATATATCACCATGATATCCACAATGGTGGCCATACTAATACCTAGGTTACATAATGCACTCATACAATCGGTAGTTGTATCCAGCAGATATTTGAGAGTTACAGCTGACTCTGTATTTGCCCGTTTTTGATTGAATAGCCGTTGTAAAATAGAATTTGCCAAGTGATGTTTATTATTATACCGATGCTCTAATTTCTCCCAACATACTGAGTAGTTCGATGCAGTAATTGGTATTTGGCGAAGCAACTGTTCTGCTTCGCCTTTTAAACATCCCTTCAAATAATGTAACCTCTGTACGTCATCCAGAGCTTTATTGGAATGAATTAGCGATTTGAAAAGATCGCGGAAACTAATCCATTCATCGTATTTGCCAGAAAATGAAGGAATATTAATTTTCTGCAACCTAACGTTTGAAGGCGGCCGTGTACAAGGTTCGCTTATTTGAGTCTTTACACTCCTTTCATTACTGTCACAATATAAATTATCTTTCAACTCGGATTTGTAAGTTATATAAACTTCCTCGGTTTCGTCGTACAAGTCCGATTCAAAATAGTTATTTTTCATATCCGTTACGGTGGCTCTCTCAATTATTTTACTGTGTGTTTCATTAAATTTAGACCACTGGTCTTCTAAAGATTCTAATCTCGTTTCTACATAACCACGAGTTAATCTTTCCTTGGGAGACTTTTTGAAATTAGTTCTTCCCTTCTCTATCGTTTTTTTGACATCGACTTGTAACTTCACTAAAGATTCCATTTTAAAATATTGAATTCCCTGAATAACTGAATAAAGCCACCGTATTGAATTTACTTACTCGCCAAGGCAAAATGTTTACCAATTTTAAAACAACACAATCGGACATCAATTCCCTGTTTATGCGTGTTTGCAAACTTATTACAAGTCTAAAATAATTCAAATTTCGCCAAGTGCTTGCAACCAATTAACAAAATGAAATAATTTACAAATTGCAAATTAACTTATAAACCTTCGAATTATTTATTTATTATCAACAAATCTCGAATTATTTTAGGAAATCAAATAATTGTTGAATAATATAATTTTGCACTTTTACTCTAAATTACTCAGTCTTATATTATTATTTCTTGATGAACTTCTTTTTCTTCTAGAACTCAGATTATTTATTCAAATGTACTCACGGTTATCCACTGAACTCACTACACTTGCTTCCTCGAACTCGAACTCGCCCGGCTTCACTCGATCACGTACTGCTTCCTCCACTCGACTCGAACTGCTCCTCCACACCCGACTCGTACTCGCCCTGCTGCTTGAACTTGAACTGCTCCGCTCTGCGCCGCAACCGCCGATTCTCGAACTGGGTCTATTGAACCCGGTGCATCAACTCACCAGCACCTTGGCGCCATCAGTAGCGATCCACTACTGTGTCGGCACCCTCTCCGCAACCACTCACTGTGACTTTGTCACCTCCGACTCGTAGGACCAATGTTTAATTTGGTCACGACGCACATCAAACTCTTTTCTTGGAGTTTACTTTCTACCTACTGCCGATCTGGCTGAGCGGGTGGATACTTTTCAGGGTTACTGACTAAATGCAAATAACAACACTGAACCTTTGTTAAAACCGTATATTAAATGAATAAATCAGCGGAGGGTCACTATCTCGGTGAGAATCTTAACACCGCGATGTAGGAATTTGCGTCACATGAACACCGCCATCTGTTGGTCGACCTATGAACTAAGTTTTTTCTTAATCGGTAATAAATAAAGGCGGTGGACGATTGAACAACGCCCCACTAACCTGTTTTGTTCTACCTCTTCGGCTGGATTTAATTCGAACTTGTAAAAAATGGTAATTAATTAATTTTTAATGAAAACCAAGGGCTTTAGAATAAATAATACTTATAAAGGCTACCTATGTGACCTATGGCTCGGCAAAGTAGCCCACATTTTATGTGAACACTTTTCAAAGTTGGAAAACTTGAGCAAAACTTTTCTAAAATGACTGAAACAAATGCAAACTTTTGATCAACTCTTTCAGAATTTGCGAAAATTATGGGAACATCAATATTTTATAGATAGACCATCAAAGACATGACGATTGTTCTTTAAACTTATCTGAAGAAGTCCTGTGAATACGATCCTCTTAAAATTTTCAGGCATTCAATATCACCAATGAATTAAATTTATGTAGGTATGCTATTTTTTTTTACATCCGCGTCGTTCATTTACAATCCAAACGACATTTATATTATGATTGGAAATTAAATTTATATTATGATTGGAAATTAAAGTTCTTGCGACTATATCGTGTTTTTCAACTCCTAGAGAACTTTAAGAACGTAAAAGTATTCCTGCTTTTAGGGTAAAAAAGCTGCTACTTTTATGGGGAAGCTCTGGGCTTAGCGGTTACGCACTACATCCGATCCGTGTCCGTGAAATTTCGGTTCCGAAGTAGCCGTAGTACTTCTTGTAGGGAAGCTTACGCGCTACAACCGAACTCTATCCGTCATAATCAATATCAATATCATCAATCATCATCAATTATCATCATCATCAATCATCAATACATAATAGCCAGGGTGTTAAAGGATAACCAACAGAAAACATTGCCAGAATTTTTGGAATTTTTGTCTGTTTATCTGTTTGTCTGTTTATTTGTACACGCATCACGTGAAATGTACGAAACCAATGTAGATAACTTTTATACATACAAATTGTGCGTAACTTGAAGAATTACTTAGTTTTTGTTTCATCGCAATCGGTTCATTCTATCAAAAGTTAGATGAATTCAAGAAGTAAAATCATTACAACACACACAATTCAGATACTCTGACGTTGAACTCGATATTCGATAGATGGCGTTGTGCATTTGAAGTCATTTTCTGAATGGTAGTGTTAAGATTCTACGCGAAAGAATGATGGAAATAAATTGGTAGGTAGGTATGTAGGGTAGGCAGGAAGGCAAGTAGGGTAGGGTTGGTAGACAGATGACGGGAGCGAAGCCGCGGGTAGTACAGCTAGTCTGTCATAGTTTAGAACATTTTTGAACTCGGACTCAAATCACGGACACGGACTCGCCGTGCGTAAACGACCGTAGTGTTTTTCTTCGTCTGATAGTTTTTAAGAAAAACCGGCCAAGTGCGAGTCGGACTCGCGCACGAAGGGTTCCGTACCATTATCGCAAAAAACGGCAAAAAAACACATTTGTTGTGCGGGAGCCCCACTTAAATATTTATTTATTCTGTTTTTAGTATTTGTTGTTATAGCGGCAATAGAAATACATCACCTGTGAAAATTTCAACTGTCTAGCTATCACGGTTCATGAGTTACAGCAGACAGACGAACCGCGGAGTCTTAGTAATAGGGTGCCGTTTTTACTAAAAAACCGTGTCGATTGTCAATCTGTGTGCTTAGTGCGAGTTTTTTAACGTACTCACTCGTGATATCGTAAACGATCTCTTATGTCAAAATGTAGACAAAAAAAGAGGTTTTGCCTTCTTGACCTCTTTTTTTAAAAGCGCTTATACAAATTGTAGTTTACGTTAACGCGATTGAGCGTGAATAAAAACGCGTTAACGTTAACGCCAATTTGTATTGAAACTGGATAAGCGCCGTCTGGTGACGGCAAGGTAAAACCTCTTTTTTTGTATGCATTTTGACATAAGTGATCGTTTACGTTATCACGAGTGAGTACGTTAAATAACTCGCACTAAGCACACAGTTGTACTTGTGCCGTACTTGTTGGTAGCTAAACATATATTATTTAGGGACAGGTTCACCCAGCCCAGGAACACAGTGAAATGGGTCTTTATGGCCCATTTTGTACCGTGTAAATCTGAATTACTTACAGTTACTTAATTATCCGGCGCAGTTAACCTCAAATTGTGTAATTTATCTAAATAATAGTTTTTGGGCAAACAAAGGTAAAAATTAACGACCTAACGAAGGTAATTAAGTCGGCAGGGATTAGGGAATCAGGCTAAATCGGAGTATAGCGGTGAGTGGGTGACACATATCACATATTGGGGTCGCGGTCGGACCTTCGGTTCGTCGGCCCAAGGGAGCGGGTTGCGGGGTTCGGGGCGGTGACAAATGATGTCCATTGTCTTTCTTTATTACCGAAGGGTTGCGCGCCTCAATTCTGATGACCCATAAAATCCTAGCGAGATTGCTCGTAATTAAATTTTGTTGTTTTTGGGACCGCGATTTTGTAAAATGGGTTTTCCTGGTTTGGTCTTTCGGTAGGAACGGATTTTTTTTATAAGAATATATTTTGTTCTGTGTTGAAAGGCAAAATTATCCTCATGACATTGATATTGTAACGTTTTAATTTTAATAATTGATACAGCAGTTTCTCATTAGAAAATTTTTCATTGGATTTCTTTATCTGCCTCCGTTTTACAAAATAAATCCCGTTTGATAAACATGAATTTTCACAAAAGTTGAACCGATTACCTACCTAATAGGAGGTAAACATCGGGTTCATCCCCTCATCAAAATGCCAGCCGCGCCCGCTGCGGTAAATTGACCGGACAACACTGTTATGGTAATATTCATCATTATGGCGAGTTTATTATATTATAGAGCAGACAATTTTACCTTTAATGGGTTAAGCTTTTATTTTGAACCAGTCATGCTGATTTTTATCTTCCATTCCAAAGTGAAAAAATTAAATGTTTCTTGCCACATTTTTATTGAATGCACCTTGCGCTCCGAGCAGGCGTGCGTTCGACAGCTGGTCCGCGCTGTTGTCTGTGATGTGAGTAAACTTTACGAAGTGCAGCCCACGCGGTGAATGCACTTGTGCAGTTGCAGCGCGCACCGCCTCGTCCGCCTGCGCGCCTAGTCGCGTGGCCGCGTGCCGCAACCCACCTCGCCGGCCACTTGGCAACCAGACAGACAAACAGACACGACCGTGGCACACATACCACGCTGACCACTCCGCCTGCCTCTGCCTCCGTCCCTCTTGCAATAATTAGCTGCTCATTACGTGACTAATGACCTCGATAATGTACTTACCTTATCTTCAAGATTTACAGCGCTGCCTGTCCCAAGGCGAGACTGAATTAGTTTGATTCAATCTCAAGCCAAGACCAAGTTATTAATGAGGGTATTAAGATGCCCTGGCAGGTAGAGTATGAATACATTATTATAATGATGCAATGTAATTTGTCATTCAATCAACAATGTTTTATCTTCTTTTAATATTAAACACATCGTCATCCTACATTTGGTTGTTGGTTTTTGTTTGCAGTGCAAACATGGTTTAAAACTAGTGCAATCAACTGTTGGTAGTTTTTGATTTCAGATAGCGTAAATTAAGAGTAGGGTACAAACAATCCATCAAATTAATTTCGTTCTTTACTTTGTGAAGCAGACGAAATCCTATCATGAGAAAATCTACCAAACCTAGTAAGATTATTTGAGTCGTACTGTTGGTAGCCCGGCTTTCTTTAAACTACAGAATTTTGTTTTTCTACTACCTTGTCTTTTTAAGTTCCACATTTCGACAATTAATTTTAACGCATTTTTGGGCGCAAATAAATATGTATATGTACCATAAGAAGACGGAAAATTGCAAAACAGCCTCAATACAGGGATAGATTAGTAGTTCAACAATGCAAATAATTTTATTTTGAACAGATAGATTTAGTAGTTTTTTCATGATATCTAGACTGCCAAAAGTCTGTTTATAAAATTTCGCGCGCTCGGTTTCGTCCCAAATCATTATTAATTTCGCTACAAATTTGCAAAGGTGTGTATTCGTACGCGAACTAGCTTCCTACTGCTCATCACAGCATCTATCTCTTCCGCACGTGTTGTTGGTTGTTATAAAATGCATTTTAACCTCGCGCACAAAATAGTTCGTGTCGTCGAATAGTGTACCCTTAACACTCGCATGTTGGCTATGTTCTATGCTCGTGTTAAAATCTCCACTTTTTATGCTCGACTGGAAATAAATAAAATTACAAATTATAGGTAAATAAAGTTGATACAATGTGCAATAGAATTTAAAGAAAATATCTGCATCAAATTAAAAAAAAAAAAAACAAAAATAAATAGATACCTATGGTCCTTGAACTCGTTCAGGAAAGTTCAAAAAAGTTCACTGAACTCAATCTGAACTTTGTATAAATCCACCAAGTTGAAAGTTCGAACTTTCCTCCTAGACTACACCTCCTACAGTTTATAAGTTACCAGTAGGTGGGCAACACCGTTTCCATAACAACACCCACGCGCGCGCATTTCTCCGCCTACCTTGGGGGATGAAACCATTCACGATTTCGAACACCCGCTATAACTTTTGCGGCCCTGGTAGGAGTAGATTGCGAGCTTTCAGGAAGGGTAATGACGTGTCGGTCGGCGGCGTTGCGCGCATACTTGCCATAGCAACGGACGAGGCCCTTCGCGCTCGAGCCGAGTATGACGACGAAGTCCTTCGTGCCCTTTTGGTCCTTTTGTTGGCAACGATTCTACCTACAGAATATGTTGTCCTGATACTTCTTTGATCTAATTACGCATATCATTATGTCACTCCCCCGTTTATTTTTTGTTGTAATAAGTGTAAGCACATTATTTATTTTTGTTTGGAGGCACATAAACAAGAAATAAAAACACCACGCGTGTTTTTATTTCTAGTTTATGTGTCACATCCGTGGAACAGATACGTGTCTTGGATTGTAAATAGTCTTGATTAAATCAAAATAAGAGTATTATTACGAGCACACAATCAAAAGATATTTCTATACGTTCAACTAACTTAAATAAAACTTAAGTGAACTTTAAAAAAAAGTGTATTAATTATTTAAAGTTGAAACTTTAAAGGAGTCAGTTTGCTGAATTTGATAATAACCATTTTCAGAATCGCGCAGGCGTACTTCCATCGCCCTAAGTCCCGCCTCTCCCTAAATGCATCCATCCCTCACATTCTCTTTCACCTGCTCCCGAACCAATATACCGTGCTCTATAGCTTCGAACACGTATTAATGGGGTATCGATTTCTGGTCAGCTTCACTTCTCGACGCCTATGAAGCCTTGGTGCTTTCCGAACGGTTCGACATTATCGGCAATCGCCGATACATTTCCAATAAACGATGACCGTAGGAAATATCGACAATCGTAGAGCTGAAGGAACACCCCTTTACTAACAGAGTAGGTATGTTGGTAATAATAATATTATGTTGTAAAATTTTTAACTGATTCAGAAAACGTATTGATTTTTTATACTTGGATATTAGTGGTTTAATTTTTCGAACTTTAAATTAATTGGTTTTTATTTTATTTCTTCAAACTTTCTATATGAAGCATTGCAGGTACTTGTAGATGTTCACCCTATTTCAGCCACCTGGATATTGATTTTCAGCACTTGGCAACGCAACCGCTTTAACTTCCTGTTATCCTAGCCACTCCTGAAGGAATTTCCGGTTTGAAATCCGTCCCACTTCCGGATTTCACCCCGGAAACGCAGCAGTTGTGAAAAAAATATTATTTAGCACAGAACTTAGTTAACGTAAATTAGTTATTAACTTAAAGTGTGATAATGAGTAAGTATGGTCTTAACGTACCTAATGTTACAAATATAAAAAAAGCATTTTGTAACAACAGCTATAATTTTATTACACTGAATCGAGCAGCAAACGCCACCGCCGCCGGTCCGCCCTGCAGCCATCTTGGTTGTCGGGAAACGGATCCGCAGCAATAACGCCACGGGCGTACTAGGCTTGCAGAACCATACAAGAGTTCGCTCGGATTTCGTAGGTAACGTTTGGAGCGGTGAAAATACCTACATTCCCTTTAGGGCTTTAGTCATCTTGGACACAATATGACGCTAGAATTCGTCTAAAAATGCAAATGTTGGCAAACTAGTAAGCATAGAAGTTGAAACTTTCAAAAAAATCTTATCATTGAATAAAAATATAGTATTTCAAATCAACTAAATAAAGATGGCGATGGGCCAACTACGGGTTTTGCCGATCTTTTATTAACTACATACTGAAATAGTGTTATTTATAGAGTGTAGTTATATTTGATAGAGATTTTGTATAACTGGGAACTTCATTAGAATGGTATACGAAGTTTAAATTATTGTATAGCAGGCATGTAAGTGAAAAAAAAAAAAACTGACACCAACTTACAAAACTTACAACCAACCTACACTACCAACACCTATTCTACCACGTGCAAAACGTATCTAAACAACTTTACTAGTAATAGAGACAGCTAGTATCAGGGGGTTGAAACACCTCTTTATACTGCTGGTGTCCTTGTACAGTGCACCCCTTGCAACCCTGTCATGGCTGCCGTCGCTAAACTATCACGTATTTGCACTCACACATAACATAAAGTTTGTTTGTGTGGGGGTGTAGGTAGGCACACCACATAGATATACCATAGGTTTGATATTCTATACACACATACAAATACGAAGGTACTTTATATCTTGTGTGTTAAAAAAAATATTGTAATTACAGTATATATGTACTAACTACACTTGATGTTTGCTACATTGTGGTTTTGCGATTCAGAATTATTTTATAGTGAATTCATGTAAGTATTTTGAAGTTTGGATAAAATAACTCCATCCCTTGAGCTCTACCTGCATTGCCAACATTATCATTGCACTGTAGAGCAAATTACCTGTTCAAATAACAAAAAGTATCAATGAAAATCATATTTGACGTATAGTGTAGTTCAATTGCTATTATAAACCTGGCTAATTGGTTCCTAACAATACTAAAACCCGTAATCCTGTATTACGAGGCCGTGGCATCACAACGTGAAGAAATCCTCGGAACAGTGAGATCGCTCCCCCCAGGCAGCTTCTTGCGGTTTTGGACGGAGCTAGGCTGGCTATGTTAGCCATCACCCTCCACGCACATCGGACCGAATGGGAGTCTAAGTGCGGCAACGGGAGTCCCTACCACTACTACCGATGTCCTTTATGAGATTAGTGATTTCCGTAGCATCGTACTAATAATTAATGTTAAAAGCAAACGTCTCTGTGAAGTGTATTTTTGTGAAGTCAGCAGATATCGTCACGCTATCATGCAAATATCAGTATTAAGCTGGCCTTAATATCGAATACCATCCCTTAAAGTTAACACCTTAAGGCCGTACCCTGACCAAAAAATCAGCAGGAGATATGAGCATTCCTATTGGCCTAACGGCACTGGTGGCGCATGAATTACGGTATTGAATACGCCCAGATTTTAGAATAAAATCTTTATAAAATCGAATATTGGTCTTTTGAAAAAAATAAAACTTACAAAATGTTCGTTATCAAATTGTCTATACATTGGTGTTAATATAAAAAATAATTAATGAACACTTTACGAGGAGATGCATGCTATCAATAATTATTTAACATTTTTATGGTTTTGTTGAAAGGAGATTAGTGAAACATATACCTCTTTAAAAAAAAAAGTGTACTACCATTTTAGAATCAACATTATGTAGAAATTTAATGTATTTTTATTAATTGATATTTCTTTTAAATAAAGAGTAGATAGCTCTTAAAAACTGCACAAAAACGACTAGGCGCGGCGTTTTGCTCGGGGAGGCGCCTTAACTGCCAGGTAACCGATAAACAATACATTTTCTATATTTATATTGTGTCTCATTGTCTGGCAGTTAAGGTGTTAAATGGGGAAACATCCCTTATTACGATTCTCGTGTCAGCGTGCAGCGTAGAATCAATTACTTGGTCATAATTTTCATAAAAATGTATTTGTGCTTAAAGATAATAATGATTATAGTTCTCTTATAGTGTTGGAACGATTTACCATTCCAGCAGTTATAAATATAAAAAATTCGGGAAACAAACGAACGTTGAAACTCAACGGCAACATCGTTGCAGCGTAGAATTAATATTTTAGAATTTAAACGAATGTCTCTTCAATCTGTATTTTTTTTTCACTGTAAAGTGTTTTTGTGTGTACATAAATAAATAAATAATATCACATCGGTGTATAAAGATTATGTTGACTCTTATAAATTCGTTATTGTTTAGCAAAATGATTGAACCACCAACCTTGCTCACAAGCTGTTCGCAATTTCTTAAACCTCAATTATACCTTGCTACAAATGACGTAGCAACACAGAATAAATTAAAAAAAACAAAACAAAAAATGTAATTAATTATATAGTAATTATTACTATTCAATATTACAATCCACCGTATTGCTCCTGAAAGCCAGAATCAACAGTGGCGACCACCAGAAAAGCGCCGAGGCAATGAAACTCGACGAAGTCCCGGAGAATGAATTTAACTGTCTTGGATCCCGCAACGAAATTAATCAGAAAAGAATAACGGAGGAGTAGGAAAAAATACATAATTTTAATTTCCACTTCACTCCTTATCAAGTAGGAGACAGAACAAACAAGGCCAATAGACACAAATTTAAGGGTCTTTTACAACTGGGATAAGCCCAGTTATCTATACTTATATACTAATAATATTATAAAGAGGCAAGATTTGTATGTTTGTATGTAACGAATAAACATAAAAACTACTGGCGCGATTTCAAAAATTATTTCACCGTAGGGAAGCTACTCTATCCCCGGGTGACATTGGCTACTTTTCATCCCTGTATTCCCACGGGAATGGGCACTACGCGGGTGAATCCGCGAGGCGTCCGCTAGTCATTAATATTAATGGTACTGAATAGTAGTAGTAATCACGAACTTATAGATATAAAATAATTAGTTTTATTTACTAAAATAAACATCCCCTGGAACACATCCCTTGCTACGAATTCCGTAGCAGCGTAGTAATTATTATTAAATTATTTAAATAAAGATTTTATTAAAGGTGTGTTATTTTAATAAAGAGTGGGCTGATCCTGTTATGCTCTTACTTTGATACCAATATTAAGTTTACTTGCAAAGGGCACCCCATTCCTTGGACCCCTGGGCCGCAAAGGAAACATCCCTTGCTACGAATTCCGTAGCAGTATGTAATTAATATTCGATGAAAATTTTAATGGCTAGGCGGTGTTTGCACCCTTTCATACGGTCTACAGTTGTAAATATCAACCGGATTTGTTAACAGAACCTTGAATCATAACAAAACATTCCTTCCTACGAATTTCGTAGCCGCATAGAAATAACTATTTTATAATTACAATAAAAATCTAAATGGTGCTATTGTTGTGACTCTTAATTATGGAATCTACAAGAATATAGATCAATTTGTTTTGTTTTTGTAGTGTTCTAGATAAAGGTCTACTGGACACACTTTTTATTTTTACTATGTCTCAAATATGCATTGTGTCAATGTCATACATACATAAGAGGAAAGATTTTTTTGTTTGTTTGTACCGAATAGGCTCCGAAACTACTGGACCGATTTGAAAAATTCTTTCACCAATATAAAGCTACATTATTCCTGAATGACATAGGCTATTTTTTAAACCTGAAATTGGGTCCTGTGGGTGGTCCACGGGAGCAAAGCCGCGGGCAATAACTAGTTATAAATAAATAAATAAATAACCCTTCTTTTCATAGGTGAAATTCTCATCCCTTAAAATAATAGTGTTCACATCCCTTGCTACGTAGTGTCGTAGCATCGTAGAATAAATTATTTTATCTTAAAAAAAAACCCTTAAGCCCCTTCTTGTAACTAACCTCATATTTAGTTTTGGCAGATACGAGTAAGTATTTAAATTACAAACAAACAAAACTATGATTCATGGATATTGAGATCACAGGCCCTTGCTACGAACTTCGTAGCCGCAAAATAAATATTATATATGTCTCAAACATGCTTCAATGATTTTAGATATATGTAAAAGTTTAGATCCTTTAGGGCCAGTAGCAGGTCTCGGCATCTCAACAGATAGGTATCGATAGATCCTGACATACAAGCAACCCTTTTCTTGGACCTCAGAGATCCCGTGCTACGAATTTCGTAGCACCGTAGAGGGATTGAATCGGGATTTATTGTAATTTTTTTAACGGCAACATGTTTAGTTAAGTAGCTAATTTAGATATTAGGACGACAGTCGGTTATTTTATTGTAGATATATCATGGAAAGACAACATTTAAAATTACAGTTTTTTTTTTTTTTTTTCCTTCCATAGTTGGGCGTCGTCCTAATACAACGCGAATATGCGATCATCGCTAGTTCGCGCGAATTTTGGTCGTACGAAACCGCAATCAAACATACCAATGTCGAATAGGTGTCCTAATTGACATTCGCGCGATGCGGTCGCGTGACTAAAATGTTTGATCATCTATTCGCGCGAACTAAGTATGTACGAACGCGCGATCAAACACATTGATGTGTGAATTTCCACGATAATCGCGTCGCGTCACGAAAATTTGCTTCTCACGTCTTTTTTGTCATTGCTATCGAGATTCAAGACCCGCAAGAAGGAAAAACTGAGCGTTTTCGACGTCCATGGTTAGCGCCAATGCCACGTAAACAACATACTTGAGTCCGCGGTCGTTCGAGTCGTTAAATCGCGCGATGATCGCGTATTCGCGTTCTATTGGACAAACAGTTACACTATCGCGCATCGCTTACTCGCGCGATAGTCGCGTAGTCGCGTTGTATTAGGACGACGCCTTAGACTAAGCTTCCTTCCTTGCTTAACTTTAGCCGGCGGCACCTTCCATCTTCAAGAGTTGTTTTAATCTTACAATCTTCTACAGCTAATGTAGAGACTTCGAGGTTTACGAGTATGTTCGTACTGGTTCGTACTTGTTTCAGCAATTGTCCTATTGTTGATTGTTGCAAGCCTTTCAAGTACACTTGTACAAATTTTCTTGCCTCTCTTTCTTTCGATAGAAATAAAGAGAGACATGATATTCTGTAGGTACAAAAGGGTCTTCGCCAACGTGCGTATCTTCTTGCGTAAGTCGCTACGTTCTGATTGGTCGTCAAAGCCACGCCCAATGCGTAAACCGAACCGTGAAATTCGACAGGCCCTTAGACGGCCCTTTCAAACTTCTTATACTCTTTGCGTTCCTAGTAATCTGTGTTATATTATAAATAATTTAAAGGGCTCCCCAATAATATTATAATTTGAAAAAAAACAACTGAATTACAATATTATTATGTAAGAAAAAAGATGCACATTTAACATTATTTTAAGTATCAATAGTATTTTCATCAATTACTAAGATCCACATCAAGCTCACCGTTTTAAAAACACCCAGCCCCTTCCCACTCATAGAGAATGTCAGAGACAAAAGCATAATTAACAGTAATTAACTATGCAAATTATTAAAAAGGGACGCCGAGAGCCCTTGAAGAAGGTGTAAATGACAGAAGGGATTTCTTTGTAGTAAGAAATAATGGGCATGTCACTCCCAATGACTTTGGGTACCAGGCTCACATAACTCTGTAAGAGTTGTACTCAGAAAGGGCTTTCGCTAACCTTCGAGGGCCGATCGGACCGAACCACTGTTGTTCTGTGTTTGTGTTGAATACGAAGTTTTTGTAGGTTATGGAATGAGTGGCTAACGCTACCGTCTATTTTTCATCTGGATTTTTTATCTACTTCTTATGACTATGACTTCTTGGGTTCGGTCAACAATTATTTATAATTTAATTTACGCAATTTTAAAATGGACTTATTCGTTTAATAAACCAGTATTATTAGTGTTTTAGTAGTATTATTTAGTGAATATAAAACATTAATGCGCTGGAACTCCTTTTTGCCTTTTTGATATATTATAAATAAATTCATTATCTAAGATAAATTCTACTTTTGTTTTATTAAAACAGTTTTTTTACTTTTTTTAATTTTTAATGAATTTACCCAATTTTGTTTACCTTGTCTTTTAATCTATCAAAGTGTTTCGTGAAGAATAAATAGGTCCAGAAGCAAATAGTAGATAGAACCTATGTATAAAAAACGTTTTTTTTTTTAATTTCAATTAGATTAAATAATTTATTCGAGTTGTTGGGAAAGAAAAGTTTGAAATTACTGATTGAACAAAAAAAAATTGACTGGTTTTAAAAAAAAATACTCTTTATTATACCGAACCACAGTTTATACAAATAAAAACTAAGGTTTAATCACAAAGAGAATTATATAATTACTTGTTGAAATAACCATACACAAAAATAGCTGAAATACCACAAATTCTTGGGCGCCAAGTTATTTTTCTTCGGTAAGAATTCCGGCAAAGATGGCCTCACTTGAATCCCATACACCAGGCGAACATGAAGCGATAGCAGCTCTTGGAATGTCGGCGAAAACGCGCGCAGTTGGAAAAATGTTAGGAGAAAAGTTTACAACGTAAAAAACGTAAAGAAGATTAGGTATTGCAGATAATAATAAATTATTTGTAAAAGAATTTGAATTTGTGTATTTTTAACTTTTACTATAAATTCTAAGGTTTTTGTTAAAAAACGGCCAAAGCAAAACGGGCACTCTTATTTTAACTTTAAAACGTGTAAAAGATCATTCGGATACAATACTGAACGTTTTTATAAGATCAAGATTTAGCCGAATAATTAAAAGTCTCAATAGGAAATAAGTAAATGACTCTACCATCTAGAAACCGAGTTTCTTTAAAGGGGATTTGATTATAATATTTATGAAAGTTATACAATTAATAATAAAACATCTCTAAAGTCATTTTTAGAAAATATAAATTATATGAACCGCCTACAAAAGACACCATCTTCGGGATGCTACGAACTTAGCTAAAGTTCGTAGCAGCTGCTACGATTTTTTATTGTCCTTGATGACGTAATCCTAGATCTAACCGCTACAGCGTAGAGCCAAGGCTTACGTATACATACATGTGCACGTATTTCGTCATGTAGGATTTGCACACACGCCCTTACCCACGCACATTTCCACACCCCTCGTGAACAGCTGATCGTGATCACACACTGACGAAGCACATGTGATTTCAACCTCCACCCTTCGTCTGCTACCCTGGTACTTATAGCCCACATGTGCAACCCTTTCCGACACGTGGTCAAACCGTACGTGACCCACACACTACCGACAGTCTATTTATTTTATTTGGCGTGTCATGTCGTACGTAATTAGTAAAGTATGTATGTGAGCAGTAGTCACAGTGAAATATAATAGTAATTTTACTAATTAAGTAGCGTGAGCTTAATATTTGTACACAATAATATGTAAAAGCATTAGCCCAAATTAAAATAATGTTTATAGAGGACAAAGTCCTCAAATAATTATCTAGGTATGTAAAATTAAGCGCAAGTACACACATGTACAACACGCATGCATGATGTAATCTACAACAGACATGATTATTGTTTGTCATGTCGGTGTACCACGTACGAACAGCAAGCATAATGCAAAAATGTGCTGTCTTCGCTACCTCAACACAGAAGCGAAGCGGGCTGTCCGCGCCGTCGCACACGCCCCGTGACGCAGTGACATGCGTCAACAGCGACTATTGCACCAGGCAAGCAGCCGGCCACAGAGGTGCAATGCCCTTCATTGCACCACCAGCCAGTTTAGCTAGATCTACAGATGACTGCACGTGCACCTCCCTCCGTTTCTCTCCAACCAACGTTTGTCACATTTGCTGGGAACACGTTGGGCGAAAGAGACCACCTTACTATGGGGGGCTCATGTAATGCTTTACAAATACCATCTCTGTTTTCGCTTTGTTGCTGTATGAAATGGCATGCGCCTGTGTGTTACAAACACACAGATAGTATTTTTATTCTTGTAATCTCTCTCACACAAGTTGTAGTACTAATAAAGAAATGTTTACTCATGTATGTTGTTGTGAACTGTCTGTCTGATTCACATGATAAGTTCTAACAAATAGTGAAGCATTACTGATGGATGATTGCTGTAAGCATTACACTGTGGTTAGGATACTAAAATAATTGGTTTGACTACCCACATTTTTCACGTAATCTTTGCTATCTAGCTTATCGCTACGAAATAATAAGTCTAAGACAGACAATAAATGAAGTTCGTAGCCTTCGTACCTAGGTAAGTCTATGTCGAACTGCAGAATTTTATTTGTGCTGAGCATTTATTATATGAAATATAGCGGACGCCTCGCGGTTTCACCCGCGTAGTTCCCTGGGGATAGTTTAGCTTCCCAACGGTGAAAGAATTTTTGAAATCAGTCCAGTAGTTTTTAAGTTTATTCGTTACATACAAAAATACAAATCTGTCCTCTTTATAATATTAGTATAAAAAAGTTCTAGGAAGCTTCTTAGAACTTCCTAGGCTTTAGTCTTTAGTGATTTGATTGCACGATATATTATTAAAATTGAGAAACATGTATATGAAGTAGATATGTAAGCAGTATTATGTATTATCTTCATTCATGTAATAATAAAGATGGAAAACACTTTCAATCTTCTTGTTTTCATGACACCCTGCTACAATGTATCTGGTATCTACGCATTTTTATGTCACAGCTGTTTACAAAAAACATCCCCTGAACATTTCTGAAACTATCAACGTAAATGTGTAATAGAAAATTGAACCATTGTTTACGTAGTACGTTCGGTCTGAATTTCAAATATTCTTAACAAAGAAAGTATATTATTTAGAATGCTGTAATTGAAACTACTAAATGACTAGCAATGTTCACTTTTTCTCAATAAACATCACTGCTTTAATTTTTCATGTAGACCAAATAAAATATAAGTACTTATGTCAATTGAAATGCAGAGCGTTTTACTTCTCAAGTAATAAATCAAATCAGAATTCCAAGTTCGTAGATAACAAGCTTTTGTGAACATTCATTATGAAGTCGCCAAACGAAAAATTTCAATGTCTTCATAGAAATGTAGTGCCCTCTGTAGACGTTTTTCCTAGACCAGATTTTCCTTCCCGGATGCAGTAACTTTGACTTGAAGCTACACGGAAAACATAACAAATGTCAAGTATTAGATACCTCCGCAAAATCTGACGTTTCATTATTACCTTCTCGTATGCAATAAGCACCTATTACTCAGGCGGAATAGCAGCCACCTTCTGACGAGTTAGGTGCTCCTAGTCAACGATCCACCTAAAACGCGAACGGGTTACGTCGTCGTAGCTCGCCTCATCAACAGCTTCGTTGCTTTTTGCAAAATTGACAGGCGATTAAGTTAATTTAACTGTTATCATAAACTTTCTGTTTCGTGAGTACGTAACAGACTTTCCGTCAGTTTTCTTGTTATTATATTAATAAGTAATGTTTTAATCTTACGAGTAACTAATAAGTGATTGCTGGAAAATGCATTAAGTTTAATAGAATAAGATTTAAAAAAAAATATTGCCCTTGAGTTATTTATTTTCTTTATTAATTACCTGAAATAATAAAGAAAAAAAAAACATTCTAATTTCAATGTTTTTATAAAGGAATTTAATCTACTACGAAGTCACACTACGAGTATTTGACGTAGCGTGACCCGTGACGTAGCAGGGCAGTAAGTATACGTCACACTCGTCCTGGCACATAGTTTCATTACCCTTCGGAATTTGGAAGTCAACTCCAACCGAATTATGTGAACCTAGTGAGAGTTGACGTCATAAGACGTGTTAATAAAAATACTTTTCTGAAACCACATCCACCGTCTTAGGTTTTTTGTTACGTCAACGTTTCTTGAGCTTTTAGATAAATTTCAATAGCTAGGAAAATACCGGCTTTTAAGATATTATTATACTTGATGCTAGATATGACATTGGTCTGATTCTGCGACTAATAAACCACATACAAGAATAATTTTAATATTGCAGCATCCATCGAGAAAATATCAGAAAACGTAATAAAAACGTCAAGTTGAAATAAATAGTTAAGTATTACATTTTTTTTTGTGTTGGTCCTTTGATCATCAACTTGCCCTTGGAGGCGAACGAAATACATTTATTATTTTGGTCCTTTCTTTTTTGTGAGTGAGCGGCACACGCACACCCTGACATGCCCCGTCCTTGTAAAAGTCTGTCGGTTCCCGCCTACACAACACCCCCACACGATGTCATGGCCCATGGCGGTCCTTTCGGAAACTGACATCTCTCTGCGACCCATATTATCCTGGTATAAAAAGGGGGCAAACCATTGTTCTTACGCACACGCATTTTTTTGGAATTCCGTTAATCACTTTTGGTGGAAATAGATGATCCTGTTCATAACAATGACAGACTTGGAAGTAAAAATTAAAAGATTTATTAGTTAAGTTTTATAGAAGTTCATAAAATATTTGAATAACTAAGTATTAATTTTATTGGACTATAATTAATGTAAAATATTATTGTATCCAGGAATAAGTTTCTCCGAGTCCTTTCAATTTTACATGACGTTTTACCTTTGCAAACGTCATGTAAAATTACATCTTCGTGATCATGCTACCTTGGTAGAAAAGATGGGAAATTCGTTCGTATTAACTCGTTTGTTTTCGTTAACTCGTAGATTCGACCCGAAGCAAGAGAGGGACATACACTATCGGAACAAGGGACTGAATGAAAAATACCTTGCTCTAAGAATATAACATTCTTTGCTCTATCAAAATGTTATGCAAAGAATGTAGAAACAGAGTTCAGCACGATCGTTCCAGCATTATTGTACTTATGCAGCGTTATTCTAGCTGGTTCTTTTTAATTATAATAAATTATCTATTAATTGTACTGTTAATGAATGGGAGAAAACTTGCGTCACAATGCGCTGTGCTATTAATTTATAGACATCATTAAAAGTAATCGCCATCAATTAAAAAACAGTTTTGGCCATTGTTTTGGTGTTTGGCTCTAACATAGAGTTTTCAGAGATATGATAATGTACCTACCTAACTGGTTATTTTTTTCTTGATGGTTATTTTTTTTGTATAAACAATTTAGTAGTTATCTTTGTGTATCCTTTCATAACAATAACTAAGTATCTATCATTTTGTACGATAAGGATTTGGCAGTCGACACATCGAAACAATATTTTAGTGCTTGAAAAGATTTTGTTCAACATAAAATTTTGTTTTATTTAACTTTATAGAAATTATACAAAGTTATGTCTGTAGTAGTGCAATTTATCGCTCATTGACGTGCATTATTATCAATGTAACTACGTAGTCGAGTGAATGGCCGCTGCAGTCGCTTGCACTGCGGTCGACAACGGTCGTTGCCTTTTATCCTTGAGTATCCTTGAACAGGACGACGCTTAATACAAACCTCTTATATCTTATGTTAGCCTAGTACTTCGCAGGATATTTCGTCCCTTTGGGAATTACGACAGACATCCTTAAGGGACTTACGTCACGTTAGTAGAGTTTTCAGTACAACAAACCGCACAAACGGCGACTTTATATTATTCAGAGTTGCATGCATTTATTTAGGCATATTTTGGTCTTCTTGATATCTTACTTTATTTTAATTAAAAATTATTAATTGGTTTGATAAAATACATTCTTAATGTAAAATAGCTGTGTTAATTTATGTAAAAGATACCAAGGTCATCAGGCAGATTAAAGATAAAACAAATGGACTAGTACGAAAATTCGATATATTTTGAGTTTTTTTCTAAATTTCCTGTCATTGAAAACGGTCAGGCCTAAAATGTAACATGACATATTTTTTTCTTTTGGAAAGAAGTTTGTCAAATTAAATGGTATCCTTTTCGGCCTCTTCAAAAACATGCGTCCCTGGCTTTTACAGACGTCATTTCAGCCATTTCGGCGTAACAAATTACATACTTCATTTTATCACTCAAAGAGATCTCCACCCCCAAACGTTGAATGAAAGGGAAAGGACAAACTACATCCTCACACCTTCTGAAGTCCTGCTAGTTGTTGACGTCATTCCAATGGAATCCTCATCCCTTGGGTACCTCTCGAACATTGACCTTAAACTTGGTACCTGTGCAGCGGATTCTCACACTAACGACCTCACAGAAATAAGCACAAATTATTTTGTGTAGTTTATTGGAATTTAGCAAAGGATAATAATAACAGGTGAGCCACATCAAAATCGCAATCATTTGTTTAGCGAGTAGGTATCAACTTTTTACTATAGTTAGTTCAAACTCCAAGTAACATCACTCACAAAAATGTTACTATGAAATATTCTTTTTAATAAATGTATTCGCTGATCCAAAATAAATCTTGCTATAAGATGCTGACGATTCATTCAAACGGGGCATCGTATTGTCATATCATATACTACACTCGTAGCTGTAGAATGAAGGTTGGGTAAGACACGCCTCCAACAATAAGGGGACCCCGCGGTCGGGGAACAAAGCTAAAACGGGATGGGGTGTCCCCTTGCCGTCCTTGTCGCACACGTGAGCTTTCGAAAGCTTTCTGTCTCTTTAATCTCCTTGGTCCCCATGATACCTTGGTACAATCCCGCGCTACAAACGCCACTGTCGCTAGCCGCTTTCTCCTTCTGATGAACTTATTTAGTTATCGCGAGTCGAGAAAGGGACAGCAAAATATGATAGTAGTTATATCTCGTTCTGTCGCTTGCAAGGTTCAAGCTGAATGCATTATTATAATGAAATTCTACAGAGACATTCCAAGCGCGACTAATTCATTCTGTTTTTATAATGATGTGACAATAATTCACTCGACAATCGTAATTAATTAAAGAACATCTTTGTTAAAGCATCAGTAAATTAATGTGGCCGTTTCTTTCTAGTATGTAGGGGCGTGCGTATGACACCGCAGTCGCAGCAGACTACGACGTCGACGCTCCCGCCAACCACGTCGATGCAGCCCGTGCCACTGACCATCCTCCAAGAACAACAGACTCCGCCAACGCCGCCCGTTTGTGCCGACGCCACTGACGTCAATATCCCTCTCGGGAGACTCCGCAGTGCCATGAGAAACTCCGCTTACACGCAAATGAACACCATGTTTGATGCCTTCCTTATTTTCTATAGCGATGAGCATTTGGTAAGATCATTTTCAATGATAGAGAAAACATTAATTATTAATCACACACGTCTGAAAGGAAATAATAAGCCTAAAATTCAATGAACGAACTAATCGTAGTTTGTAAAAACATTTTTCATCGCAACTGTACCAAACTTTATTAAATGTCGTAGTACCTACGTCGTCATTAGTGAGTCTAAAAAATGTCCTGAAATGAGTAGTGTGACAGTATCAAACCCTTTAAATGCCGAAGTTTGTCAGGTTTTCAGGCAAACACTCAACTTTAAATTGATAATTCAGAAAAAGTTCGGCAAAGTCTTTCTTTGGCAGAAACAATATGCATCATAATAGTAGATTATGTACCAAGGGAATAAAGCAGCGGCATATTGAACCCTGAGCGTAACGAAGCGAGGAAGTTATGTAGAGTCCTGAGTGAAGCGAGGGTTTCAAAGCTGCCCAAGATGAAGACAGGCTTTATATTCTACTTTTCATACCATCTGCGAGACAATAAAAAGCCAGGTCTCCATAAATTAAGTGTTCATTTTGTAATTAATTTAAAGCAGAAGTTAATATTGATGTTGGACACATTAGTCCAGTTATGGAAGGATAGAGTAACATTTTTGTTCAGTACATTTATGGAAGTTGCAAAGTCAAACTTGATTCCTTGAAATCGGGCCTTCTCCTTTTTTTGTGTTCTGCTTTTGGTGCCAGTTCGATTTTCGAACAAACCTCTTTACAGTGCCATTATAATATGGACATTTTCTTTCAAGTTTTCACGAGTTCCCACACGAAATTCACGTTCCAAATTCAAATTAGTTGGGAGTTTCAAACAACTTTACCTCCTCTAAGATGAGTACCTAATGCATGCTTTACGTTGAGATTGATTGATATTTAATTGTACATTGTCTAGCAGGTGGTATGAAAATTAATTAACAGCTATGTAATTATTCAAAAATAAAATACCTAGTCTTTCTTTACCGGCTTTGTCTCACCCAGAGTGAGGAGCCTCTGCCGTCAGAGCGGCGCCTACAATACATCAGCGGTTGGGACGGCGCCGGCACGGGCGCCGTGCTGGCGGACGGCGGCGCCGCCGTGTGGGTGCCGTCCGGCGACGTGCGGCGCGCGCGCTCCGTGCTCACCTGCGCCTGGCTCGTCATCGACGCTGATGACCCTAGCCAGCCCACCATTACTGAATGGATTTCGGTTAGTTTGATATGCGACAGTACAACTTGCAACAAGATGAATAGTAAAGTTGCTCCAGACTGGGTGCTAACGTTCACTCTTGTAGCAGGTCGACATTTTTTTTATTACTTTTTAATATTATTAAGTAGTTATTACTTAAGGCTAGCTTTTCCCGGCGAAGTAGATATTTAACGCACCACTGTTACCGCGAAGCGAGCGGCGGCGGGTGCGTAAAGCCGACAAAAGTGTCACAGTAAAGGTGTGTAGAGAAGGCTTATTTTACTATTGTTTTTAAAAGTTAATAAAATACGAGAGTTGATGCCAAACCGTTGTTGTATTACAATGCGTAGTAATAATGATATTTTTAAGTGTTTTGTTTTAGATAAGTTTGTATATTATAGTTTGTAACTTCATAAAACTTTCGTCATGGGTGTAATTTTCATGGTTTTTGGGGTCGCTAGATACGAATTTGGGGTCAAAATGATATTCCAAGATAAGTGCGTGCTCAAGTCGAGCACGAGCAATATTTATATTTATTTTAGCTAGTGAATCTTTCATAATCTTCTAAAAAATAAGAAAATTGCTAAAAAAAACATCGTTTTAGAGTCCAGTTCAGATTTTTTTTTTGATCGAGCGAAGGTTTTGATATCATGTTTTGAATCTCAGAAATGAAAAGTACATTTAGTAAACTACAATATATATATTTTTTGCATTTAAACAATCACTATTTCTTTGTTTTATAATGAATCAAAGATGTAAAAGTGAGGCTACCTGCCCTTAATAGGTTCGCGATTGACCACTATAATATCATCTGAAAGTAAGCGATGATGTGGTCGATCGATCAACGGTGCAGCATGCTTGCCTAGAAGTAACCCATTTAATCTTGACTTGAAGAGTCCCAGTTGTAGCTATCAGGTAAACACAGTCTCCGGCAGAGTCCGCCGGCAGGGGATTCCACTCTTTAGCTGTACGCAAAATGAAAATATTTCCAAAACGTTTAGTGCGTAGGTATATTACTTACACGATTTTACCATGTGCACACCAAATCTGGGCAGTGGCGGCCCAGTGGTATCGGCCGCGACTTACAAGTTGTAGGTCGTGGGTTCGAGCCCAGGCAAGCGCTTTACTTTGTGTAAATTATTTTATCACCACTGCTCTCAAAACGGTGAAGGAAAACATCGTGAGGAAACCGGCAGTTCCTAGAACCAAAAATTCGGAGACATGTGCACACCAAACCGCCACCAACCCGCACTGGGCCGGCGTGGTGGATTACGGCCCATTCCCTCAGATAGAGAGGAGGCCTGTGTCCCAGCAGTGGGCACATTAATAGGCTGATGATGTGATGTGTGACACCAAATCATAACCTTTCCGGTTATGATACGAGTAAATGGTAGATTTACCTACTCATTTGTTTTTGTTTTACCTTCTGAATACTCAGAAAAACTTGATTTATCACTTTTGATGCACTTCTCTTAGGAGCGGCTAGCTCGCAGCGGTCGAGTAGGCGGCGACGCTCGCCTGACTTCAGTAGGCGAATGGCAGGTGCTGTCCACTGCCCTGCAGCGCGAGGGGCTGCAGCTAGTGCACATCCCCACGCTTCTGGACCAGCTCTGGAACGAAGAGCCCGACCCAGAACTGAGGAGGCCTGACTTCCCTAAAACTGTCGCCAAGAATTATGAAATTGAATTTGCTGGTACCTACCGCTACCTAATTAAGTTTAACTTAGCTGCTGATACTTAGCAATTATGTATTAATTCATATTTAGGTGCCAAGAAAGTTAATCATCACTCAATATTTGCATTGGTTATGGTAAACAATGTAACCACGCTTACTTAGTGCTCGCTGTCACTCATACAAACGAAATCCTAGATAGATATTAGTGGAACTGGAATTATTTTAAAAGCTGATAGTCCACAAAAGGAGAGTCAAAGTTAGGCTAACCAATAAAGGCGACCAAACTTAAACCACTACCATTTCAGGTGTAAGCTGGCGCGACAAGGTCGCTTTAGTCCGAAACGAGTTACGCGCCGTCGGAGCCGATGCCATAATAGTCACAGCCTTGGATGAAGTGGCCTGGTTGCTGAATGTGCGAGGGAGGGACCTGCCGTACGCCAGGCTGTTGAAGGCCTTCGTGGTGGTCAGTCTGCGGGAGGTGAAGGTCTACGTGCCGCCGGGGAAGCTGTCTGTTCACGTGCGGGATGCGCTTGCGGTGTATAACTGTGTTACCAACAACTGTACAAGGTGAATTATTCTTTACCTATTGTTGGCTTGTAAGTTTCTTCTTTTCTTGGCAGCTGACTAATGCTTCTCCGACCAGTATGTATAACGCCACTAGGACAGATTTATCATTCGCTGTAACTCTGCATGATGGGCAGGAAAGAAGGGGTGGTATACTTGTTAGGGGATCCACACTGGCACTGCGTCAGAGAAAGGTCCACACTTTAGGTCCATTTTGGTCCATCTAGCTGACGAAATAATTACAGCTTAGGCTCATGAGCTTAAGCAAAAGCTAGCACTTCAATTGATCAAAGACCATTGACAAATGAACTACTTATTTCTTTCTGAATTCCTAGAGTAAGCGAGTACGTAAACATCTACTCCGAGATACGTCGGATAGCCGAGTCCAAGGTCCTGATTCCTGCGGCCGGCACCTTCCAGCGAGGAGCTTCTGCAGCCATCGCGCAGAGCGTCCCACCTGCCAAGAGAATGTTCCTGCTGTCGCCCATCATCTACCTGAAGGCGCAAAAGAACGAGGCAGAGGTTAAGGGCATGAAGAAGGCGCATCTAAGGGATGCGGTTGCTATGTGCACCTTGCTGAGTTATCTTGAGGTGATTCGTCTAATATGTTTTCTTGATATTTTTTTATTTGCTAATTCAAATTGTGTCTATTTATAGGTATATCAATTTCAATATAAAACGGCTCATCTATCCCCAATTATCTACCAAAGTTGGTGTAGAATCTTGGGTAAAACCTAGATACATCTCAATTATTTAGTCTCAAAGGCGGTGCGGTGGTTCGGTGGATTCCGGTGCAACGAAAAGCTCAAATTACGTTTGAACGTAATTTCACTCCGTTTTTTGACACGCGGCATACTTAAAATCGCGTCATCTAGTTAGATCTAAATCTGTGGTGAAAACCGCATGAAAATTCATTCCGTAGTTTTTGAGTTTGTCACGTACAGACGCGGCGGGGGACTTTATTTTATAATTATGTAGTATTTGTCGCTAGTAGCCTAAGTATTGGAATCTATAATGCCTTAACCAAAGATTTCCTTTGCCACCTCCAGAGTAAGTCAGCACAGAGCGAGATGTCAGTGGAGCGCACAACGGACCTGACCCGCGGCTCGCAGGCGGGGTACATCGGACCCTCGATGCAGACGCGCGTGGCGTACGCCGCCAACGCCGCAGAGCCCGACTACCGCGCCACCAACGCTTCCAACAAACGTATTTTCAAGAACGCTACGCTTGTTATCCAATCTGGAGGACAGTACGATGGTGATGTATTCTGTTAATTGAGATAATGTGCTACTTTTGAAGTTCAAGCCAGTTGCAGCAGACCAAAATCCAAGCTAAGTTAGTTTAAGCTTAGCTCGTATAACTAAGCTAGTTAGGGTTCCGTACCCAAAGGGTAAAAATGGGACCCTATTACTAAGACTCCGCGGCATGTCTGTCTATCTGTCTGTCACCAGGTTGTATCTCATGAACTGTGATAGCTAGACAGTTGAAATTTTCACAGATGATGTATTTTTGTTGCCGCTATAACAAAACATACTAAAAACAGAATATAATAAATATTTAAGTGGGGCTCCCATACAACAAACGTGATTTGTTTGCCGGTTTTTTGCGACAACGGTACGGAACCCTTCGTGCGCGAGTCCGACTCGCACTTGGCCGGTTTTTTTTTCATAATTGAATGCAAACCGCAATCGATGTAACAACATAAAATAACATTACGCTTGTCTTCGCCGAAGGGTTACGCAGAGGTGCACCTGTAGTACCTACCTACACCCACATCTCACCTGGGGGGTGACCATAAGCTCTTAGAGCGGTATCAATTTGATATCGAGTAAGTGACAGATGTATACAAGTCAGATACATCTGTCCCTTATTCGATATCAAATTGATACCGCTCTAAGAGCTTATGGTTACCCCCCAGTTATCCTTTTTAGTACATACCACGTATTAGGAGGCGAGTCTATTGCTGTGGCCGTAGTGAAAAGGGGTATAAGTCCGATTAGGTCGAAAATGAGTTAAGTATGCCAAAGTGATCAGATAAAAATGCTCTTCACCCAGCAGCACAATCGTGTAAGTGAATTCGGCAAGGCTTAGGGCGAAGAGTATGAACAATCGACCAATCACATAGACGGAAATCCACATTGCATCTTTCATCTTGCATATATTGTGATTGGTCGATTGATGAGATCAAAAACTTTGCCTTGCCGAATTCACTTACGAAATTAGGCTGCAGGTCTACTGCTACTCGCAGACATAACATTTATAACGACAGCATCGTATTCACAGGAATTCATTTTGTGGTTAGTTTAATTTGAGTCACTATAACAAAAACTATACTATTAACTTAACATAAAAAATATCACATGTTTTTCATTTGGTAGCGGTTTAAATGTCACACGGGGTCAAATACGTAAATTGAAGTGCGCAGAGTGTTTTTTGCGTCTCCTGTAAAGTTGCATTATTTTACTTAGATACCTTTTTACTAGGGCCACATACTTAACTCAGTTATGCGAACTAAGCTAAACTAACTTAGCTTAGCTCATGGTCTGCAACCAAGATTAGGGTCTTTCATTCTACCCCAATGTTCCGTTTTGAAAAAGCTATTGGTTTCTGCAGCCTTATTGCGTAATGTATTCGGCAAGGCAAAGGGCGAAGCGAAGAGTATGAACAATCGAACAATCACTTAGACGGAAATCCACATTGCATCTTTGATCTCGATATTGTGATTTGTCGATTGGTGAGATCAAACCATTTGCCTTGCCGAATTCACATACGCAATTAGTGTGCTGGTCTACTGCTACTCGCACGCAGACATAAAATTTATAACGTCAGCATCGTATTCACAGAGGGAACAACCGTAGTAACACGTACAGTGCACTACGGTTCTCCATCAAAAGATGAACGGAAAGCATACACCACTGTGTTGCGCTCGCTGGCGGCATTGGCAGGGTTGCGAGCACCAGCTGCCTTGCCCGCAGCGCATATTGATCCGGTCGCACGGGCTCCTCTGTGGGCCGCCAAGCAGGACTACCCGCATCCTACGGGCCATGGGGTTGGCGCTGCATTGGGCCGTAAGGAAGGTAAGCGATAATAGCGCGTGTTGCCCAGTTGCACAGATTACCCTATCTGTGCCGGTGTAGAAACCAATATTTTATGCAGATGTCGAATTGGTTCTCGCGATCGGTATAGTTGCACAATTATTCAAATTGAAAAGGGACTGAGCTATGCGATGATTGATTCTAACGTTTTACGAAACAATCTCCTCTCTCATATTCCCAAAATTATGCTATTGGCGTTTTCTGTGAGATTAACATGCCTATGTTTTCTATTTCGGTTTTCAGATCCAGTTGTAATTGATTACAGACAAGACACCAATCTGCATACACTGAGAGAAGGATATTTTATCACAGCCGGTATGTTTTTCTTCTTTTGGAGTCGAAGATTAAACTCTTTATAGATTGCTTGAGCTTAGGTAGATCGGCCACGATAATTGCAGTGTCGATGGCATCTTAAGTCTTTAAAGCGCTTTAAACAGGTGGTATGGCCACATTTATTCGGTTTCTGACGGGTACATAAAGCCCTATTTTGCCATGTTATCTAATATCTAAATCCCATTTCGTCCATAGAACCTGGATGGTACGAGACCGGCAAATATGGCGTGCGTCTTGGGAATATTCTTGAAGTGGTGTCCAGACCGAACGGCTTCCTGGGATTCTATGAGGCCACTTTAATACCTTTCGATCCAAAGCTGATTGACAGAAGTATGCTGACTGAGTATGAGGTGAGTTAAACGCTTTGTAGTAAATAGGTACCTAAAGGTTCTTACGAAGGATTTCATGATGGTGTATTTCAATGATAAACCCATAAGTAAATATTAATCAGCTCTTTTAATAATGTAAAAACTACAGACAGAATTCTATTTTACAATGACATGTCGTGACAGCATTTTTGCCAGCGACAATAAGAATAATATTGTACGGCCTCGATAGTGCCGTGTCCAGTACCTTCACTCCTCTTCACGGAGCTGTCGTGGCCATCAGGAGAGCCCTAGGCTGTTGCGTAAGTTTATCAGCCGTGGGCCAGCTAGGGCTTTGGTCAGCAGGTCTGCCTCCATTTGGTCAGTTTGTAGATACTTGACCTCTATTGATCCTTCTTGAATGCAATTTCGAATAAAGTGCATCTTTAGATCGATGTGTTTAGACTTTGAGGTCACCATTGAATTTTGGCTTAGTTTGAGAGCTGCTTGGTTGTCGTTTAGAATGACTATGCGTCCGAAGTCTGCTCCCAAATCCTTATAAAGATTTTTAAGATGGATGGCTTCTTTCGCGGCTTCGGTCAACGCAATGTATTCCGCTTCAGCAGTCGACAATGCAATGCTTTTCTGCTTTTTGGCCATCCAGCTTACAGCTGTTCCTGCATATTTAAAACAGTACCCTGAAAATGATTTTCGATCGAGCTTACATGCGCCCCAATCCGCATCTGCCATGCCGTACAAATCATCGTCGGTTTTCTTAAATGTCAAGCCGATACTCTTTGTCGACTTCAAATAACGAAGTACCCTCTTTGCACACTTGAAGTGCTCTTCATTATAGCAGTCATTAAACTGTGACAAATAACTTATGGCAAATGTTATGTCGGGTCGTGTTGCGACTGCCAGGTACATAAGCGTACCTATTAGATTTTTGTATGGAAGCTGGGAGCATTGGGATTTATCTTTTTCATTTCTGTTTAGTTTGAGACCAGGCTCCATGGGAGTAGATACTCCTTTACAATCTTCCATTCGAAATTTTTGGAGAGTATCTTCAATAAACTTTTGTTGATTGATTTTAATTTCATCCTTCTTGTATATTACATCTATGCCGATAAGTCTTTTTGGTCTTCCTAAATCTTTCAATTCAAATTTGGAGTTGAGGAGGCCTTTGATTTCTTCAAGTTTTCTTGGACATGAGTAGGCAATAAGTAGATCGTCGACATAGATAACTATTATAATTTTGACTCCTCTTTTCTCCAGTAGGTACACGCATGGGTCAGCTTCTGATGCTGTGAAACCTATGTTTCTTAGTTCTGTGTCGAGTTTCTTATACCACTGCCTCCCTGCCTGCTTGAGTCCATAGAGTGCTTTAATAAGGGAGCAAACCTTCTCCTTTGATATGCTCTTTATATCTTTTAGCATGTCCACTGTCTTATTATAGATAGTCAAATCCTCGTTTGTACTTTCTTCAACCATGATTTCGGTCAGGTAGTCTTCGAGGTAGTCAGGGTATTTCATTAAAATATTTTCTTCCAGTTCACCATTAAGGTATGCGGTTGTGATGTCCATCTGGTTTAATTGTAAACCTTCTTCTACAGCTATGCCAATTATAGATCTGATCGAGCTTAGTTTGGCTACGGGAGCATATGTCTCGTTGTAGTCTATTCCTGGTCGTTGTGTGAAGCCTCTCGCAACAAGTCTCGCTTTTCTTGTGACGTTGTTATTAGGGCCAACTTTGTTCTTTAAAACCATCTTATAGTCCACGACTTTCATATCTTTGTTTTTCTCTTTAATTTTCCACGTACCATTTTTAACGTGTGCTCTTATTTCTGCTTTGATGGCATCATGCCAGTATTCCTCATTTTCAATTTCATCAGACATATTACAGATCTCGGTGAGTATTTTGGGGTGGGTATGGGATCTACCTCCTAGCGGTCCATCCCGGGCAACGGCACCACAGGCTTGCCTGTGGTACGGCTGAACGATCCCACTTAAGCGGTGGTAGGCTCCGCAAGGGGCCGCCTGGCTCGCGACCACCATCCCACCGGAGTCCGGCGCCAAGCAGCTTACTGTGTTCCGCCGGTGTGTGGGACTGCCAGTGCCTTTGGGGGAGAAGGAGGATGTCAGTTGCGCTGTTCAGATCCGGTCTTGGTCTCTGGGAAAAACTGGCCGGGTAACTCATTTTGGAGGGTAGCGGGATCCGAAGCACGGTGCCAGCCGTTGGCCGACCGCAGTCAGTAGGGGGCCCAAGTAGCACGCCAGCCACGTGCCAAAGGCTGCCCCGCCAACTCGCGAAAAATCCCGGTATGCTCCACCGTGCCAGCTGGCGACTGGATGGGAGGACCCGGTGGCCATATCCGGGGGGGTTCGGGCGTCCCCGCAGTCTCCAAATGAGTTCCCCATAGGTTGGGTTAGCTCCAGTTTTCCACTTGGTTCACTGAGCAGCGCCTCGACAGTTCGACTTCTTCCCCACCATACTCTAACACAATGACCAGAAAAAATAAGAATAAGGTGAAACAACGGCTGCACTTCCTCCCACTAAAAGTGCACCTCACTAACATCAGGGGGTTGCACTCTAATCTCGATCCGGTCCACCACCACCTCGAGACCGAGAAGCCGCACCTGTTTTTTCTAACGGAGACGAAGATAACAACCCCGTCGGACGTGGCGTACCTCAACTACCCGGGTTACTCTCTTGAACACAAATTCAAGAAGCAAGCTGGGGTCTGTGTGTACGTCCGCGATGACATTTGTTGTCGTCGTCTCCGTTGCTTTGAGAAATCGGGCTTTTCTGCCATATGGCTACTTGTGGACACTGGCGTGGAGAAGTCTCTTTACATCGGCGTCTACCGATCGCACTCAGGTGACCAGGAGACGACAGCGCTTTTTAATTGCCTCGTGGAGTCGGCTGACATAGCCCAGCAACGGTACCCAACAGCGAAGCTTAATTTTCTGGGGGACTTTAACGCCCATCATAAAGAATGGTTGTACCCATACCGGAAAACTGACCATGCCGGGTTAGAGGCGCGCAAGTTTTCTCTATCCCTAGATCTAACCCAGCTGGTGAATGTGGCAACGCGGGTACCGGATGTTGACGGCCATACACCCAACTGCTTGGATCTTCTACTGACAACTGATCCGGACAGTCATTCGGTGTCGGTCTCAGCCCCGCTGGGATCGTCTGACCACTGTCTGGTGAAATCCGTTTCGACTTGCTCCCCTCCAGATGAGAGCCCTAGAGGCACGAGGCGAGTATGGCGATACGAGTCAGCAGACTGGGACGAGATGCGGCACTTTTTTGCGTCTTATCCTTGGCGGCATGTGTGCTTCTCCTCGGGTAGCCCCTCGAGCTGTGCAGACGCGGTTGCGGATGTGATTCGGCAGGGAATGGAATATTTCATTCCATTCTCCGACATTCCGCTCGGTCACAAAACCCGACCTTGGTATAATGCAGAATGCGCCCATGCTGAGGCCCGAAAAGAGTCTGCTTACCAAGCCTGGGTCGGGGCCCGCGACCGCAAAGTTAGAGCGCGTAGGGTTCGCGCGAGGAAAAGAGCCTTTAATTCTGCCGCCAAGTTCTGCAAGCGGGTTCTGCGTCGGGCACGTTTTGACCATATTGGACGTATTGGGGCCAAGCTGGCATCGCACCCTCCGGGTAGTAAACAGTTTTGGTCCCTGTCTAAAGCGGTTGAAACGAATTTCTGTCGGCCCACTTTACCTCCGATGCTGAAACCTGATGGGTCGCTGGCTCACTCTGCAAGTGACAAAGCAAATTTATTTGAATCTCTTTTTGCTAGCAATTCACGTCTGGACGCTGGCTCCAAGCAACCACCTACTGTACCTCATTGTGACTCTTCGATGCCGGAGATCGCTGTGCACACTAAAGAGGTCCGGAGAGTATTGTGCAGTCTAGACGTGAACAAGGCCAGCGGACCTGACGGCATTCCAGCGAGAGTGCTGAGGCAGTGTGCGCCAGAATTGTCTCCTGTGTTGACTCGCTTGTTCCGCCTCTCTCTTGTAAAAGGGACGGTGCCGAAATCCTGGAAGCTTGCAAATGTGCAACCAGTGCCCAAAAAAGGCAACCGTGCAGACCCTGCCAATTACCGTCCGATCGCCATTACCTCTATTCTGTGCAAAGTTATGGAAAGGGTACTGAACAGAAAGTTGCTGACCTACCTTGAAGACAACAATCTCCTCAGTGACCGTCAATATGGCTTTCGCCGGGGACGGTCAACTGGCGATCTTCTTGTGTATGTCACGCACTGCTGGGGCGAAGCCATCGAGAGACACGGCGAAGCACTTGCTGTATCGCTTGATATCTCGAAGGCCTTCGACAGGGTCTGGCACGCGAGTCTGCTCAGTAAGCTTCCTGCTTATGGCATCCCCGCTGGTTTTTGTAGCTGGATATCAGACTTCCTTAGCGAACGGTCGATCCGAGTAGTCATTGACGGCTGCTCCTCAGACCTTATGGCTATTGATGCCGGAGTTCCTCAGGGGTCTGTTCTCTCTGCAACTCTTTTCCTGCTGCACATCAATGACCTACTTCAGCCTGGTATTGTTGGGTACGCAGATGACAGTACTGTTTCAGAGAGATACTTGTCCAGCGCAAAAACCAGCATGGATGAAGTTCGTTCCTTGAGGGAGGCTATGGTTGAGCGGACAGATTTGACCTTAAGCCTTGTCTCCCAGTGGGGTGATGACAATCTGGTCTCTTTTAACGCCACCAAAACACAGGCGTGTCTTTTTACCGCCAAAAGGAGTCTGTTCGATCAAACGCCTACTTTTCGGGGTGCGTCTGTTCCTGTGACTGATCGGCTCGAGCTCCTAGGCATGGAGTTGACATCCAGTCTCAACTTCGGCTCCTCCATTGAGAACAAAGCCCAAATCGCGGCCAAAAAACTGGGCATCCTAAATAAAGTGAAGCGATACTTTACGCCTGGACAGCTTTTAACCCTATACAAAGCACAAGTCCGATCCTGCATGGAGTATTGCAGCCACCTTTGGGATGGTTCAGCTAAGTATCAGCTTGCCGCGCTTGACTCAGTGGAACGCAGAGCCAAGAGGCTCATTGGCAACGTGGAACTGGTGGACGCCAAGCTTCACAGCTTGGCTCATCGCCGCAAAGTTGCCTGCTTGTCGGTCTTCTACAGACTGTACTTCGGTGAGTGTGCTCAGGAACTCCACGACCTCATCCCACCAGCCCCCTTCTACCATCGGACATCTAGACGCACTGCAAGTTATCATCCTTACCTTGTTGCCATTCCACCAATTCGAACCAAGCGCTTCCAAACATCCTTTATAATGCGCACAGCGAATGAGTGGAACTCACTGCCTGCGTCTGTGTTTCCGAACGCATTCAACCCGAATCTCTTCAAAGTTAGAGTGAACAGGCTACTTCTGGGTAACCTCACTCCATCGTAGACTCTGTCTCTGTCACCTATGACCTAGACTAGAGTCAAGAGCAAACCCATTACAAATAAAAAAAAAAAAAAAAAAAGAGTAAGTGACCTTCTTCAGTATCACCTAATACAAAATCCTTCGTCCATGACGGTGGCTGCCTTGTCCTTTGCGGCCTCCCATATTCCGGTATCTCTGCGATCTCTGAAGCATCGTCGAAGGTCTCCACTTCGTCAATTTCTTCTGGATTGCTAGGAATATGTGAAGGATTTTCATTTTTCCGCTCTGTAATTTCGATTTCGATTGGTCGTATATTGTCTTGATTTATTGGTTTATTTTTCTGTCCAATTTCAGGTTTATTTGTGCGACGCTCCTCTTCATCCACAAGGCTTTCATAGTTTAAATCCTTGTTTACAAAGTACATTTTTTCTGTGACTTTGATGTCTCGGCTTATCACCACGTCATCATCTTCAGGTAGGTACACTCTGTAACCTTTTGAGGTCAATGAGTAGCCCATAAATACTCCCTCATTGGTTTTTGGTGTCAGCTTTCCTCGTCTGTTCTTTTTCAAGACGAAAGTTTTCCTGCCAAAGACGTGAAGGTGATTGCCAGACGGTGTTCGCCCTGTCCATTTTGTGAACGGTATGTTGCCATTTAAAGCCTTTGAAGGGCTACGATTTATAAGGTAGTTAGCAGTAGATACTGCTTCTGCCCAGAGCTTTTTGGGAGCATTAGCTTCAATTAATAGACATCTCGCTTTGTCCAATAACGATCTGTTCTTTCTCTCACTTATCCCGTTCTGCTGCGGGGTGTAAACTGTTGTCAATCTTCTTTGGATGCCATGTGATTTTAGAAAGTTGTCGAATTCTTTATTGCGATACTCGGTCCCGTTGTCTGATTGCAGATGTCTAATTTTCTTGTTGAGGAATGTCTCGACTTCATTTTTATAAGTTTTGAAAATTGTTAACACATCACTTTTCTTTTTGATGAAATATACATGGCAATATCGGGTAAAATCATCGATAAACGTGACATAGTATCTTGAGCCTGCCAGTGTATCACATTCAAAAGGTCCACATACGTCGCTATGGATGATTTCTAGCGGTTCAGTTGTGTAGAGATCGTCATGTCTTGGAAATGGTAATCTTGAAAGCTTACCCTTGATGCAGGTTTCGCAGGTTTCAAATTTTTCATTAACCAGGTTCAGTCCATACATAAGGTTATCTGCAGCCATCTTCTTCAGATCCCTTTCATTTATGTGGCCCAGTTTACGGTGCCATTCCATGACGTCGTTGTATTCTTTTGATGAGTAATTAGAAGTATTATTTTCATTAAATTCAAGATAGTACAGTCCCTCTTTTCTTTGTGCTGTCAGTGTTACTTCGCCGCTTTTCTCCATTATGTAAGCTTTGTCTTTTTCAAAAACGACTTTGTTTCCTCTGTCTGTTATTTTGCCCACAGACAGTAAATTAACTGACACATCAGGAACCAATAGGGTGTCATTGAAGTTGTAACCTTCCTTGTCTTTGTTGACTGTTACTCTTCCTTTTCCTTCTATCTTACTAGTGTATTTATTAGATGCCAACTTCAAGCTGCCATTTTCAGGAGTCAGGGTGGAAAACATTGACTTGTCACCGCACATATGTGACGAGCATCCACTGTCAAGACACCATACTTGTTCATTGACGCTTGAATGTGCAGTACTCAGACAGATGTTGTAATTTCTGTTCTGATTACCTTTGGTTTTCTTATTTATAGTTTTCATTTTGCCCCAACATGCCTCAGTAGTGTGCCCTTTCTTTTTACAGCTCTTGCAAAATGGTTTTTGTTTACCTTTCTTAGAGTAGTATGCTTCAGAGCTTTCGGCTTGTTCACTACCATTCCTGGCCTGGTATTCTTCAAGGATTTTAACTTTGAGGTCGTCAGGATTGGGCAATGTGTCCCTGGATTCTATGGCTATACGGAAGTTTTCAAACGACGTTGGCAAACTGTAGAGTAGCATTATGCTGAGCAATTCTGGCGGTATTTTTATTTCCATATCGGCGAGCTTGTCCACAATATCCATAAAATTATTTAAGTGATCACGGATGTCTTCATCATTGGTCATTCGCTTCAGAACCAACTGCTTGAGCAAGGTCGCTTTCCTCGCAGGTCCGGTGCTTTGATACGTAGCTTTAAGTTTGTCCCATACAGCTTTAGATGTCGTGCAGATCTTTATTTGTTTGAGTTCGGAAGGTGACAGCAAAAGTAAAATTTCAGCTCTTGCCTTTAAATCCTCCTTGTTGAACACTAACTTCGCTGCCGCATCAGCGTTAGGGGGCATTGTTTTCTCGCCGCTTACGATATCCCAATAATCATTTTTAATTAGGACGGCCTGCGCTTGTAAACACCATGTGTCATAATTTGACTTGGTCAGCGGTTCTATATTTCGATAACTCGTCGATGCCATTTCGCGTAATTTTTACTTACAGGGGTTCAAACCACGCTCTGCTACCAATTGATGGTGTATTTCAATGATAAACCCATAAGTAAATAATAATCAGCTCTTTTAATAATGTAAAAACTACAGACAGAATTCTATTTTACAATGACATGTCGTGACAGCATTTTTGCCAGCGACAATAAGAATAATATTGTACGGCCTCGATAGTGCAGTGTCCAGTACCTTCATTTCATCAAGGTATCTGCTGCCAGCATTTAACAGCAAAACTGTTTTAGAGGTTATAAATAAGTACACTTGACAAAGCTGACAGTGGACTACTTCTTAGGCAATAAGTTTGGAAAGATAACGGCAAAGGTTTCCGACTTTTTTTTGTTGGGACCAGTTGGGATAATCCCAACACACTATTCCCAAACCACTGCAACTCCTGGAAGCCAGAATCAACAATGGCGACAACCAGAAAAGCGCCGAGGCACTGAAGCTCGACGAAGTCCCGGAGAATGAATTTAACTGTCTTGGGTCCCGCAACGAAATTAATCAGAAAACAATAAAGGAGGAGTTATAGGAAAACAAAATTTCCACTTCCCTCCATATCAAGCAGGCTAGTTACCGACATTAAATAATCAAAAAACGTTGCTTCCAGATCCAGTGGTTGAACGGCTACAATGAGAGAATAAGGAAGGAAGTAGGACCCGAGTTGAAGTCTCAAGAACAAACAGACGTCTACTACTGGATGATGAACAAGACTGTTCCCGTGGAACTGCCTTCCAAAGCCAAGAAGCTTGTCAGCAACTCTGCTGACCCTTGTGTGAACCTGACAGCCGTTCTTTTGGCCATAGCGGTGTTCCATGCTGTTGTGTAAAATTAATCATTATTGTATTTGAAAATCTTCTATGAAGTGGACAATGTAATCTTACCTATATATATTCAGGCTAAGGACCTGTTTTACAGTATCCAGATCAGCACTTTATATCAGATAAATATATATAATTAAATGTTTTATAATATAAAATAACCAAAGATATTAAAAATTATAATTTTACCTAAGCATTTCATCTCTTAATTAATGATTATTAAATAAAAAATATTTTAGGAACATGTTATTAGGTATATTAATTACTTAGCGAGTATCGTCGGGTAGATAGCAATTCCTAGTTATATTGTTGAATTTATTATTATTGTTACATAGAGTGCCTTTGTGAGTACGAATGTTTTATCCGAGATGGTGCCTTAAACTTACGCAATACTAGAATTTCTGTATGTTTGTGAATTTTGTTAATTTGCTTTTGATGGGCATGTGTTTACTTATTATTTCAGCATTTATTCTGTATGTGCTTATAGTTCTTCTGTCTGTTGCGTGGACAGAAACAATGTTTATCTGGGGGCACGGTAGTGCTTCCGCCAAGACGAGCCAAAGAAAACAGCCCTCGTACCTGACGTGTCAAAACTATCAAAGTTCGACTGTAAAAAAGGGACAGATGTATACAAGTCATATACATCCGTCCCTTACGCACACTCAAAATAACCTTATGGTTACCTCCCAGTAGCTTATGGTCACCTCCCAGGACTTCGATATTATTGAAACGCTTGGGCCCCAATGAGGCCGAATTGCCACATCCTTGAAGATAATATGCTTTAGTAAATATTTATAAAATTATAAGTGTTGTATGAGTACCTTTTTTATGTAGTATAATTATTTCCAAATTCTATAAAATAATTTTATGAAATTAAACCAAGCACCGAGTGCCTTATTGAAATGTAGTCTGTAAAAATGCTTAGTAGTAATATCAGTAGTTTAATATTTTAAGTACATATAAATGTAAATAAGTTTCATTGTAAGCATTATCACTGTTTTGTTGTCAATAATTATGACGGAAAAAATATTATTAATTATATTATTATCTAAGATGTATTAAAAATAAGCAATGTTCTTACTTATCGTATGCACTTTGTATAAGTACTTATAAAGTAACACTAATTTACTCTTTGTTATGGTAGTTGTTAACTAAATAATTATGTCTGTGTAAGCCGTGTATTTATTAGGTGACAAAATATTACCATCGCAAGAGTTGCAGAACTTTCTGGGCTACTATGACAAAACAACTGCTCAATGTGATCTGAAGCAAGGGACACTGCCAGTCTTTTGTTTTCTTTTTTTAAAGACACCTGTTTCGATTATCCTCTCGATAAATTACACACAAGTCTTGTCTTTGACGAAATATAAGGACGTAAACACAACGTAACTTTCGATGTTTTCAAGTAGCTTGCCTGCCGTTGTAACATACACCCAAAGACTACTATTATATACTTAATCAAAAGTTAGTCTGGGCACGGGGTCCCAGCGCTAGCAAAGAAAATTTGATTCAAATAAATGTCACAAGATGGCGCGATATGCATTGATTCATTATTGAATTTGGTGTAAAATTAACATTGTCTAGAATTGACGATAAATATTGTGTTCTTTTTTAATCAACTCGCCTAAGCACAAAATTATGGAATATTGGGCTCCTAATTCACATTTGAAAGATTATTTGAACGGAAAATTTATTCCAATAGATGGCGCGATTTTAAATTTCTGAAACATAACACTCGATTTATTAAATTTGTATTGTAACACATTTTGGTACAATGAAACCGTAAAAACATGCAATAAAATATTATAAAACAAATCGTCACTGTGTTATAAAAAAATAGTCACGAACCGAGAAAACCCTTTTACTTGGAAGTCGCTACTAACACCGTCTATAGCCGTGGAACGGAACCGAACGCGATCGAAGCACTTATAAAAATAATCATCTTAATCAGACGTAAATAGCAAGTTACGTCGGCACGGTTTCTTTGTACGGGATGAGGCATCTGTATGCTAGTATTATATTATCTGTGGCATGGGCGAATGGAATGCTACTTTGAAAGTTACAGGCATGTGTCTTCGCCCTAAATAATAGAGATCAGACGAAGTGTTGCCATTGTCTCCTAATAAATAACACGGCATTAATGTTATTTAGGTGTGTGTGAAGTAAAATGTACGTATAGTCTCGCTTCACTGCCAACGATGCATATCATAACCATAGAATATTGTGCAATAAATAAAACTTTTAATGAATTTAATAAACTTTTTATTCACATTGGTCCGTGTTAGTTGAATCACACATACATAAGACTGCTCTTACACTAGATGACAATAATTGCACATTTATATAGCATTGCAGTAGCTGGGACTTGACTTTTACATAACAATACATATTCATCCCCGCATTCAATAAGCCAGTACAGACAAAATACATTCTAACTTGAATATATAAATTAAATGGAATACACAAGTAGTGTATCAGTCTGACGTCCAGTTTCTCGAACGAAAATTTTCGCAAAATTCATGTGACAAATTGTCACAAGCGCGTAGACTGCTGCAACACTGGTAACTGCTGAGTGTCAATCACAGCAGTTAACATGCTCTTGACAATTTGTCACATTCACCCCCGGTTTCTCAACACTCGATTATCGGGTTACGTTAATCGGTATTCGACGAATAACCGCCGGTTATCTGCTGTGATTGGCTGTTGAAAATTCATTCGACCAATCACAGCAGATAACGCTAGCTTGACAATTTGTCACATTAATTCTGCGATCATTTAGCGTTGAGAAATCCGGCCTAATTTTCGTTAGATAAACTGCGATAAAAAACTGCAAAACGTTATAGAAATATGTGTATATGATAGCCCAGTCAACGGGGCATAAGTAACCCGAAAAATTTTCCTGCCAGTGAGAGTAGGTAGTGTGATAAAGTAAGGCAATACAGATTACAGATAACAAATTATCCAAAAGATTTTGATAAGAGAAGTTAGGTATTTTTACCTAAACATGAAAATTGCTTATATCTCTCTGTGAAAAATTCCTCAGTCTGAAATAATTTCTGTATACGTACGAATGTATTAGTTAGAATAGGCAAGCATAGAAATCCAACATTTTTTCGATTTGAGAAACACTCCAAATTTAACTTATTACATTTTGCGCTATAACTTCTACTGAAAAATTGGTCTGGTAATTTTTATTTTTTAATATGGTTTTATTTTCTTAAATAAAAAGCTTTGTTAAGTTATCCAAAAGATTTGCCTTTAAAACATTTCTTTTTTCATTTTTACTTAATTACATCATGTGAATAATTGCTCAGGTTAATTTAATACGTTTATTAGTTATGAGTCGCTGTATTTTAATAGGTTTTTCAATAATCCAATGGAAATTCGGCCTAATATCAAAGCTTTTACAAACTCAATAATTGTTAAGTACAAGCATTGCCGTCGGTTAGCAACGACCGAACGCGGGAGTGAAGAGGGGTGCGGGGCGCTCGCGCAGTGGTGTGGCGACGGGCAGCGTGTCTCGCTCGAAGTATGAAACGGAGCAGCCCGGCGAGCTCGGCCTACTGTGACATGGCTTAAGTCACACTTTTTATCACAGTTTGGGCGATAAAGCCATTTTGTCTTAAATGCTAGCACGGCGGCGTGAGATATTTTCTTGACTTGTGGTATAACTTCTTGACGTTTATTTTTTTATCTTTTTCGGCAATTTTTAAATTTTATTGCAGTTTCGGTTTAACCTTGGCCATAAAAACTATTTAGGTTCTGAGAAGCATAGCCCTACGACGGACTGTTTCCGAATTATGGGCCTCCGAATCTTATTTTATTTTGCATAAAACGCTCTATATTTCTAAAATGGTATCTCGAAAACGGTATGTCCTAGGCAAAAAATAACCAAAATTTAGCCCCCCCCCCTTTGTCACATCCATACTAGCAGCATCCCAACATAAATTTATGAAAGTTTTTTTTTTTTGAATGGTTTTCGTCTTGAACTACAAATTCTTAAAAGAAAATATTTTCGGTCATGACAAGTTATGATAAAATATGTCATGTCTTACAATTTGTCTTAAATGCTAGCACGAGACAACCATGTGACACAGTTTAAAGGCGCGACATGCCTTTCTTGTCAACTTTAAAATATGTCACGTTTGACCCGCGCTAGCATTTAAGACAAATTGTAAGACATGACATAATTTATCATGTCTTGTCACAAATGTCTTGGGTACGCCCATGCTCGCCGGGCAGTTGCGTACCTACTTACTTGTGCATATTTATTATTTTACTCTTTGTACTTGTGCAAGGAACGTTTGTTTAAAAATGTGTGTGCTGTGTAAAAAACCTTTAATAATGGGGTTTGTTAAAGTGACATAAAAGCGACTTCAAAAGACTCGACAATCAAGCCGAAGAAGAGATGTTGGATTTTGCTTGCAACTTATGGAAGTTTCAAACCTTACAGTACACGTGAAATGTCTAATATGATATATAAATGATGCCATGATCAAGGCGTTTAAAAGAAAAAAGATATAATTCATGAATGCCACAGTGTTAGAACCACCGGCAGCGAACATCCCGCCTATCGAAATCTATTTCCAGTCAAAATGTCTAATAATTATACCCCCACCGCAGTATCTCTACGTTGACGTCGTGGTGGGCCCTACGTGCTACAATGAACCCAAGGTCGGTTCCGGTAGATTCTACTTTGCCGCAACATGCCTTGGGTGAGGGTCAATACAATCCACAGGGCAGCTTTGTGGCGAGTTGGTGGGCAGTGGCGACCCCACGGACCTGATCTCTAGGCAGAAGTCTTATCCCTCGTCTTCGCCTTGCCTTTATTGGCCGGTCGGTGTGAACATCGACGGGGAACAGAGCTTCCACCTCTGTCTTGCCTTAATTGGCTGGCTTGAGTGGAGATTCGCAAGAGCATACGAGCTCGGAGGAAGGAAGTTAACCAAGTAAGATGCTGGTACAGATCTTGACCGTACTTTCGGGATTGTCCTGATAGTCGTGGCGTACCCCTCCACTCCTAAAGCACGTCCGTATATGTTGCTCCCTTGGCGCTACGTCACTAAAGTGCTAGAGACTGTTTTGGGGAGGCCCATTAATTGAGTGTGCAAGTCTTTACCTGCCTTATTAAAGCCGTGTAGATCAATAGTGGTCAGGCAGGGACCAATAGTCCATCTATATTTTTAGGTAATCGATCTACGAAACCTCTCAAACCCATAGCTCAATGTGTTTTGTGTCCATATTCTGCAATAGTCCTGCACCAGCCAGGGTTTGTCCTTTTGGTTCCCTTGCGTAGTGACTAGTGCATATAGGGATAATCGCCGGTTGGTGTCAAATTTCATCCTACATGTCTAACAAGGCCTCTGCGAATTGGTTTCGGCCTCTGGTACACCTTTCAAAGGGGACTCTAGGGTCCCGAGAATCACAAAAATATATCAAAAATAATAATACCACAAGAAGGCCTATGACTCAGTGATACATGATAGCTCATGAGAGTGCTGGAGTTGTATAAAATTGATGCAACTCTGCGCGCCTTTCTGACGTCATTTATGGGGCAGTGGAGGACGGTACTTCACTATCCAGGATGTCGACAGATTCAAGAGAACAGCGAACCTATGAGGATCAAGCGTGGAATATTTCAGGGTGATAGTCTGAGTCCGCTGTGTTTTTGTTTAGCCCTAAACCCTCTTAGTACACTGCTGGTGGGTTCGAGCCTGGGCTATCGGTTGAGAAGAAGAGGTCAGGTCATGTCACACCTCCTTTACATGGATGATCTGAAGCTCTTTGCCCCCAAAAACTTGCAACTGATGGTATATAATATACAGATGGTAACAGAAACCTTCAGTAACGCCATCAGGATGGAATTTGGTGTGGACAAATGTGCAGTCATGCTTGTAAAGCGAGGCGAGATTATGGAATCCGTGGGTTCCATAAACCTTAGATGCCTTTACTCAACCGAAACTTACAAGTATTTGGGTATGTCGGAAGCACTACCTAGGCATCGATGCTACTGGCGTGAATCAGTCGTTAAATGAATCGTCATCACTTTCGGCATACTCAAATGGATATATAATATATAATACAGAACTTGACACCCTGGATAGGAGGGTCTGCACACTGCTTACCGCAAATTACATGCATCACCAGGGTCATCGGTGATGAGACTGTATATCCCGCGGAAGGACGGCGTTCGAGGCCTTTTAAATGCTAAATCTCTGCACAACCGCGAGGTATGCAGTCTTAGGGAATACTTCCAGAAAACCTACGCATCGTGATGTGGTAGCGGTGGACAAGGGCCTTATCCCGCCCTCCTTGGCTATCGATAATATGCGCAAACCTATGGTATTAGATACCACAGGGAGGTATGGCAGAGCAAGGCGCTTCACGGACGCTTTTAGATCTCGTAGCGTCCGTGGCCTGGTTGCGATTTGGTGACCTTTTCGGGGAAACCGAAGGTTTTGTCTTTGCGATTATGGACGAGTTATGATGACGAACAACTACCGGAAATACATCATGAAGGGCGGCACGGTTGACATTAGTCGGGCATGTCACCGGCCGGGGGAATCCATCCGTCACATTATCTCCGGTTGTTTTAGTCTAGCTAACGGAGACTATTTCATAGACACAATTTTGTAGCCAGGATTATCCATCAGCAACTGCTCTTAAATACAATCTTGTGGAATGGGAAGTACCGTACTATAGGTATGTGGCCGACCCAGTTCTCGAAAATGACAATGTCACGTTGCATTGGGATCGGTCTATCATCACTGACAGGACTATTGTTGTTAATAAGCCTGACATAGTGGTGATCGACCGACTAGAGCGTCGCTCAATGATTGTTGACATAGCGGTCCCTCATGACGAGAACCTCGTGAATGCTGAGAAAGATAAAAAACTAAGTATCTTGATCTGGCTCGCCGGGTTGTCGACATGTGGGATGTGAATACAGCAGTCATTGTGCCGATAGTGGTGACGGCCAATGGCATGATATATCTTGTTGGGCAGTTGGATCAAGGGCCTGATCCAGAAAGCGGTACTCCTGACGCGGTGCGTATCGTTAGGAGATTTCTCTCTCAGGAGCCCTGACCACCGGTAGCTTGGACCCTGTTCCCGATACCAGTGGGCTACTCATCATCATCTGCCTAGCCTTTTCCCCAACTATATTGTGGTCGGCTTCCAGTCTTACCGGTGGGCTACTATTTTTTATATTTTAAATATATTTTTATTTTATTATTATAAGCTAATATTTAAAAATGTAAAAAGTATTCACATAAATTAAACAGTCCCAATATATTTATCTCCATATTTAACAATAGTGCTCCATATTTAGCAATTGACTTGTACATCATGCTTGGACCCTGTTCCCGATACCGGTGGGCGTCTATTTTTTATATTTTTAAAAGTTTGTTTTTATTTTATAAATATATTTTCTAATGTTTTTTTTTTTATTTAAATTTATAAAAAATATTTTAAAATGTAGACAATAAGAAATGAAAATGAAATAAAGAACATAATAAAAAAAATTTTTTCCTCGATATTTCCTCAACAGGTGTCTTTATAAACATACTTTTTGAAAAATTTTTCGCGTAGTTTACAAAGTCCTTAAGGAGGAGGTCCTTAAGGACTTTGTAAACTATGCGAAGATTTATGAAGATGCGACGGATTTTAAATAAACGTTTTATACCTATCAAAAGCTTTTTAATATCCATATAAGTATAAAAAAATATTAAGCGATTTTCTAAACGCCGTTGTACAGTCAACAGCACATCAGGTTATACAAAACTGTAAAATTTCTCCAAATGATTTTAAACCATAAAATGTTGTTGGTTAAGTTCAAAATCGAATGAGAAAATTTGAGATTGTGGTACTTGATGACTTTACATAAATTGTGCATATTAAGATAAAAAACATATTTGTAAAACTCGCCTACACTAATCCAAAAGTAGTGCGTGGCAAAGTAGCTCTAAGCGGTCAAGTGAAGGTCAACCCTTACGTTCTAGCATAAATCGGCAAATTATCCTAACAAGTATAATGAACGTTCGAAAATTTGTTGGATTATTGATAATTATGTTTTAATAATAAATCATATTACTAATAAAGGTATGAAAATGCACGGAGATATTTTTCACGTCACGTAATTAATCAAAAATCAAAAAAAATGTTTTAAAAAGGAAAATCTTTTGGATAACTAAACAAAGCTATCTATTTAAAGATATAAAAACATATTTAAAAATAACAATTTGCAGAGCAATTTTTCAGTAGAAGTTATAGTGCAAAATGTTAAAAGTTGAATTTGGGGTATATCCAAAATCGAAAAAATATTGGATTCCTTTACATACTTATTCTAACTAGTACATACATACGTATAAAGAAAGTATTTCAGTCTGAGGAAATATTCACAAAGCCTTATAAGCGATTATCATGTTTAGGTAAAAATACCTAACTTCTTGTAACAAAATTTGTTGGATTATTCTACATCTGTAATCTGTATTACCTCATTTCATCACATGCCAAATTTCAGAGGCGGGAGAATTTTTCGGAAGTCTCCATACAACAAATATCCTCGTTGACTGGACTATGACGCCTATGCGGTTTGTAGGTTAATTTCAACTATAGTGTATTTTAAATACTCGTATCATAACCAATCGTAATCAACTCGCAGATCAAATAAAGATTTACCGACATCATTCTATGTACTGAAAATATCTCACTAAATCAACAAATTTCTCACCGTTTCTCGTAGCTAGAATACAATCTATCTGTACTTACACACATATACGAAAATTCCTTATCATTTATACCAATATTCATTCAGTCTATAATATAATTAAAGTCAGTCTGAGCTTAAATACAGACAAAGATTATCATTATTGGTACAAATAATATCATTTTCAGTATCATTTCCCCTTCCCAACATCACGAATGAGATTACATCTTTACTGTACGATTGTATGTATTTTTTTTCAACACACTTGCTCATAAAGTGGCTCTAATTTCACCGCAATTAGGCCCATAATGATACCTGTTATCAAATTGTGACTTTTATTGCTATTATTCACAAGTGAGTTATAGAGTTTTTTTTTTTAATTTATTGGTTGAGTTGCTTTGTTCTTAAAAAAGTTTCGATACAAAAAAGATCGTGCTCAATAGTACAAATAAATTAATGTACCTATTGCTTGCTCATTTCATGCAACTTCGTATTTAAATAGATAATTTCAACTTATAACTAATAAATAAAACTTTCACTCGAATATAAATTTTATTTGCTCTGTAATTAAGAAAAATTTAAATTCCCTATTTGTATTGTACGTGGCTAAAACACTATCCACGAAAAGCCAAAAAAAAAATAAACCTCATTCTTTTAATCTATGGCCGATCGCCATTGTTAAATGCGCGCGCATAGGAAAAATGATTAATTATGCCCGCCATTGTGAAAAAAAAATCACAACTAATTTATACTGATGAAAATGATTTTTTTGTATTATTTTCTTCACAAGTGTGTTGAAAAAGGTCGTATGATACACGTGTGTTGGTGATTACCGCTGAGGCGTCATTGAGACCCGAGCCGTAGGTGAGGGTCTTAAGAGAGCCGAGGACGGTAATCATCAACACACACGTGTACCATAATGTACTATTATTCGCAGTATGTTACCTATCTTGTATGCAATAGGCATGTTTCCTGGGTAGAAAATTATAATTTTATCTAGTCTGTCAGCGAGATTATCAAATAATATTGGACCCGTATTTTTTGCTTTATCAAATAAATCAAAATTGACAAAGATAAAGCGCATCAAAGTGCAGGAGTGGGGTCTTGTGACGTCACTTTGTCAGTAAAAAGTGTAGCACACCGTGACGTCACACGATATTTCAACGCACTGTACCGTTGTATTTTTTTTATTTATTAATCTATAGGCTTGCGTTTGACCACTATCTCGCCTGATGTTAAGCGATGACGTGGTCTACGGTGAAGCACGCTTGCCTAGAAGAAACCTATTCACTCTTGACTTAAAGACCCCAAGGTTGTAGCTATCAGGGAACAAAGAACCCAGAAGGGAATTCCACTCCTTAACTGTGCGCACAATGAAAGTATTAGCAAAACGCTTTGTGCGTATGGGAGGGGAGGGATTGCGTTGTGTTTCTTTGTGCGCGGCAAAAGAAAAATACGTGTTCAATATTTTTAGGTTATCTAACTGACGGACTAAATAGATATTTTTTTTCAACTATCCTATTATTAGTAGTTTCATTATACAAAATGGCACGATCATCAGAAACATTGACACCAAAGTGCACAAAATAATAAATGGTGCAGTCAAACAATTGCGAGTGAGTATAATAAATATAATAAAATTTTCATTATTATACAAACAATATGCGTAACTTTCGCTTAACCTTATAACACAAAAATATTTACATACCTCAATAAACAAAAATGTTTTTGTAGGACTTAAGTCCTATAAATGTTTTAATAAGGCTTTAAAAACTTTAAAATTCTGAGTGATTAACAAAATAAACAGCTTATATTTCAACATAAAAGTAAAACAAGTTTTTTTTAAACCATGTCGGAGCTGATACTTACAAGTCGAGAAATATATAAATATATTAAATCTATTTCATATAAACTTTAAGCTTCAGTCTTCAGGCTGCTATATATATTATACAATATAAATATTATAGTGTTATATTTTATCAATATATAATAGCTCAAGTTAGATAGTATAATCGGCGAATAAAAACTAATAAAATATATGGAAATCTAGACCCTTATATTTCATTAGATTTTTATTACTTCAGCTTAGTTCCAACTTCCATGCATTATTCGATTCTGCCCGGATTCGCTGATGTTCAAGTAAAAACATCCATTAATTATAAAATATATAATTATTTTGCAGTCTCGCTATTTTGAACACGAAATGTCGATTACAGCCGGCCAATTCTGTAAAAAAACTCACCAAAACCGTGATAATCGCGGTGAAGTGAGCTTTCATTCCAATATTAATGCTTGGGATTGACAGTTAAAATTCACTTCACACATATTATCACAGTGAGATTGCTACAGAATAACACTACTGGTGTAGTTTTAATCACTGAATTAATTTACACAAGTAAAATGAGAACACAAACTAATCTTGAATCCATTCTTGAAACATATTTTTGACGGCGTATCATTCAGTTTCAATGAATACCAGTTTCACTCAAACATACAATTCGTAAAATATAAATATACGCACTGTTTTATTAGATTTCTAATCTATAGCAATTAAGTCAGTGCAAGACAGTTAAATTTTAATGGTACTACAATTTCTACAAAACAGTTATAAATCAAGCAGACATTTAGAAGCATTTATTATTCACACAAAATAACGAAGTTATCAAATTATTTGTTCTACAAATAAAAAATATTGAACTTCTTTCGTCCAATCATTGCATGCAATCATTTAATAAAATTACTATTAAATAAAATAAACATATTTTCAAACAATATTAAAATTTAAAGCATCTAAGATGTTTTTTTTAATAATATATCACATTGCCCACTAATATAGATAAAACTATTTTTCCACACAGTGTTTAGTTACGCAAAACTGAGTGATGCGTGATGATAATGCAATAAATAAGTATTTTATCCTAACTTATATAGATGTCACTCTTGTCATACAAAAGTTAATAAAGGCTTGATTATGCATACTGAACACATGCTTCAAACCACGGAGTAGGAAACGAATGGAGTGCTAATCTGGATATTCGATTTCTACTCTCTAATAGCAGTATCTTTATTAGGCGAAACTTAATATACCGAAAGCAACTATTTTTTCTTTTTTTTTTTGGGATTTCTGGAGTTTAGTTGGCGAGATATGGGCCACACAATCATCGGTTTGATAAAATCTTACTCTTACTCAATCAATATGCCTAGCCTTTTCCCAACTATATTAGGGTCGGCTTCCAGTATAACCGGATTGAGCTGAGTGTGAGCTAGTGTTTTACATGGAGCGACTGCCTATCTGACCGCCACAACCCAGTAACTGGGTAACACGGTACCCCTTGTCAAGACTGGTGTCAGATCTCAAGCTTCTGCTGACTACAGCCGGGACCAACGGCTTAACGTGCTTTCCGAGGCACGGAGTAAACTCGGTATGTTGGTATGGTCACCCATCCACGGACCGACCTCGTCAAGCGTTGCTTAACCTTGATGATCGACCAGTGCGGCTGTTTTTATTTAGCCACGAGCTCCTCCACAAAATCTTACTCTTACTAATATTATAAATGTGAAATTTTGGATGGATGTGTGTGTTGATGTAAGTTTGTTACTCAATCACGCCAGAACAGCTGAACAGATCTGGATGAAATTTGGCACACAGATAAATTATAGTCTGGAATAGCACATATGCTTTTAATCCCGGTATAATACTTCCTTGGATGGTAAAACACTTTTCACGCGGGCGAATCCGCAGGCAGAAGCTAGTATACATACTAGCTTCTGCCTGCGCCTGCGCCTGTAAGTGGGCCTTATATGTATATAGGGCCCACTTGCGCCACCCTGGGTTTTTTACTATGACGTAATTTAACCTGGTGTTAGCAATTAAGTCTGAGTTAAGTTTTTGGAGCAAGTGAGCCTTAGCCACTTTTCAGTACACAGTGATACTGAGAATCTCTGCGATCGTGCGCCAATTAACACTCCATTTACTTACTACTCCGTGCTAAAAACAAGAAACATTAACCTCTATAATTACAATACAATACACTATCGACTATTCCGAATAATACTTGGTATTGAACAGTATTGGATATAGTAATGGATCCGTAGGCGACAAAGCGAGCTAGTATATGCCAACGCTCATGGCAGCCGTGGTCATAGAACGCGGGAGCGAAATAACACGAGATATTCACTGTCTTTTTCGCACGTCTTAAGACCGCGAATGCCACGAGTCATGGCCTATAATAAATGCACTACGAGTGAACGCAAGCTTGGGGTGGCGAAGTGAACGAATTCGATGAAGGTTCATCTCCTAAGGTCTACTATCTGTACTGGCGCTGCTTCGTCCACTTTTATGTGTGTTACAGTCTGGAAAGGAAATATTGAAATGAAGCATCTAGTTTTAATAAAGAAAAAAAGGGAGTGTTGTTTTCTTAATACAACTGATGAAAGCATATCACAGACATCTTTAAATAAATTTAAAGTCTATTTATTAAGATTTACAGGAGCATAAAATATTGTTAAGTTAACAGTGGAATTACCATAAGGCTCTTAGAGTAAGGTTATTTTGAGTGTGTGTAAGGGACAGATGTATATGACCTGTATGTATCTATCCCATAGACACACTCATAATAATCTTACTCTAAGAGCTTAGGGTCACCCCTCAGATATCTTTATCACAGGTTTTACTTACGTGAAACAATGGAGGGTCATCCGGATGCGGATGGAACCCGGTTTGTCTGCAATTTGTGATGAACTGCATTCCATAGTCAGGAGTTAAAGCGAAGTAACCAGTTCTGTAAAAATACCAAAAATAAAATGAGATCCGAAGTAATATGCAAAGGTTAGAGATATCAGCTTGGTATCGTTTACAGCCTGATATTATCAAAGGTTAAGGTTACTTTGATGACAAAAAGGCTTGGGATTGAATGCCTTCTTATTTCATAGACGTGAGACTGACAAGAACATTACAAAACACTGCACTTACTCGTTATATTTGGGCGCGCACACAATCGCGATCGCTTCTGGCATCATCAGCTGATACGAACATTGTGTGTGCAGGTCCACAGATGACAGGAAAGCCGTCTGGGTTGGATGAGTCTAAAATATAATATAAAATACCGTATGTAATATACATTGAGTGACCGCACTTTATAGAAGACTAATAATGATATTTGAAAATCGCGGCAACATTGTGACAGTAGTGATCATGAAATGTGCAAGCGAGATGACACGAGACATAGACTTCGGAGTTCTTAGAAATCTAAATAATATTTGCCATCCTGCTCGTACGTTTTATGATTGTGACCGTCTTTTATCCCTTGACCACAGATAATATAATACTAGCATACAGATGCCTCATCCCATACAAAGAAACCGTGCTGACGTTACTTGCGTTTTTCATCAGATTAATCTTGCTATTTTTGTAAGTACATCAATCGCGTTCGATCCAGTTTCACGGCAATAGATGGTGTTAGCAGTGACTTGCAAGTAAAAGGGTTTACTAGGTTCGTGAATATTTTTTTCTTTAAATACAGTGAAGGTTCGTTTTATAGTATTTTTTTGCATGTTTTTACAGTTTCTTTTGCACCAAAATGTGTTACAATGCAAATTTTAACAATCGAGTTGAATGCCTCAGAAATTAAGAAATGCGCCATCTATTGGCATCCATTTTAAATGATTCGTTCAAATAATCTTTGAAATGTGAATTAAGAGCCCAATATTCCATAATTTTGTACTTAGGAGAGTTGATTAAACAAGAACATACAATTTTTATGTTCAATTCCAGAACATGTTGATGACGCGCCATCTAGTGAGATTTATTTGAACCAAATTTTCTTTCTTAGCAATGAGACCCCGTGCCTTGACTGATGATGAAGTTTTACATGAGTCCAAAGCAACATAAAAAATGTGCGTTTAATATCACAATGTTTTGAAATATGAAATTATCAGTCTGATGTGTACAACCAGTCAGCTGATTCAGCTTTATCTATTCTAATCCGCCAATAAACACTTACAATCAATATGATAAGTACTAGGCATATGTAGATATTATGATAAAGAGTGATTCATGTAGTAATAGTGAACTTTAATCAACACATTGGTTGAAGGTATTATTTAATTTGTAATAATAGTGACTCAATGTAAACAAAAACCTTAGTCTTTGTATTCAAATATACCCATTTTAATCATATTTATTATCTTTTATGAAAGATTGGAATATTTTATTCCATTGTAGTGTTAGGTTTAGTTACTTCTATGATATGACTTAATGAGTCATATGTTTTATTTTTATTTTTCGATAGGCTCGCGTTTGACCACTATCTCGCCTGATGGTAAGCGATTATGTGGTCGACGGTGAAGCACGGTTACCTAGAAGTAACCTATTCACTCTTAACTTAAAGACCCCAAGGGTTGTAGCTTTATTCATGATTATAGTGGCCAACGCACGTGAATAATTAGCATGTTTACAAGGTACAACTGATTCATAAACAGTTTTTAAACAAACTAAAATTAATATAATGCAAATTTTAGTAAGTGTGCTGTCGCACCACTTCTGTTTGTATCCATAAAAAAAAATAAAAAAACCCGACTGCTTAAAAATCGAACTAAAAAGACGTAAACAAGAAGAAAATCATGATGTGCAGTCGCTTTTTAAGCAGTCGGGTTTTTTGATTTTTTTAATTAACTTTTTTATTTATAACTTTTTAGTTGTTTTTTTTTGTAATTAGGTACATTTAAACATAAAAGTGTAATATATTTTTGTGCCCCACAATATGCCGCCCAAAATCCGCCATTTTTTTATTTTCCAATTTTAATGTAGCCAGTGACACTCGCAGGGTTAAGGTTACACTAGTCAACGGCACGAACTATTTTGTGCGCGGGGTTAAAATGCATTTTATATTAATCGACAGCACGTGCGGAAGAGATAGATGCTGTGATGAGCATTAGGAAGCTAGTTCGCATACAAATACACACTTTTGCAAATTTCTAGCGAAATGGATAATGATTTAGGACGAAACCGAGCGCGCGAAATTTTATAATCAGTCCTTTGAGAGTCTGGATATCATGGAAAAACGACTAAACGTATCTGTTCAAAATTAAATTATTTGCATTGTTGAACTACTAATCTATCCATGTATGGTGGCCGTTTTTCAATTTTCTTCTTATGGCATTTATTTGTGACCAAAAATGAGTTAAAATTAGTGTCGAAATGTGGAACTTTGGACGCTCATAACTTTCAAATATTTTCTTTTTTTACTTCCATACAGGACTAGATAATGATGAGAAAAATTAATATCACTTTTTATTTTGAACGTACATTGTCAAATAGTGCCATAATCCATAAACTACGTTTGTATGGAAGAATTTTCGACTAGTGTACCCTTAAGACGAATCGATTGACGTAAGAATCAGCCAACGCATTTGGTCTCTAGAACGCCACATAGAAACATACATACATACATAGACTGATAAACACATTACCCACCTTCAGAAGTCGGGTGAAAATCAACATAAGACTATTTATTTATTAGTGACTATAGGTACTTGAATAATATTAGATTGCTTAATCTAATATTATTCAAGTACCTATAGTCAGTATTATACAAAACCACTTCAATTGTTAACAGACAATGACAAGTGAAAATGAACCATATGAATTTCCTATACAAAGCTTTCGCTTACACAAAATGGTGATAGTAGAATAAGAGTGTTAATCTCACATGAATCCATCCCAAAGTGATGAGATTATGTTGATCCTGGTAGTGGAAGATCTCCTCCTCATTGTTGGTGCTGCAAGAGTCCGGGGTGCCAGTCTGCTTGGGCACTATGACGTGTGTGATCTTTAACTGGTCGCGCTCCTGTAATGTGACGTCATAAGTTATGTTAACTGTAATAAAAATGCAGTGGGGATTTTTTATAAAGAAAAGGTATTTCTTGAAAGAAATTATGACATGCATGTTTGTACTTTATAGTGAAATTTAATGGACTTGCTCTCAAATAATTTTGAGACAGTTCCAGAAAAAGAAATGGGCCAAGTAAAAACACCACTGGAAAGAAATATATGAATATGAACATTATGGATCTAGATATAAGGTTCATATTCGTATAAACGCGATGGTAAACCGTTATTCTTATGCTCTATATTTCTTATACTGAGGTTGAGTGTGGTGGAGTAAAGTACACTTATTAACTCACGAGTATCCCGGCGAGTATGCCGCAGGTCTCGACGTTGCGCCCCGTGTTGGTGGCGGCGAGGCGCAGGAACTTGGCAAGCAATGCAGCCGGGACCACTACCGTGCGCAAACGCGACGCCCCGTACAGAGACTCCACGCTCGAGTTGCCACTGCACAATGTTAGATCACTGTTAAATTACATTGTATCTGGCTGGCCGTTTCCATCACCAGAAAGCGATCTAAGGTCAACGATGGACCGAGTAGGCCCAGAAAATATTTTTTATGTTCACATTTGCTCTTAAAGCTTGCAGATGTACGAAATTCATAATTATACCACCGTCTAAAATCATATACATCTATGTACCCCGTCGGAGATTACAGGAGTGAAGTTTTAGTACAAAAAGTATAATTAAAAAACGCCACTTGCTGCATTTGTACAAGGTTAATTAAACTAAATAGTATGAAAAAACATAACCATTATCCTGCACTATCTGACCCATCTGCCGCTCTTCATTAATTTTTAAGAGGGATCATTTAATGCACTAACTGACGTCACAAGTTTAGAACTACTTTATAGATTTTGATGCATTTTTGAGACACGATAATTGAGAGGATAACTTGAGGAAGCTATTCGATTCGTACAATACTAGGGCGGTCGGTATTTTAGTACCTACTTAATACATAATAAATTATTCATTAAAAATCTTTTTTAAAACAAGCTTTTTTTATCATCCAATCAACCCTTTCATCTGTTACCCATATCATGGCAGTGCACAAAAATAACTAGTCCGCCATCTTGGGCCGTCCGCCATATTGAATTTAGAATGATTTCACTTAGCTAACCATGCATTATCATCCAAACTAAATGTGTATGCAAAATTTAATCTTAATCAGTGGATGATAACTGCTTTAAAATTTAGTTGCAAGATTTGACCCGAACACACATACATACATACATTGTAAGTTAAATAAAAGCTTGTAAAAATTATGTCACTCACACTTGCGGCCTCGAAGGTGGTATGAGCGGCGGCGACGGTTGGTAGTGATGCGAGGGTGCGCGCGGGGGCTCATTTGCGAAGTCATCAGGGTACAGCACTCCATCCATCGCCGGGGCAGACGGCGACACGGCCCACTGGTCCTGAAGCACCATGGTACACACACATACAAGACTGCACTTCTCAAGATGCATCACTGCTAAATCTTTGGTACTAATTGGTACACGCATTTTCAAAAATATGACACTGAAAAAGTAGGTATGAAGCGGTAAGAACGAATGCTGTCCCAACACTGACGTTGCAATAAAGCCGTTTACTCACGAAGCGACTACCAAATCTATCGGCATATCTAATCTCAAGTGTTGCTGATTTCGAATGTGTTGTTGTATTTTCCAAAAATGATTGTTATGGTTATGAGTAATGTGATTGTTATGACGCATAGCGATAGACGTCTAACTAAAACATGACACGCATTATTGTTGCCTTATCAATCAGTTAATTAACTGTCTCGCTGGTCTAGTGGTCGCAAGCGATACGGTTGAGGTCCTGTGTTTGGTGCCCGGGTCGTGCAGTGATATTGGGTTTTTCTACCAGGAATTTCTCAAAGCAGCTCGGTGTCTGGATTGGTGCCTGGTGATGGCTATAAACTCGCCCCCTATTACACGGGATGTAAACATAACTGGCGCAATGTTATGTGTTATGTTGTCAATCAGTTAGACAGTTCTTCATATAACAGTCCACTGCTAGAGCCAGGCCCGTTTCACCACAACACTCGGTTTTTCAACGTCTGTATCTGTACTCTACACCCTGATGCAATCTCTAATAGGGTAGTTTACTGAAAATTCAGGTATCAGGTAGATTCAGGTGTCCATATTTAAAAAAAAAAAATTGACACGTATTTTTTCTTTTGACACGTAAACATAAAGTGACGACGATATAATGCGTTGAAATATCGTGTGACGTCACGCCGTTAGTACACTTTATACTGTCTTAGTGACGTCACAAGCCCCCACTAATGAAGTTTGATGCGCTTTAATTTTTTATTGATTTGGTAAAAGTGATAATCTCACTGACATACTAAATAGAATTATCATTTTTATACCCAGGAAACATCCCGTATTGTTACCGTTACAAAGTCTATGCATTTATTTTTTTAACGACAGGCTTGCGTTTCACCACTATCTCACCTGATGATAAGCGATGATGTGGTCGAAAGTGAAGCATGCTTGCCTAGAAGTAACCTGTTTATAATAAGGCAAATATCTATGTTACTTAAGTAATTTAAGTAGTTTACATTATGGTTGTTCTATCGATTTTCAAGGCATATCTATATGAGAATGTTTGCTACGTTTAGAATCTGCTGGAGCATATCCATTTTGTGTTCTGGAGACATTATTCAGAACTGGCTCATGGCTTATTTATAATGAAATCTACGATTATTCACAATGCGAGCTTTGCGTTACCAACATAAATATAAATAAAACCAATAAGAAACAAACATCTGAAATGATTATATGGAATGTGACAATATGTGATGAAAGGTAAATGAAAAAAACCTGATTATTAATTGGGTTTTTCATCTGAGTCAGAGTGTTACTGTTTACACTTTAGTTGCAAAACATTTTTGCTAACCCTATTATTTATGAGTCATTGATCAAAATAAAACATTTCTATTCTGTTAAGTAGTACAATAAGCAATAAAATAAACTCACAGCATGTAACAGGTGGGGGTGTGGTGTGGTCGTGTTTGCATCTTTCTTATTCTCATCAGCTTGGAGACGTTCAGCCAGTTTAGCATCTTCTCGCTCTTGCTTTCTCCTTTCCTCTTCCAATGCACGTCTTTTCTTTTCCTAATCAAACCAATTGCGTTAGTACCACACTCTTATATGCTACTTTGATGACTTTGAAATTATCAGATTTTACAAAATAATGTCACAAGTAATCTGTACATTTACCTCCTCCTGATAGACAACATGTTCTTTGGCATACTGGTCAATAAGCTTTTGTTTCAGTTTCTCTGCTTTGGGCATCACCTCCTTTAGCTTAGCCTGGTTGACAGCTTTCACTGATGGTGGGACTGATGCATACTCCGGGTGCTTGCGAATCTTTTCCAAGAACAATGTCATGAACTTAATGTACAGGATGTATGCATTCTCGAGGCTACCCTCTGCTAGGTATACGTTAGCCATCCTGACCATCTCCAGACCTGACCTATAATACCTGAAATTGTTTACATTTACTTTAACCTATCGTGTGTTTTAGACGTAAATCTGACTTTGCTATTGGTTCCATAATTACCGGCACACAATCTGTTAATACCAAACTGTGTTTATGACTATTTATGGCTGCATACCCAACACAAACGTGGCTTTGAGGTAGTAAGGTTAGCGTTTGAAACCTAACACACAAAAATTTATAAATGCTAAAATTTGACAACAGCATCCAATCCAGTGTTACATGATATACATTGATACCTTGAATTTCTAAAAAACTAGGCAAGTAGGCACCAATGACAGATATATTATATGTATATTTATCAAGAGTAACAAACTGTGCAAATAACATAATTTGCAATGATTGGACATTCACATGATCAACTTAGCTATCACTGGCAGTGGTCATTTAGGAGGGTTATTAGTACATATTATCAGTAACGTGCAGTCACAGCCGTAACGACTGACCATGGGACTTTTAACAAGCAGATGTTTGTCTTAGGGATCACAGACAGCCCACTGTGCAGAGCATGCATGGAGGAGGACAAGACAGCAGCACACTTGCTCCTAAGCTGCCCAGTAATCGCTGGTTACAGGGCCAAATTCCTCGGCGACCCAGGTAATGTACAGGAGATAGTTGGCAACACCAAGGCGCTGCTGACATCCCTCGAGGAGCTGGGGTGTATTGAATGAGGAAGATGAATCCCACTCATACGCAAAATACGCGCTTAGACGTGGAGTTGCGGACACCAGCCCATCTTAACTTAGTACATATCAACTACTTGATAATGTACAAAGAAGGGCAACCAAGATGGTCTGCACCATGCGTAATCTACCTTACGAACAGCGCCTCAAAGACCTTGGCCTTATCACACTGGAACAGCGTAGACAAAGGGGTAGGCTCATTGAGACGTACAAAATACTAACGGAACACTACAAAGTGCCCAGCCTTCAAGACCTTTACACTCTGAATGCCAACAAACATTTGCGTGGGCATTCCCTAAAGTTATGGGAAAATTCATCTATAAAAAAGCCTTTGAAGCAATTCCTATCTAACAGAGTTGTAACTGCATGGAATAGACTCCCGGAGAATGTAGTGACGGCTCCCTCACTGAACTGCTTCAAGAATCGACTGGATAGATTAAATATCTCCAAGCTATTTGATACACACGAATCAGCTAATTAGCTGCTAGTGTGTCTAACCAAATAATAATATTATATTTATGCATTTTCTACCAGTCAACTTTTGGATTATGCAGAGACTATGAGAGATTATGCAGAGACAAATAGTGGTAGGTTCAATATTGATATTAAAACACTGTACTATAGAAATAGACAGTTAGAAAAAAATAATTTTGAAGGTTAATTGGTTGCCATCCTGATTTCCTAGGTGGCTATTAAGTGTATTTCACAAAGAATAGACTGTATGAAGAAAGAAAGGTGAATGAAGTCAGTGTGGTGAGTGGGTCATTGAAGAAGGTGGTTATATGATGACCATATATTTCTATTGTGGTTGACACAAATGTATTGAAAGTGAGAAGCCAGATAACTGGAGGAATTGGGATAGTCAAGAAATTAGAACAAGGTAGTTAGTACCCTTTATTAAGGAATGCAATTGAAATAGCGCGATCATCTATAGCGGTATCAAATTTTGACGCCAGTCTATTGTTTTCCTAATAACCACAGATGAAGGGATATGCAACTATAATTTCTTAACTACGGTCTCTATCACTTGATGTACTTAATGGAATTTAAAGTACGTATTTATCCTGATTTTTAGGTTTTTTTTTCCCGAAATTCGTCATCACTTTACCTTGAACATGCACGAGCTCAGTTATTTAGTGTTGTGTTTAATTAATATATTTACCTCCTTGGTGGAACATTTGGATCTACGTCTACCACTGCACCATAGTTGGCTAATTGTTTGACCCTCGCAGTAGGTTCTAAAGAAGCCAAATCAACTGTTGGTTTCGATCGTTTTTCTTCTGCTTGCATTGTATTGGTATCCCAGTATTTACTTGTTTGTGAAATTAAATGTGCTTCATGCAAACGTGTACTATTAAAAAACTAGATGAGCTAAAACAAGAATTAATTAAATTACAAAAAAACTGATGAGAAACAAAGACTGAAAACCCAATCAACAATATATTTTATTGAAACGCGAACCGTGGTCCGTGCAGAAGAGAACAGTCAAGTCAAGTCAAGCAAGAACAGACACTGACAGTCCAACTAAAACGCCATCGCCATCAAAAAATTTGACAGAATTGACAATGTCACTGTCACTTTGACACAGACGGAAACCAACAGCAACGTTTTTATTTTTTTAACTATAGAGTTACGACCACAGAGTACATTTAAATTTACTGAAAGTTACGACTATGATGGATTGATGGATTGGTTTACTTAGCATTAAGAACAAAAGTTATACGTTAAATGCGCCAATGTTATCTCAGATTTTTTATTTCGTAGACTAAACTGACATTTGGAGTGTTGCCACTTTATCTGTCTATATCTATCTATATATAAAAGAAGAAACTGACTGACTGACTGACTAATCGATCAACGCACATCCAAAACCGCTAGGCCTATATGCATGAAATTTAGCAGAAAGGTTCCTCAAGTGACGAATTTCCAAAAATCCTTTTTAGTGCTCACTTAAGCACTAAGAAAGGATTTTTGGAAATTCTACCCCAAAGGGGGTTGAAAGTATGTATGGAATTTCTACAGTTTGTAAATTGGGCACAAAAAATTTACATGTACGCTCTTGGTTGATATTTTTTGGAAAGAAGTTCCTTATCGCGCGTTGCGAATGGGGGCTAGACGGAAAAAATTGTAACGACACTTTTTGCTATAGTTGTAAGCCGTGCGGCGTGCTCGTGTTTCGGCGTGTTCTAACCTATACGCTGTTGTGTTTACGAAGTCGAGAGAGTATATATATGTATACACATATATATACACACATCAACACGGTCTAGGGATATTTCATACTCAATTAAATAACTCGAAAAGTACTGGCCGCATTGGAAACTTTTATACACCGATTAGTTTGTAATTTATCTCAGACTAATTCCAAATTCAAATTTTTGAAAATTCGTTTGTTTCGGTGGCATAAAAATGTCTTGATGTGTAAGAGAGGGAATTTTCATTTGTGCAAAATTTAGAAAACAATACGAATTACGTTTAGTTACAGTTTTTTTTTCATTTTTAAACGAAAGATAAAGTTAAAATTGAGGTATTGTAGCCATGCAACGCCAACATTTGACGAGGGCGGAGATGTTACGAGCTGTGGGAATGCTGGAAGCTGGGTCTGTTCAGCGTAATGTTGCTGAGGCCATAGGGACCCACCAAAATGTAATTTCAAGATTGTGGACACGCTATCGTGCCACAGGTGAAGTAGCGGAGAGGCACCGGGGGCCAAGTCGCATCACTACCCCCAGACAAGACCGATTTTTGCAAATTACTGCGCGAGCTCAACCAAATGCAACGGCGACTCAATTGGTCCAAAGGCTGCGAGTGGAACACCAAGTGCTTGTGAGTGACGCTCTCGTAGACCACTCCGGGTCCCACCTTTACGGAGAGGCAACCGTGGACGACGTTTAGAATGGGATCGGAACCACGTGGACTGGGGCCGTGAGCAATGGTCCAATGTGCTGTTCACGGATGAATCCAGGTTCGGCTTCCATCCAGATTCACGAAGGACGCGTGTTTGGCGAGTTCCTGGACGATGGAGCCGTCTTCAGAACCCTCAGGAAGTTCACCCATACCAAGGAGGAACAATTATGGTTTGGGCAGGAATTCGTCTTGGAGGACGGACGGATCTCGTTTTGGTGCGGGGCAATATGACGGCAGAACGATACGTCCAACAGGTGCTGGGGCCCGTAATCTTGCCCCACAGAACACAAATGGGGCAAGATTTCCTGCTCATGCACGACAATGCCCGGGCACACACGGCGAGAACGGTAGCAGCTTAGTTACATACACACAATTTTAGGGCCTTAGACTGGCCTGCTCAATCGCCAGATCTAAATCCCATTGAGCATGCGTGGGATATGCTGCAAAGAAGAGCTCTGAAGGAAGTTCCTGAAAATCTGGCTACAGAAGATCAACTTTTTGCGCACCTCAGAAGGACATGGGACAATATTCCGCAGCAAGACATTGACAACCTTGTTCTGAGCATGCCGAATCGTTGCCGATGTGTTATGAACATCATGGGCGCTTTCTCAGACTACTAACTTCAAGTTTATAAACACAAATTAAATGATTTTTCTATATTTTTCAGTTTTTACTCATAAATTTAAAGTTAATTCATATACGGTTTCCGTCTATGCTTCATTTTTTTTCCATAAAATCCTGAAATTTAATCGAAGTAGGTACCTTAACCATTATTAAAAAATGGTAGAATATTAAATAACGTATCTTTTAAATATATACATGTCATATAAATAATTACCTAACACATTGATAGTAATTCGCTTTTTAAAAAATATCCCTAGACCGTGTTGATGTGTTTATATATATATATACATATATGTATATACATATATCTAACTTCGTTCCATCCGGGTGTCCCTTGACACCTCTCAAGTTTTTTTTAATGTATGTATTGGTTTTTGGAAATTCCACCCCTAAGGGGGTAAAAAGGGGGTAAAAAGGGGGTAAAAAGGGGGTTGAAAGTTTTTATGCTGCATGGTATATGTACCCTTTTATATCACAATCAACATTATTAATCAGTAACTAGGTTAAGTAATCTTTTAATTTGTTTGTTTGTAAACGCACCCACGATACAGGAAGAAGAAAGTCCTAGTGTGGGCAACATTTTTTTTTTAATCCTTTAAAAAAAAACCTATTAATTAGGATTTAGTTTAGAATAATTTATCATTATAAATTATCACAATCAACATTTGTAATTTGACTAAGTAATTGTAAACTTTGTTATGAGCGTAAAAAACTTGATACAAGTAACTCGCCGAAGAAAATACCCTCTCAGCTTCGGCAATGGAGGGTGGGTTGGAGTCGATGGAGAGCAGTAAATTATATGCTCGAATTAAATGTGTACCACGGTATCCACCGCCGTCAAAGAGAGCCATCTCCACTTGGATTTTAATGCCCAGATCCAAGACCTCTTCGCCGGACTATCGCAGCTGTAGAGATTCGGCTGCGTCATTTTGTAGTTTGCGGCGCAGCTGTTCTCTAATACATTTATTTATACTTTATTAACTATTCGAATATTCGGAGAATTTAAATGAGTTATTCCAATTTTAAATTGGAGCGGATATTCGAATAATTGAATATTCGAATTGCAAACCCTACTTGCAAGGTAGCGGGATCACACTAGTTTTCATTGAATCAACACTTCCAGGGTGAGTACGCGCTCGAGAGTTAAAGTTGCACCCACCAAAGTGCTACCCCAGGGTGGCCTGTCGGGATAGCTACCGGCTCGTCTTTGGTGGGTGGGTGAATTAACTTTTAATGTTGCAAAATTGCACGTTTTCGTCGAACTGACGCTTTCAGGCGAGGGTTAAAGTTGCACCCACCAAAGTGCTACCCCAGAGTGGCCTGTCGGGATAGCTACCGGGTCGTCTTTGGTGGGTGGGTGAATTAACTTTTAATGTTGCAAAATTGCACTTTTTCGTCGAACTGACGCTTTCAGGCGAGGGTTAAAGTTGCACCCACCAAAGTGCTACCCCAGAGTGGCCTGTCGGGATAGCTACCGGGTCGTCTTTGGTGGGTGGGTGAATTAACTTTTAATGTTGCAAAATTGCACTTTTTCGTCAAACTGACGCTTTCAGGCGAGGGTTAAAGTTGCACCCACCAAAGTGCTACCCCAGGGTGGCCTGTCGGGATAGCTACTGGGTCGTCTTTGGTGGGTGGGTGAATTAACTTTTAATGTTGCAAAATTGCACTTTTTCGTCGAACTGACGCTTTCTGACAGTTACGCGCCTGAAGGATGTAAATGTAACTACAGACGTAAGTATTTCTATAGCCTTATAGAAGGGCTACAAGGCTCATGTAGTAGCATAGTTGTAAAGTGTATAGTTTTAGAAGAAAATATCTTCTAAGTTGAAAAAGCAACAAAATTTCCCTTCATCCCTCATTCCTCCTGGAGACTATCTTCAGTAGGTTAAGTACAAAATGAAAATTAACTAAAATTAAAAACTAATTTGCAAGCGATTTCACGGTCCTCAATAAAGTAAAGTTTCGGGGTTCGATATTTTTTCTTTTCCAATTATAATGTAGCCAGTGACACTCGCAGGGTTAAGACGAATGGATTGACGTAAGAATCATCCAAATCGGCCAACGCGTTTGGTCTCTAGAACGCCACATAGGAACAAACATACATACCTACATACATAGACTGATAAACTCATTACCCTCCTTCGGCAGTCGGGTAAAAAGCGATATCTGTGATACATCCATACAGATGAAAATATTATTATGAAAATTTAACAGAGGTGAGCAATTTCAAGTCGGCATTATCATCACACAGACACTGCGTAGAGGTCGCGTAGCAGATACCGCATAGCAGACGCTGCGTAGCAGTTGCCGCGTAGTAGATGCCGCGTAGTAAACTGGTATCGCAGACGCCGCGTAGAGGCTGCGTAGCAGCCACAGCGTAGCAGAAACGTTGGCGTTAAGGGTACACTAGTCGACGGCACGAACTATTTTGTGCGCGGGGTTAAAATGCATTTTATATCAACCGACAACACGTGCGGAAAAAATAGATGCTGTGATGAGCAGTAGGAAGCTAGTTCGCGTACGAATACACACTTTTGCAAATTTGTAGCGAAATGGATAATGATTTAGGACGAAACCGAACGCGCGAAATTTTATAAACAGACCTTTGGCAGTCTAGATATCATGAAAAAACAACTAAATCTTTCTGTTCAAAATAATATATTTTGCATTGTTGAACTACTAATCTATCCCTGTATGGAGGCCGTTTTGCAATTTTCCGTTTTCTTATGGTATTTATTCGCACCCAAAAATGCGTTAAAATTAGTGTCGAAATGTGGAACTTTCGACGGTCATAACTTTCAAATATTTTCTTTTTTTACTTCCATACATGGCTAGATAAAGATGAGACAAATTTATATCACTTTTTATTTTGAACCTACATCGTCAAACAGTGGAATAATCCCTAGACTACGTTTGTATGGAAGAATTTTCGACTAGTGTAACCTTAATGTAGCGCGAGCACCGAGTATAATTATATGGTAATGCTTACTTCGGTCCCAGCTCTGAGACACGCTCCCCTGCATCCTTTCTTATATTTGGGACTAGGTACTCGTAATAGCTTGGTCCTTATAGGGTTTATAGAGCCACAGTTGGGCTTAGATTATTGCAAATTTAATGATTTTTGAAAATGTACGTAATTTTGTTTGTCGAAAAACGCACAGTTTATGACGTTTAGAGCAAAATTTGAAAAAGTCCTATTTCGCAGGGCTTCGCGTGGTGCGCAGCGAGCACAAATTTTTAGAAGTTGCAAATTTGGATGCACACTACCCTAGCTGGTCCATACAACATACCACTAAATCAGAACTACATCATGCTTTGCGATTTTAGCCTATTCAACACGAATTCACGTTGTGGCCTGTTTCAATTTACCAGAACGCGTTGTGGCCGGTATTAAAGGTAACACAACACGAAATTTGCGTTGTGGCCGCGTGTAAGAAGCCAGTCGCTTTAGGGCTTTAGCGACTAACACCACGAATGTGTTGCGCTATTAGGGGTGTATTGTCAATCCTTTATGTACCTTATTATGGAACTTGCTCAATTTGTAGTGATGGTGAACCAACACTAAATAAATTGTAGTTCTAAAAACTAAAAAACACGCTTTAATGGTAAATTGAACTAAAAAGTCGCTAATCCTGAAGATCTTGGTAAGGCTAAACAAACAACAAACACACAAACAAACTATTTAAACGCGCCCGGTAGAATCAACTTTCATTATTTTTAAATTTTAATTTTTGTCTGACGTTCAAAAGTGCCGCTTATTGGCCTAGTTGAATAAACATATTTGACTTTGACTAAATTATTGCATTGTCATCGGTCCTTGATAAGTGTGCCAAGTTTCAAATCAATCCCACGTTTTGAAGGGGGGTTTTTGATATTTAAATAAAATTTATTTTATTTACCACTTTTAAGTTATCATTAGGGTTCCGTACCCAAAGGGTAAAAACGGGACCCTATTACTAAGACTCCGCGATCCGTCTGTCTGTCTGTCCGCCTGTCACCAGGCTGTATCTCGTGAACCGTGATAGCTAGACAGTTGAAATTTTCAGGGATGATGTATTTCTGTTGCCGCTATAACAACACATACTAAAAACAGAAGAAAATATATATTTAAGGGGGGCTCCCATACAACAAACGTGATTTTTTTGCCGTTTTTTGCACGATATTAATAACGGCAACAGGTAGACGCTTGAAATATTCACAGAATATTTAGTTGTATATTCACTTCAAAAAATAATAATTATTAAATTAAAATAAAATAAATTTAGGGGGGCTTGTACGGGCATCGCCACATGATTTGTATTGTTTTAGTTTTTACCTGAACAAGCATTTGGTAATACAGCGATTACTTGTGTACATTAGCTGACTAGGCTATTGCGCCCACCACTAGTGACCTACTTAATTTATTATATAATTTAATGTTTTTAATAATACACTGTCAATCATTTACGGACACATAACAGTGATTTTATTTCCTGTACCACAGTCGTGTGATTCGTCCACCTACATACTACATCTCAGTGTACGGAGTTACTGCCCGTACATTTTTGGTCCTTCGAGCCGGACGCACACTGCTGTCGGATATTTCAAAACTGTATGATCCACTCGGCTGGCTATCACCGGTTACAGTGAAAGCCAAGATAATTTTTCAACAAGCTTGGTCAGCAACAACAAACTGGGATGATCAACTCCCACCAAATATACAGCAAGAATGGGAGCATTTCCGCAATCAGCTGACACACATACACGACATAACCATACCACGCTGGGTCGGCTACACTCAACAACCCTTCGAACTTCATGGCTTCTGTGATGCGTCTGAAAAAGCTTACGGATGTGTTATATATTGCAAGTCCACAGATAAAGAAGGCCGACAGTTGACCACGCTAGTAGCAGCAAAAACAAAATTAGCCCCACAGAAAAACCCAATTTCTCTGCCACGACTGGAGTTATGTGGCGCAGTACTACTAGCTCGACTGATCAAAAAAGTTAAAGATTCGATCAACTCGCAGACAGTCACCAAACATTGCTGGACCGACTCCATGGTGGTGCTTGGCTGGCTACAGGGTGACGTTAGTCGGTGGAAGAGTTTCGTAGCCAACAGAGTTACACAAATAACACAAATAACTCCATCCAACGCCTGGCAACATGTCAAGTCCGAAGACAATCCTGCGGACTGCGCAAGCCGGGGAATTTCACCATCCGACTTACTAAGCCACGATCTGTGGTGGAACGCCCCTTCCTGGCTTCAAAACAACAGCATACCCAAACAAAGAATTTTTACTACAAACGAAGAGCAAAGGAAACGCCTGTCACATTTAACTACAGAAGACATAGTGCTGACTCAAACCCTACTCGTGAAAACTGCACAGAACAATACCTTTGGCGATGATATAGCGTACCTATACAAACATAACAAGGTACGGGCCACAAGCAAACTTTTTAATTTGAGCCCAATATTAGACGCTCAAGGCATTCTTCGAGTGGGAGGAAGACTTGAACATGCCAAGTTAAACAACTCCCAAAAACATCCGATAATTTTATCAAACAATCACAAGCTATCAGAACTCTTGATTGACCAAGCCCACAAGAACACTCTCCACGGTGGTGCCAGGCTTACTTTGGGACACCTTCGTAACAAATATTGGATACTTGGCGGCATGAAACCAATCAAGAAGCAACTTAACAAATGTGTCACCTGTCATCGCTACAAAACGCAACGCAGCAATCAGCAAATGGCAGACTTACCGACGCCTCGAGTTACACCTTCACGGCCATTCACACATACAGGCGTGGATTTCACGGGACACGTTGAAATAAAGGCTAACAAAGGCCGCGGCATTAAAACAGTTAAGGCCTACATTGCGATCTTCATTTGTCTATGCACAGAAGCCATCCACCTTGAACTGGTGTCAGATCTCAGCACTGTAACATTTCTCTCGGCATTGAAGCGGCTATGCGCACGACGAGGAACGCCAAAACATATCTACAGCGACAATGGAACGAACTTCGTCGGAGCAGCTAAAGCACTAGCCAAAGAACGCCAGGAGGCAATGCAGCTTCTAGTCAACGATGACCTTATCAACAAAACTTCCGAGTGTGGCATTGAATGGCACTTTAACGCTCCATCTTGGCCAACGGCGGGAGGATTGTGGGAAGCAGCAGTCAAGAGTATGAAACACCACCTTAAACGCGTGCTTGGTGAACAAAAGCTTACGTACGAAGAGTTCACTACTTTGCTAGTACAAATTGAAGCCTGCCTCAACTCGAGGCCACTTGTCGCTCTAACAAACGACCTGGACGACATCGATTACTTGACACCGGGCCACTTTTTAGTCGGTGGACCGGTACTGGCACCTCCGATGACGTCAGTGGGTGATAACAGCCAGTTAACTTTACGATGGCGCTTAACAGAAAATATGTACAAGGAATTTTGGAAGAAATGGTCCAAAGATTACCTACAAACATAACAATTACGAGGAAAATGGCAATCCCCAACACACAACATTGCAGTGGATGATGTCGTCCTCATAAAGGAAGAACAAGTGGCTCCAGCCAGATGGTTATTAGGACGAGTTGTAAAGACGCATCCTGGACCTGATAACTTGGTACGAGTCGTCACGCTCAAGACTAAATCCAGCATAATGAAGAGGCCCGTAACAAAATTGTCCCGGTTACCCATTGAAACAGGGAATAATACCGAAAACAAACCAACACGATCCACGGACAATAAACAAACGGACGCGACTTCATCGACATCACAACGACAACTACTCAAGTCCAATTCGGGCATGAAGTAACCGAAGTCGTTTCAATTCGCAACATAAAGGAAGCCTCCATGATTAACATAATACCAACAACGAAATACATAGCCTTGAACTTGATGATACCTCTGGATGAACAACATCTTTCAACATGCACACAAGTAAATACAAATCAGCTGCTGCTATGCAACCTTGACTTACCTATATATGCAAAACAGCCACAAAAATGTGCGAAGCTGGCATAATAAATAATCGAGGAGTATCAAACTTCCGCACTGAGGGATCAAGTTGCAGCTATGAATGGACGAAGTTACACATCAATGGAGCTTTGTTGTTTACGTGTTGCGAGGAATGCACCATGCGCATTTTCTGTCCAGCTGGAATTACGTCACAGACACTAAGTAATACAGACACAATCACCTTAGCGACATGATTCAGTCGCACTAAAATATAATAAACATGGAAATAGAAACACATGAAGAAAAGTCTGCCCAGAAAAGAACAAATTAAGGCAGATACACAGACAATAGAAGAGGTCATCGGAGATCGGCAGCAACAAGATGGATCGCGAAACATCACCAAGATCGGTCAGCGGCGAACCTACCTACCAAGAACATTCTTTACATACTTTACTTACTTTTTGATAATGCATTTCTGCTTATTATTTGTTTTTTTTTATAGTTGGCAGGATGTACGGGCATCGCCACATGATTTGTATTGTTTTAGTTTTTACCTGAACAAGCATTTGGTAATACAGCGATTACTTGTGTACATTAGCTGACTAGGCTATTGCGCCCACCACTAGTGACCTACTTAATTTATTATATAATTTAATGTTTTTAATAATAAACTGTCAATCATTTACGGACACATAACAGTGATTTTATTTCCTGTACCACAGTCGTGTGATTCGTCCACCTACATACTACATCTCAGTGTACGGAGTTACTGCCCGTACAGGGCTCCCACACAACAAACGTGTTTTTTTTTTGCTGTTTTTTGCTCGATATTAATAACGGAAACAGGTAGACGCTTGAAATATTCACAGAATATTTAGTTGTATATTCACTTTAAAAAATAGTAATTATTAAATTAAAATAAAATGAATAAAACGGCAAAAAAATCACGTCTGTTGTATGGGAGCCCCCCCATACAACAAACGTGATTTTTTTGCCGTTTTTTGCTTTAATGGTACGGAACCCTTCGTGCGCGAGTCCGACTCGCACTTGGCCGTTTTTTTTTTCGAATGACTTTTAAACATATAATTAGTTTACATTTTTGTATCCTCCTCTAAAAACCCTTCATTTTGATACCCCACTCGATGGGTATGGAAAAAAAAAAAAATTGCAACCCCCACAATATGGCGCCCAAAATCAGCCATGTTACTTTTTTTTAACGGCTCTTAGCTAAGAACACTTGGGCGGTCAATACCTATCTAACGATCTCTTAATTATAAAAATCCGCCAAGTAGTTTGAAAGATATGAGGTAATAATAGTACATTATGGTACAAGTGTGCAATGTTGGTGATTACCGCTGAGGCGTCATTGAGACCCGAGCCGTAGGTGAGGGTCTTAAGACAGCCGAGGACGGTAATCATCAATACACACGTGTATCATACGACGTTTTTCAACACACTTGTGAAGAAAATTTTTAACAGTAAAAACGAGTTGTGAAATTTATTCAAAATGGCGGGCAAAATTAATTAATTTTCCTATGCGCGCGCATCTTACAATGGCGATCGGCCATAGACTAAAAGAATGAAATTTCTTTTTATTTTGGCTTATCGTGGATAGAGTTTTAACCACGTACAAAATAGGAAATTTAAATTTTTCTTAATTACAGAGCAAATAAAAATTATATTTGAGTGAAAGTTTTATTTATTAAGCACGTACAAGTTGAAATTAATACGAAGTTGCATGAAATGAGCAAGCAATAGGTACATTAATTTATTTGTACTATTGAGCACGACCTTTTTTGTTTCGAAACTTTTTTAAGAACAAAGCAACTCAACCAATAAATTAAAAAAAAACTGTATAACTCACTTTGTGAATAATAGTAATGAAAAAGTCACAGTTTGATAACAGGCATCATTATGTGCCTAATTGCGGTGAAATTAGAGCCACTTTATGAGCAAGTGTGTTGAAAAGAATATTACATACATACAAACATACAAGATACGCGCGAAAAATATAACCCTTTCCTTGCAGCCGGGCAAAAAGGAGAAATTAAAACTATTTCGCAAAAGAATGAACCAACTTCAAAAACAAAACACTAAAAAGTGCAAAATAACTTTCGTTTCGGAAGTCGGTGTCGCAAAACGATAAAAGCATGAGGTACGATTTACGAAAGTTCCGAAACGATAGGTTTTTTTTCACTTTTTAGTGTTTTGTTTTTGAAGTCGGTTAATTTTTTTAGAAAATGTTTTATTTCTGTTAATGAGCGTTTTCGATCTTTGAGCCGTACTTTATAAAAAATCAATTGGTGTTCGTTAGTCTTGCTTACACTCAAAAACAGCTGGACCGAATAATTCTGATTTGGATTTGAATAATTATTTTATTGTTTTTTTCGCCCGTGAAGGTTTAAAAATAAAATTGTTGACGTTGGAGGTTAGGTAGGTAGTTAGGGTAGGGTAGGGAAGATGGTGTAGTTAGGGTGGGTAAGGCAGGGTAGGGTAGGTACTAGGTGACAAACACGTTACCTTCCTTTATGTCGCGCAGTCGGGTAAAAACACTCTGATTAGTGAAGGGAGTGAAGGAATAAATGACTGTGTTATTTTAAAGTGAGTACCCATGTTATTATTTATTATTTTTATATTTTTCTATCCGCTGTTCTTGATCACAATTGGTTGCTTTTTAGTTTATTTATCCTAGTCCTATTGGTATTCTGGTAGTCTCACTACAAAAGCAACAACAAATATAAATAGAAATATAGGTGCTTTGTAGGTACGGTAATAAATCAGTGGTGGCACTAGACAGAAAGTAGAAATGCGTTGGCGACATCAGCAGCCTAATTGCGTACGTGAATTCTCCAAAGCAAACAAGTCGATTCTTTTCCAAAAACGACTTTACGTACTGCATATTAGACTGTGAAACGGAAAGGTTATGCTCCTTTCCATTACCAATATTCTAACGTAGAATTTATTGTAAAGAATGAACGAAAGCGGCAGAATCGAGATAAAACTTCACTATTGGTATTGTGTAATGTTCGAGTTTGATGAAACAACGCAGTAGATGAACTTCAACTCAAAGGAGGATGTTTGTACTTTTTCCAAATTAGTTTCGCAATACCTACCGTAAAAGTTGAAAGAAATGATTCTGATTCTTTGAAGGAATCGACTCGTTTGCTTTGGAGAATTCACTTACGCAATTAGGCTGCAGTTTTGCGAGGCGTCTTTAGTCTTTTGCTATATCTTTATTACATAGAACAGTTCCTTCAGTAACATCCCATTACTTATATAGGTAGGTATATCAAGAAGCAAGTTATGGAGTAGGTAAATCTTGTTATAAGTTTGGTAGATCACAACTCAAGAATCAAGCGCCTACGTTTCCAGAAATCAATCCTAGATCTTAGCACAAAATAGTACCTATACTTACCTATCCACCTTATCCAATTTTGTTATAATAGTTGTTTTTGAGCAGGTACAGATCAAGCGAGCGATTGTTAGCTAGTGGGAATCACCGATACACATCCCCTTGTTCACTCACCTTCGCCGTTGTGTCCACGTGCTCTCATTCGGTTGCGGCACATAAGTAGCCCGCCGCAAACACAACTTGGTAAAAAGGCCTTTTTTGAAACCCGTTGGGGGTATATTCGACACCGATTGGGCACTCATTAGAGCAGTGCTCCTGTGCAGAACACGAGTCACACGTTGGAGTGCCCAAGTGACAATTATACACATAAACATTGGAAGACTTACTGAATGCCACCGATGCTGCTTGACCACGAGGAAATTTAATTCCTCGTGGCCAACCAGTTGGACTAAAAGTATATTCGACACCGATTGGGCACTCATTAAGGCAGTGCTCCTGTTCAGAACACGAGTCACACGTTTGAGTGCCCAAGTGACAATTATACACATACACTTTGGAAGACTTACTGAATGCCACCGATGCTGCTTGACCACGAGGCAATTTAATTCCTCGTGGTCAAACCAGTTGGACTAAAAAGTTTGACTACGAGGAAGAAGCGGCAAATAACGTGGCTTCCTACTGGGTCCAAAATATCTAAGGAGTGGCTATAGACGAGGCAAGGAACTAATCACAATCGTAAGAGCTTCGAGTAAAAAAAGATGTTCCAAACTCAAAATTAGCTGTTTCCATATCTATACTAATATTATAAAGCTGAAGAGTTTGTTTGTTTGTTTGAACGCGCTAATCTCAGGAACTACTGGTTGGAATTGAAAAATTCTTTTTGTGTTGGATGGTCCATTTATCGAGGAAGGTTATAAGGCTATATAACATCACGCTACAACCAATAGGAGCCGAGCATAAATGAAAAATGTTGCAAAAACTGGCAAAAATATTCCTTTTTGAGAGCTTTTGTTGCGTGCGTTGCGTAAACGGTTTAAGTTACGCAAATATAATGTATGATGGAATTGTTCTTCTTTAAAAATTCTAAAAAAAAGTCCGCGACAGCATATGTCTATCTTTTTAGATTGACTCACAATAGCAGCTTTTATGTTCTAAATTTGAATTAGATCGCCGCCGCCGGTAGAAAAAAAGTTTACAGGTTACATTCGTATAGTAGTATAAGGGTAGGTGTAGGGTAGGTGTAGGGTAGGTGTAGGGTAGGTGTAGGGTAGGTGTAGGGTAGGTGTAGGGTAGGTGTAGGGTAGGTGTAGGGTAGGTGTAGGGTAGGTGTAGGGTAGGTGTAGGGTAGGTGTAGGGTAGGTGTAGGGTAGGTGTAGGGTAGGTGTAGGGTAGGTGTAGGGTAGGTGTAGGGTAGGTGTAGGGTAGGTGTAGGGTAGGTGTAGGGTAGGTGTAGGGTAGGTGTAGGGTAGGTGTAGGGTAGGTGTAGGGTAGGTGTAGGGTAGGTGTAGGGTAGGTGTAGGGTAGGTGTAGGGTAGGTGTAGGGTAGGTGTAGGGTAGGTGTAGGGTAGGTGTAGGGTAGGTGTAGGGTAGGTGTAGGGTAGGTGTAGGGTAGGTGTAGGGTAGGTGTAGGGTAGGTGTAGGGTAGGTGTAGGGTAGGTGTAGGGTAGGTGTAGGGTAGGTGTAGGGTAGGTGTAGGGTAGGTGTAGGGTAGGTGTAGGGTAGGTGTAGGGTAGGTGTAGGGTAGGTGTAGGGTAGGTGTAGGGTAGGTGTAGGGTAGGTGTAGGGTAGGTGTAGGGTAGGTGTAGGGTAGGTGTAGGGTAGGTGTAGGGTAGGTGTAGGGTAGGTGTAGGGTAGGTGTAGGGTAGGTGTAGGGTAGGTGTAGGGTAGGTGTAGGGTAGGTGTAGGGTAGGTGTAGGGTAGGTGTAGGGTAGGTGTAGGGTAGGTGTAGGGTAGGTGTAGGGTAGGTGTAGGGTAGGTGTAGGGTAGGTGTAGGGTAGGTGTAGGGTAGGTGTAGGGTAGGTGTAGGGTAGGTGTAGGGTAGGTGTAGGGTAGGTGTAGGGTAGGTGTAGGGTAGGTGTAGGGTAGGTGTAGGGTAGGTGTAGGGTAGGTGTAGGGTAGGTGTAGGGTAGGTGTAGGGTAGGTGTAGGGTAGGTGTAGGGTAGGTGTAGGGTAGGTGTAGGGTAGGTGTAGGGTAGGTGTAGGGTAGGTGTAGGGTAGGTGTAGGGTAGGTGTAGGGTAGGTGTAGGGTAGGTGTAGGGTAGGTGTAGGGTAGGTGTAGGGTAGGTGTAGGGTAGGTGTAGGGTAGGTGTAGGGTAGGTGTAGGGTAGGTGTAGGGTAGGTGTAGGGTAGGTGTAGGGTAGGTGTAGGGTAGGTGTAGGGTAGGTGTAGGGTAGGTGTAGGGTAGGTGTAGGGTAGGTGTAGGGTAGGTGTAGGGTAGGTGTAGGGTAGGTGTAGGGTAGGTGTAGGGTAGGTGTAGGGTAGGTGTAGGGTAGGTGTAGGGTAGGTGTAGGGTAGGTGTAGGGTAGGTGTAGGGTAGGTGTAGGGTAGGTGTAGGGTAGGTGTAGGGTAGGTGTAGGGTAGGTGTAGGGTAGGTGTAGGGTAGGTGTAGGGTAGGTGTAGGGTAGGTGTAGGGTAGGTGTAGGGTAGGTGTAGGGTAGGTGTAGGGTAGGTGTAGGGTAGGTGTAGGGTAGGTGTAGGGTAGGTGTAGGGTAGGTGTAGGGTAGGTGTAGGGTAGGTGTAGGGTAGGTGTAGGGTAGGTGTAGGGTAGGTGTAGGGTAGGTGTAGGGTAGGTGTAGGGTAGGTGTAGGGTAGGTGTAGGGTAGGTGTAGGGTAGGTGTAGGGTAGGTGTAGGGTAGGTGTAGGGTAGGTGTAGGGTAGGTGTAGGGTAGGTGTAGGGTAGGTGTAGGGTAGGTGTAGGGTAGGTGTAGGGTAGGTGTAGGGTAGGTGTAGGGTAGGTGTAGGGTAGGTGTAGGGTAGGTGTAGGGTAGGTGTAGGGTAGGTGTAGGGTAGGTGTAGGGTAGGTGTAGGGTAGGTGTAGGGTAGGTGTAGGGTAGGTGTAGGGTAGGTGTAGGGTAGGTGTAGGGTAGGTGTAGGGTAGGTGTAGGGTAGGTGTAGGGTAGGTGTAGGGTAGGTGTAGGGTAGGTGTAGGGTAGGTGTAGGGTAGGTGTAGGGTAGGTGTAGGGTAGGTGTAGGGTAGGTGTAGGGTAGGTGTAGGGTAGGTGTAGGGTAGGTGTAGGGTAGGTGTAGGGTAGGTGTAGGGTAGGTGTAGGGTAGGTGTAGGGTAGGTGTAGGGTAGGTGTAGGGTAGGTGTAGGGTAGGTGTAGGGTAGGTGTAGGGTAGGTGTAGGGTAGGTGTAGGGTAGGTGTAGGGTAGGTGTAGGGTAGGTGTAGGGTAGGTGTAGGGTAGGTGTAGGGTAGGTGTAGGGTAGGTGTAGGGTAGGTGTAGGGTAGGTGTAGGGTAGGTGTAGGGTAGGTGTAGGGTAGGTGTAGGTTAGGTGTAGGGTAGGTGTAGGGTAGGTGTAGGGTAGGTGTAGGGTAGGTGTAGGGTAGGTGTAGGGTAGGTGAAGGGTAGGTGTAGGGTAGGTGTAGGGTAGGTGTAGGATAATAGTGGTTTTCTTACGGCGGTCTTGAACCTAACACGCGCTCGATATTAAGAACTCACACCAGTCTCCGGCTGGGTTTCTGGTTAATTTTATATAATTTTTTTTTTTATAAATTGTTATATCTACCCTCTCTTCGAGACTTTAAATTACCTGCCTGGCCCCTAACCGTTACAGTGTAGGGTAGGTGTAGGGTAGGCATAGCGTAGGATAGGGTAGGTACGTAGCCAGTTGACGGGAGCGAAGCCGCGTGGGACAGCTAGTATGTAATATACACTGAGTGCCTGAGTTGCGGACATTTCCAGTGGACCTTCACTACTCTCAGACACTAGTACTGATTCTCCGCACATGGCTCGTGTATGTACATGAGCTTCGAACTCACAATCAGTTGACGACTTAGTGTTGAGCGATCGGCTGCTGCGCTGCGTGTCGCGGGTTCATATCCCGCATAAGTATTTGTGTGGCCTCTAAATAGTTGTTTCGGTCTGTTTGTTTGTTTGTGTGCATTTATATGTCTGTGCACCCATAAAGCAAGAGAAATATGCCTAGTTTGGGACAACGTTTAAAAAAGAAAACAAACAAAGTTTCAAACATTACCATTGCCATTGAGATTTAAGTAAATGTATTGTAATGTACTTAACATAATGTTTTAATAGTTTTGTTTTAAAATAAAGAGTAAAGAGTTTCGTACATTTTTTTATGAACAACATTTCAATATAGAGCAGCACATATATGCACACAAAAGAAATGGACTCCACAAACATAACGTAAGAAAATAAACTAAAATTTGACATATGTATTGTTGGGTTTTATAAAAATGTAAGAATGACGGGTACGCTCGTGGCCATATCTTGTAAATCCAGAAACAAGGCTTTCGCTTCAAAGTTTTTATCCACATAGAATGACATGTAACTTCCTTTGGCCAAAATTGCCGCTCAGTTTCTTTGGTTACGCGTCGTAAACACTGAAAAATGTTTTCAACCCGCTTTTTTTTTCTTTTTCTTTCGGCAGCTCTCTTTTTATCTTCTAGTAGTTTCTTCTTCATGACAACCCTTGGTAACTGTTGGCTAGGTGGAGTGTATCGTAATGGTCGACGTTTATAAGCACGCCTAAGAGCGGACTCATCAAAACACGGCTGCGGTACACATTTACTGTAACGATTAGTATAACAAGGATCGCAGGTATAATTTTGAGGCGGTGTAGCTCCAGGTGCTGGTGGGTAATTATTGGTAGGAGGTCGTAATTGTTGAGGTCGAGATGTATGACCAGGATAGCGCATTGATACACGGTTAAAGTCAGGATATGGTTGTCGTACTCCACCCTTAGCTGTAATTTTTCTTTTTCGTCCGTATCCAGGTGAGTCTGAGTTTGGCTGTAACAATCCAGGGGTAGGGTTGTCTAAATTTATGGGGATTTGTGACAATCGTTTTTGGTCTGGTAGGTTTTGCTGATATACATATATTTTCGAATATTGTTGAATAGCCGGACTTTGTGATATTTCGGAGGACCGTTGTACTATTTTATGTTTCATTCCCGAAGGCTGAGTTTTGCCTGCGTGATGCGATGCTGAAGGAGATTGGAATCGTTGATTATAATTATCAAATGGTAAACTGAGTGAATTAGTTGATTTTGTATTATTTATAGGTCGAAAATTTTTAAGTTTCTGTAAATCTGAATTAAGCTGCAAATTATTGTTTGATGAATGTTTAGTTGTAATATTTTGATCTCTTGCGCATCTGCACCTATTTGTAATGATTGGTATTAATTGTTCAGTTTTCGATTGCTGTCGAATTGCATCAATCTCTTTATCAACTTTTTTCTTTAACTGTTTTGACTGTGACCGACGATGAAGAGAACCTATTTTAGCGATTTTTGGTTGGTCACTAGGAATATGATGAGTGAATTTAGGTTGCCCATCAGTTCCGAATGTAGCTTCTGAAATTATTGGTATTAATTGTTCAGTTTTAGGTTGCTGGTGACTTATATCAAATTGTTTGTTGTTTGATAAAAGTTTTTTTGTAATATTTTTTTGATCATCTGCGCATCTACACTTTCCGGAAACGTTTGGCATTTCTTTTTCAGTTTTAGGATGCTGAGGAATTGTATTAAACTGTTTCTTTATTTTTACCGTTAACTGTTTTGGAGGCGAACTACCATGAAGGGAATCTATTTGTTGTGTTTCTTCTAGTTTATTATTATGTGAGGTTTTGTATAAATCACCATCTGCACCATCACCTGATAGTGTAGCTATAGACGGCGATATGTTCTCTAAGGATTTACGGGAATTTAGTGATATTTTCTTTGAAAGTTGATCTTGTTTGTTGGGCCAACAAGTACACTTATTTACATTTATGAGTGCCGTTGGAACGCTTAAGGTAGATGATATGCGTGCCGTTGGAACGCTTAGGGTAGATGATATGCGTGCCGTTGGAACGCATAGGGTAGATGATGAATTTTCATTTTTGTATTTACGTGAATTTGTCGATATTTTTGCAGTTATAGATCGTATTTTTTCGATCAATGGTTTCGGTTGAGGACGATTAAATAAAGATGAACGCGGACTCGGCGGAAGCTGCGACGGCACCGTTTGTCTCGACGTGGGCGTTGTTTGATGTTTAATTAGTGACGAGGAATATTGCGGAGCAAACTTTTTACAGGATATTTTTTGTGCCGATTTTGAATGTGACTTTCTCGTAAACAGCGTTACAATCGATGAATGCTCAGATGTTTTAGACTGCTGACTTTGAGAACGAACCTCGTATTTACTTGAAATCGATTTTGCTACATTATGTAAACATGAATATGATTTATCTACAATCAAAGGTTTGCGTATATTTTTTGTACACTGCCTCCAAGAACTTCTACGTACAGGCACAGAACTGCTGTGTCTTGAATGTGTTGGCATATACTGGTTTTGCGACGTTTTTGAGTTACGGCTATGTCGAACAAGACTTCGTTTTGATTCGTCATCTAGCATAGCCTCTAAGAGATCATGTATTGATATATCTCTCTTATCTACTGATTTAGGTTTCATAGTGGGATTATCAGGTATTTTTGTTTGTTTACTTTTCTTACGGCTAAAAAACTTCGAACGTAAACTCATAACTAAACTACTAACTTTACTTGAACATTGCGATATTCTATTACATTGAAACCGAGAAGAAGTTTCATTTACCGAACCGGTGCTCTCAGTTCTTCCACATGACCGAATAAAAGACTGCATTGTAGTATTCCAATTGACTGATACATCTGATTTGAAACAGATTTTGTTGGATTCATTTTGCAAGGCAGAGCAAGGACCCTCTTGTGAAACATCAAAATAGTCGCGTTTTGATTTACGACTGATAAAGGATTGCCGAGAACTTTGAAAAGTTTTTTTGTCTACAAGATCATGCAGACTTCCAATCGGACACGCACAATTCAAATATTCCTGGGGTGGTGTACATTCCGATAGTTTTGAAAACTTTGACGAAGTCTTATCTACTTGTGCACTATTTCTCTTGGAGATCGTTTTATTTACTTTGGTGCGAGCAGGTTTTTTACGTATAGGATCTTGCAGACTTTCGACTAAACACGAACCATTCTGAAGCAACGACTGCGGGAGTGGTGATTCGGCATAATTTGACCTAGTCTTTCCTACTTTTACATTATGTTTTCTACTGGAGGAACTTGTACTTACTTCGGTGCCATGGGATTGCTTGTCAACAAGATTCTGCAGACTCCCAATTGGACATGGACATTCGCGAGGCAAAGACTTCGGGGGTGATGAACGTTCAGATGATTTTGAAAATTTTGAGCGAGGCTTTACTTTTGCAATATTTCTACTGGAGGAACTTGTACTTACTTCGGTTCCATGGGATTGCCTGCCAGCAAGATTCTGCAGACTCCCAATTGGACATGGACATTCGCGAGGCAAAGACTTCGGGGATGGTGAACGTTCAGATGATTTTGAAAATTTTGACCGAGGCTTCACTTTTTCAATATCTCTCTCGGAGGAAGTTGTAATTACTTTATTTCCATAAGGTTGTTCATCTACAGAATCCTGAAGACTTTCAATCAAACACCGACATTTGCAAGGTAAAGTCGAGATTGATATTGGTGAATTATCTGGTGATTTGGGATACTTTGACCGAGTCTTATTTATTTTTAGAATATATTTTCTCCTGGAGGAAATTATACTTACTTTGGTGCCATAAGGTTGTTTACTTATGGAATCCTGCAGAACCGGACAACGACATTTGCGAGGCAAAGACTTACACCGACATTTGCGAGACAAAGACTTACACTGACATTTGCGAGGCAAAGACTTCGGGAGTGGTGAATGTTCGGTTTCTTTTGCTGTGTTGGATTTGGATCCCGTAATCTTGTTATAGAAGCTCTTTTCAGCTGTAGTTGATTTGTTTGTTCCAGAAGCACAGTGAGAAGCGAAACCAAATGATTTCGACTGTTCTTGTAAAGTGCGAGACGGTGTTTGTGTTAAATTTGACTGTTTACTGGGCTCTTTGGGTGAACCAGTGTTTATATTTTTAATATCTGCTTTTTTTTGCATCAATTCCTTAACATGTTCATTTTGTTGAGAAGTTTCACCGCAACGACAGGGTTGGACCGATTTTAATTCAGTTTGGCCTGCTTGTTTATTTGAAACTTGACCAGTTTCGGAGGTCATACCGCAAGAGCAGTCCGATGCTGTTCCAAATTGCGGACTATTTGCTTGTGACCTTTTAAATGGCAATTGTTCCGGTGATTCTGGAAACCCAGAAAGAATCTTGTCTACTTTAGGAATATCTGTTTTCAAGCTAGTAAGATGCTGTGAGAATTTAGGGTGCCCGTCAGCATCTAACGCGGTTTGACCTGTTTGTTTATTTGGAACTTGACTAGTTTGGGAGGCCACACCGCAACGGCAGTCCGATGCTATTCCAAATACCGTACTAGTTTTTTGGGACATTTTTGATAGCAAACGTTCTTGGGGTTTTGGAAGTTTTAAAAGAGTCTTGTCTAGATCAGTTTTATCTGGTTCCAAGCTAGAAAGATGCTGTGATAATTTTGGGTGCCCATCAGCTTCTAATGCAGTTTGGCCTGTTTGTTGATTTGTAACTTGACCAGTTTGGGAGGCTACACCGCAACGGCAGTCCGATGCTATTCCAAATAGCGTACTAGTTTTTTGGGGCATTATGGATGGCAAACGTTCTTGTGGTTTAGGAAACTTTAATACAGTCTTCTCTACTTTAGGTTTATCTGATTCCAAGCTAGAAAGATGCTGTGGTAATTTAGGGTGCCCGGCAGCTTCTAATGGAGTTTGGCCTGTTTGCTCATTTGGAACTTTACCAGTTTGGGAGTCCACACCGCAACGGCAGTCTGATGCAATTTTTAACTGCTGACTATTTGCTTGTACGTTTAAAACTTGTTTAACTTGTTTGATCTCTTCCGTTTGAAGTTGGTTTGAGGATAAGGGTTGTGTAGTTAAAGTAAAAGAACTGCCCGTTTCTAACGTACTCCCAAAACGTGACGAATTTTGGCTTGGAGGTTGTTTGAAAGGCTTGGTTTCAGTACTGTTTGCTAAAATAACCCGACTAGTAGAAAATGATTTCCTAAGAAATGTGTTTAAATTTTGTTCAAAGGCTTGTGACTTAGACGCATATTGTGTAAATATATTTTGGTCTGCTTGTTGTTCATAAATAATTTCTTTTGGGGAAACAGTTTTTTCTGAACGGATAATCACTTTAGTTTTGCTTCTTTCGTAATCACTAACACAATTCACAGATGCGTCGATCTTATAAGACTGTTTCTGTATGGATTTATCTTGCTTTTTAGAGATAAATTCTCGTGCACCAGTTTTTGGAGTGCATATCATATCCTTGTTAGCTTTACTTGGAATGCCTTTTTTAGCAAGGCTTGGCTTGATTCTGTCAGGGTAATTCAACCCTGACAGTACTACATCACGATTGGTATATGTCGCGTTGTCAACGGTTTGGGATTGTATTTGAGTTGCAACAGGGATTTCATGTGGCTTATGCTTGTAACCAAGCTTAGACGACCCGCGATTCTGTTTACAAGGACAATTCAAAGCTACATTGTGATTGGTAGCTGTCGTGATGTTAGCTGTGCTCAGTTGTTTTTGAGTTGCCACAGGGATTTGATGAGGCTTATTTCCACAACAATGTCTGGATTGTTCTTGTTTCTCTCCACAAGGGCATTTCAAACATACATCCCGATTGGTCATCGTCGTGATGTCAGCTGTGTTCGATAGCCTTTGTGTTGCCACAGGGATTTGATGAGGCTTATGTCCGTAACAATGTTTGGATTGTTCTTTTTTCTCTCCACAAGGGCATTTCAAACCTACATCCCGATTGGTTATCGTCGTGATGTCAGCTGTGTTAGATAGCATTTGAGTTGCAACGGGGATTCGATGTGGTTTATGCTTGTAACCTTGTTGTGATAGTTTGCGACTCTCTTTAAAAGAGCGATTCAAAGCTACATCTCGATTGGTAACTGTCGCGTTGTCAGCTGTTCTGGATTGCATTTGAGTTGCAATGGAGATTCGATGTTGTTTATGCTCGAAACCATGTTGAGATTGTTCGTGATTCTCTTTTAAAGGGCGATTGAAAGCTACGTCTCGATTGGTATATGTCGCGTTGTCAGCTTTTCTGGATTTCATTACAGTTGCCACGGAGATTTGATGTGGTTTAAGCATGGAACCAAGTTTAGACAGTCCGCGATTCTGTTTACATGGGCAATTCGTAGCTACATTGCGATTGGTACCTGTCGTGATATTAGCTGTGCTCAGTTGCTTTTGAGTTGCCACAGGGATTTGATGAGTCTTATTTCCGTAACAATGTTTGGATTGTACGTGTTTCTCTCCACAAGGGTAAATCAAACCTACATCCCGATTGGTCATCGTCGTTGTGTCAGTTATTTTTGATAGCATTTGAGTTGCCACAGGGATTTGATGTGGTTTATATTTTTTTAGGTTATTTCCTATGGAATAATTTAAGATAATATCGTGTTTAATATTTGCTTTTGTTTTAGCTGGCGTAAGATGTTTTCGTGTCTGAACACGGGTTTTATTGGTTTTATATTTGTACTCTTGTTTAGGTGGAAGTAGTTTAGCTTCACAAGCGGATTTTAAGGCCTTCTCGGGTTTAACTTTTTCTCTTTTATCAGATTTATTTGTAACCTTATGATATAAAATGTGTTTTGACGTATTTTGTGGATAATTTACGTTATAAGTCGTATTAGCTTGTTTTGTCAACGCAGATTCAGATTTATCTGTTAAAACACTTTTATTACAGAAGTACATTTTATTATGGAGAGGACGTGATTTATTATTTGTTGTTGCCAACTTTTGGTTTCTGACAGAAGGGCAGTTTAAAGATATTTGACACTTAGTGATCTGATCTCGTAATCTGTTTAATTTACTATTGGCCATGCTGTTTGTACTGTCTGTCAAACTAGTAATTTTATGAACACGAGCGAGTGCTTTGATAAGAGCACTTGCTACATCGTGCTTAGTGGGACATTTTGTAGTTTTATCTGCTAAACCGAACTTATGACCTCTAAATGTTTCTAAATTAGTTGTCTGGGGAGGTTTTGTCCAACAAGGATAATTAAAAAATACCCGAGTCCCATTTTTTCGTTGGCGGAGATGGTCCTTAGCATCTTTATGAGCGATATTATTTACTGTTTCATTTAAATAAAAATATAATGGTTTCGTATAAACTGGTGCAATACCAGAAGTAGATGCGACACCGGATGTTGGGCAAAACAAATTCGATGGAATATTTACCTGTTGTCGTCGGCGATGACTTGATTCTAGTGGCACAGACCTTGAAGAATATGTATGTGCATATTTATTCCAAAAAGTACAACCAGGCCATACTGGTGTGCTTTGGAATGGACATGATTTGCGAGAACATTTTGGTCTATATTCACAACCCATACTTTGCATTACATGATTGCTGGTTCTAGATCGTGTTCTACGCCGTGATGGTTTCATTACCCATCCTCTATGGTCCGCATAGAACAACGTATATCTCTCTCTCGGGTTTGGATGAGGTATAAAATACGACGAATGGGTTCTGGTCGGCCGCTCCTTCTTAACTTTAAGCAAAGATATCGCTGCATTAAAAGATTTGGCAATAGCGCCAACTGTACGTGAGTACCAATTCACCACTGTAGTCATAAAAGACTTTTTTTTTTTAGGCAAATAATCTTCAAAACACATTTGCCGATATTCACGGCTTAGGTTTTTTTTACGAAATCTTTTCTTGATAGAATTATTAATGGAAAATGATCTTTTTGATAAATCAGTTTTCAAATTATTTGTTAATTTCCAAGGAAACATGACTATCCATGCCAGAATTACCGCCAGCAGACATGGAGACCACACCACAATAAGTAGTCCAAATAATATATATTTTATACAGCTTTTTCCTGAGAGATGGTGTTTTGTATGTAAATCAGTAACGTGCTTTACAATTCTTGAAACAAATCCTTTATATATTGTGTTGATTAAAACTAAAATAGTTTTGTGTCGCTTCTTTTTACACTTATTTTTTGCGGGGGCATTGCTTCCTCCACATAGAGTACATGGAATAGATTTACTGGGTAGCGGGCATAGCTTCTGTTTATACTCGTTTGCAATTCCAACGTTCTGGAGTGTTGAGGTTTTTTTAATTATACCAGGTGCGGTGGCAGCACATGGGTTAGGTGTACTGAGTAGCGGGCACGGCTTTTGGGTGTACTCGTTTGCACTTGTAACTTTCTGGAGCATCGTGGACTTTTCGGCTACACGTGGTAGGAAATGATGAGATGAGCCTTCAAAAGCTTTGACTTTGCTCGGGCCTGTACCGGCATCACGAAAACTCGTAGAATTTAGTGATGAAGATGAGACTTCTACTGTTACACCTTTGGCCATACGTGATCGATTTACTCTTACTGTTTTTTGCCGAGATATTCGGGGATGACGATGAGTACCTAAGTTATAAAAAATTGGTGTGTTTAGCCCATATCCGTAATTAGATTTTAGTACTCTCATCGCATGATGTTTACAAAAACAATTTGTAAGTGGCGGCGGTGGTTTAGGTTTGCGATGAAAACCTCCTCTCCATTTTACTATCGGCAATTTATCTATGTCTAAGAAATTGAAAGAAGACATGTGATATTGATATTGATCCAATGATCGATTACTTTTTTGAAAACCGTAGATGTCGTTTGGAAATTTGAAATCGTGTTTTTTTTTCGTTTTCTCTTTCTCTGCACGTTTTCTACGATATCGTATGAAACTAGGTGTTTCCCGCGCAAACAGAAATTGTACTTCTTCACTCATTTTTTCCTTATCCTTAAAATTTTCTTCGTTATGATGAACCCTGGCGTTTCCGTTTCTATTGCGTTTAAATGTTCGTTTCTTTTGATTTAAATATGCACTGTCCTTAAATAGTTTTTTAAGACCTATATCACTCGAATTGATCTTAAGAGCACGTCTACTCGGTTTTTCTGAAAAAAAAAAATTATATCATTAAGGACAATAATTATGTAAATACCTGGAGGTTGTGTGTGATGGAAATCTATACCTACGTCTTCTTGCACTTTTTGAGACGTTGGCATTATTTTTGATATTTTCTACCCACTTTTGATGCTCTCTGCACTTGGTGCAGACCGGACGCTCTCAATCAACTTGGAAGTCTGAAAGAAATCCGACGACTGACGAAACACGAAGTTTGCCGAAGGCCATTAAGAAAATAGTTGTACTGTACTGTACGTTAATAACGACGTCATTAGCGTTCATTGGATCCTCAAAAGTGCAAGTAGTGTAATATTTTACTTTTTAGAGGTGAGATAACTATTCCTGAACTGCCTGTCATAACAGTATCTCTCAGGGACCGTACTCACCACGTAGCTTAGAGTCGTCGTCAGGTTAATGCAGAACAAATTCTTGTTTTGCATAAATAAGTGTGCGAGCTTTAGTGAAACGAACATCCATTCGCATAACGGCTAGCCTAGCGCTTTCACCTTTAGTGAAGTAGGTATTTTTTTTAAATAAATTTACTTGCCCAGCTGTGGTGCAATACACCGTGAAATTTAAGTGGTTGTTTTCCCGCGGCAGAACGACTTGCCTTAAGGAGTACTTTCGAAGCATAGAGTTAAAGTAAAAAAATAACGATGTTTTTGTTTTAAAATAATTAAAAAAAAAAAAAACATAAACTCGAAAAAGTGAGTAACAATAGTAACTAGTAGGTACTAGGTACTACGGTGAATAATACGGTGGTGACGCGAGTAGTACCTAGTACCTACAAGTTACTATTGTTACTCACTTTTTCGAGTTGATGAATATTTTTCAAATTATTTTAAAATAAAAACATCGTTATTTTTTTACTTTAACTCTATGCTTCGAAAGTACTCCTAAAGGCAAGTCGTTCTGCCGCGGGAAAACAACCACTTAAATTTCACGGTGTATAAGCTAAATAAACAAAACTAAAAAGTTTAACTATAATTTATGCGTAGTAGTATAATCTTGAGACTCAATAAACCAGCAGCCGTATTGCGTAAGTACGCAAAGAGTTTAAATTCTATCCAACCGACCAAATCGACCAATCACATGCGAGATGAATGACGCGATATGGTTTCCGGTTTGTGTGATTGGCCGATTTGGTCGCTTGGATAGAGTTTAAACTCTGCGCACTTACGCAATACGGCTGCTAGTATCGAACTTACTTTTAGGTGGCATTTTAAATATTTCGCTCTTCGATCTTTGTTTTTTCGATGATTCTGGATGACTTGCGGACGTGGTGTAATTTAAGTACCTTTCTGATGTCCTCGGTGGAGTTATTTCATCATTTACACATATTTTTTTCGATGTTCCAAGTGGACTTGAGGTGTCATTTAGATTTTTCTTCGATGTTCCCGGAGGACTTAATTTTTCATTAAGACATTTTTGCGACAATCCTGGAGGACTTTTATTGTCATTTAGACGATTTTCATCTTCAATTTGTTTATTATTTCCAACAGTGCTGGTCTTCCCATCTTCTTCTTTACACGCTTCAAGTTCTGGAATATATTTCTTCTCACGTTCTCTTTCTCTTAATGACGTATCAAATTCCACAACACGCAATCTATGCAAATCCATGCTTTATTAAATGAAAAATATTTGTTTAGGCATTTCATGGACATACATTATTTTTCATCACGAGGACACTACATTAATCATTAGTCACATTAAATGCAGACTTAACTATATAATAATAAAATAATATAAAATTGTAAATAAATCTTAAAAACTTATAAACAAACTATCAAAATAGACAGGACAAAAGATAAAACCTTTTTCTTTTTTTTTCGTAATCAACCAAGAGGTTTACTAAAAAGCTTGGCCTGAACGTAATTAAAGGTTTTATTGTAACATAAAACCTTTACGTATGTGATTACATCATCAGCCTATTAAAGTTCCCATTGCTGGGACACAGGCCTGCTCTCTGTGAGTTGGGGTGGGCCGTACTCCACCACGCAGGCCCAGTGCGGGTTGGTGGATGTCACATGTCTTCGAATTTTTGGTTCCAGAACATGACGGTTTTGGTTTGGTTTTTGACTGGAGCGGGCCGGGGCTGCCCTCAAGCGGCTCCTGCCCAATCTAGGGGGGTCCAAACGCCTCCTGCCGGAGGCTCTACGCGGGGGTCGTTCGGTCCATGGCCCTTTATGGAGCCCCGGTGTGGGCGCGTTCCCTGAGGCGGCGACCAGTCCGCCGGTTGAACGAGCCCCAAAGGGTCATGGCCATCCGGCTGGTACTGGGATACCGCACGGTCTCTGGTGAGGCAGCGGGCCTCCTTGCTGGATTGCCGCCATGGGATCTGGAGGCAAAAGTCGTCGCGTACATTTGGGAATAGCGCGAGGAGGCGAAACGCCGGACCGAAACTCCGTGGCCGCGACAAATCGCGGCTCAGCGTCGGCGTCGCGGCTCAGCGGACAGAGCTCCGGCAAAATCTCATGGCGACATGGAGAGAGCGACTGCCGCAACTCAGCGCTGGATACGCCACAATTGAGGCGATAAGGCCTCTCTTTGAGGAGTGGCTTGAGAGGCGCCACGGCGTCCTCACCTTCCGCCTGACGCCGGTCCTCACCGGACACGGCTTTTCGGGAGGTTCCTGTTCAGGATTAGGCGGGAGGAAACGCCCGGGTGTCACCATTGTGTGGATCGTCCGGAGGACACGGTGCAGCATACGGTGGAGGTCTGCCCTGCTTGGGCTGGGCACCGCCGTGTCATCGGCGGTGGCAACCACTAGCGCCCGGCCCTAGTTTAGGCCATGTTACGGAGCAAGAGGGTGTGGCAAGCTGTCTCCTCCTTCTGCGAAGCAGTAATGCTCGCGAAGGAGGAGGCGGAACGCGTGAGGGAGACGCAACGGAGACGACCTCACGCACCTAGCCACCGCAGGAGACGCCCTCGGCGTCGGGAGTCGCAAGCCGATTCCCGGCCACCGTAGGCTCGGGCTTGCGGACGGCGAGTAATGGGTAGCTCGCCGTCCGATGCCTGTCTGGGTCGTGGATAAATTTAAAAAAAGTTACCACGGCCCTGGCTCAAGCAACTGAAGAGGAACAGTAAAAGTCTGACACGCCCTCCCGCCTCACCCAGAGCGGGAGAAGTCATAGGATGATTTCCCACCCAAAAAAAAAAAGAAAAAAGGAGATGACGGTTTCCTCAAGATGTTTTCCTTCACCATCTCTAAGTAGTCTGTGCCTTCACCGTTTTTGAGAGCAGTGTTGATGAAATAATTTACACAAAGTAAAGCGCCTGCCTTGGTTCGAATTCGAACCCACAACTTGTAAGTCGCGGCTAATACCACTGGGCCACCACTGCTCTCGCACGTATGTGAAGTTAATTTAATAATAATGATTACACCACGAACCTCAAATCAAATAAAAAGTCAAGATGGAACGTTGCAAACAACAAGGTGACGCCGCCGCCGGTTAAAACTACGGACACACACAATTACACGCACACACGTACAACGAAACTACGCCTTAGCTTGTCAGTCGAGCTCCCCGCCGCGGCCTTTAATCCTAAGCCGCGATGCCTCCCATGCGACATCGCGGCCCGCCTCAGTTGCGATGTCGCCCAAGAGGCACCGCATCCTACTTGTTGGCCGCTACGTCGACGGCATATCGGCAAAAGCCCTGACTAGCAGCCCTTTCTCGGGTTCATCTTCGCTTCACCGTGGGAGACTAAGCCACGGCTACTGAGCCCCCCGCATAGACAATGCGGAAACCCACCGGGAGCCACCAACCAGTTCTTCATCAACCGAGGATTGTCCTTGGGTGCAGTTACGTAGTGCATACAGGGTAATCGTCGATTGGTGTCACATATCTGCAGTATTAGCTCTGGACGCTCTGGTCGGATAGCACGGTATACCAGCATAGGTATGGTGGGACCGCGAGAAAAAAATACCTTCTAGATATCTATACTAACATTATAAAGAGGAAAGATTTTTTGTTTGTTGACATCATACGTTGTTCCATATAGTGTCGGACGTTAAGAATCTCACCATCCCATATCTATCCGTGGGTGTAGTAAAAGGCGACTAAGGGACATACCAGAGAATCGGCAGCAGCGTTTTCTGTGCACTTCATACCAAACTGCGATCGCCAACCCGCCTGCCAAGCGTGGCGATTACGACAAAACCCCTAAACCGATGAATAGCGCAACCATGAAATGGCCCTCCTCGTGCCCGGCAGCCCGTCTATCCTCGACTAAGGTAGCGGACGAGGCGATGGCGTGGCAAGGGGTGCGAAGAATCCCCGGAGTGGACCCTGCTACCCCAATAATAAAAAAAACCGCCGAGGGTTCCGTATCTAATATAATAAAATCGAATAGAATAATCTTGTAAGGACCAAAATTTTCCTTAATTTTCAGCTTTTTTTAATATTTTAGAATTTTTACTGTACTTTCAAGCTCATGATGGAGAGGCGTGAAATGATCCTGCAATCTTCAGACGATGAGTGGAACTATCGGCGGCTCAATAGACAGATCTCGAAGTCCTTGAAAAGCGACCTCCGCCGCTTTAATACTGAGCGTATTAAAGACGCGATTGAGCGGCATAAAAGGTCCAAGGTGTTTGCAAGAGATCTAGCTATTGGGCAGAGTCAGCTCACGAAACTGAACTGAAGACCGACGATGGCAGGACCGTATCCGCCAAACCGGAGCTTCTGAGGGAGATCGAGGTAGGGTGTGCAAACCCGGTTTTCCGGTTTTGATAAAAACCGGAAACTGGTCAAAATTTACCATTTTATTAAAACCGGGGTTGAGAGACAAAACCGGAGTTATCTCCGGTTTTCCCGTTATTTAATTACATTTTGACTTAAATCAACTTTTTTTCGAACGCACTCAATAAGTATTCAATTTAGAGTCATCAAATATATCCGAACACAACCTATACCCACATAAACTCCTCCCTCCACGACCACCGCACCCGCGACGCGACTCCTGCGGCCCACGTCCCGCCTGCCTGCGTGCGTTTTTTCCCAAATACACTTGCCGGAAGTGCACGTGCGTGCGTGCAAGAAACTTGATGAACAAAACAGTGTTTTGAGCTTCAAACTAGCGATTAACTTGAGAAGTCGTATCAAGGAAAGGCGTCTTCTGTTAGCTGGTGTCTTGCACTGTTGGGAAGACTTCTCCACACAAGATGACGATGATACGTTTCCCAAACCCACTGGTGCAATATATCAATATAATATATGGTGGGATATATCTGATACTATTACAAACTTATTGCAGCAGCTAAAATATAAGCCCAAGGACTCTGATACCATGCCCGTATTTTTCTCCGAGCGGTCCGTGCCATCGTTATCGTCAACATCTGACGCTGAAGTTGTAGCTGATGAGCTAACTCTTCAAGAGCAGCTTGATAAGGAATTGGATAAATGCTGGTAAACCCCCAAGAATCGGTCTGATTTAGACCTTGCAGGGTTTGTCAAGGTAGAGCAAGCAATGTATGAAAGCTGAGGGCATCGGGGTGTGCCTACTAAAGGTACCACAAACTTACTTGTTGTTGATTTGATCTCAGTTAGTTAATCTTTACATTATTTTAAGCTCATTTTGGATAACAATCTATTAATATTGACTACTTGGTATTGATAGGCATAAATGGTTGATTAAAAAAGGTATATGCTAAAATTTGTTTTAAATGTAGATTTCTTGTTAAAATTCTACTATAAAAAAAACTATGAAAATTTAGCCGATACCGGGGCTAACACCGGTTTTCGGTTTTGATCCATCAAAACTGTATTGCAAAACCGGTTTTGAAGACCTTCCGGTTTTGCACGCCCTAGATCGAGGAGTTCTATGTTCTATGGGCAGTTGTACACGTCAATCCGGAAACCCGTTGCGAATCTAGCAAATTACCCAAGAGCCAGATTGACCCGACACTATACCGAATACATCCCGGATGTCAGCCTCTACGAGATTATGATGGCTCTGAAACAACTTAAGAACAACAAGGCACTGATGCTGGAATTACGACCGAACTCCTGAAGGTGCTTGGAAAATTGCTTGATTGATTCGTGACCTTCAGAAGCAGTTTTATTCCGTCATACTCGAAGGCAAAACGCCACAGGCATGGTGCAGGGGTGTAGTGGTACTCTTCTTCAAGAAGGGCGACAATGACCGATTGAATAATTATAGGCCCATCTCAATTCTTAGCCATGTCTACAAGTTGTTTTCTAGAGTCATCACGAATCATCTCGCGCGCAGGTTTGGCGATTTCCAGCCTCCCGAACAAGTCGGTTTTCGAAGCTTTAGCACCGTAGATCACATACATACGCTACGGCAGGTTATACAGAAGACCGAAGAGTATAACCTGCCTCTTTGTTAAGCGTTTGTGGACTACGAGAAAGCCTTCAATTCGATCAAGACTCGGGCTGCACTGCAGTCTCTCCAACGGTGCCAAATCGACTACCAGTACATCGAGGTGCTGAAGTGTTTGTACAAAAGCGCCACCATGTCAGTCCGACTTCAGGGTCAGACTTTGGAACCTATCCTTCTGCAGTGAGGTGTGAGACAGGGAGACGTCATATCTCCGAAACTGTTCTCTGCTGCACTGGAGGATATATTCATTGTTCTGGACTGGAGAGGGCTAGGCATCAACGTCAATGGCGAGTACATAACTCACCTTCGGTTTGCCGACGATATAGTGGTCATGGCTGAGACCATGAAGGACCTCAGTACAATGCTCGATGGCCTCCGAAAGAGTGGGTTTCAAAATTAACATGGACAAAATCAAGGTGATGCTGAATGTCCATGTTGCACCACTCCTATCAAAGTCGGAGACTCTACACCCGAAGTTGTGGACGATTATATCTACCTGGGACAAACAGTCCAGTTAGGTAGGTCCAACTTCGAGAAAGAGGTCAACCGTCGAATCCAACTCGGCTGGGCAGCGTTCAGGAAGTTGCGCGGTATCTTCTCGTCCAACTTACCACAGTGTCTCAAGACGAAAGTCTATGACCTGCAGTGTGTGTTGCCAGTGATTACTTACGGGACAGAGACGTGGTCGCTCACAATGGGCCTCTTCAGAAAGCTTAAGGTCACCCAAAGGGCAATGGAGAGGGCTAAGTGGAGTTTCCTTGCGTGATAGAATCAGAAATGAAGACATCCGCAAGAGAACCAAGATTACCGACATACCCCGAAAAATTGCCAAACTTAAGTGACAGTGGGCAGGGCACATTGCTCGCAGAACGCAGCGTTGGAATAGAGGCCTCCCTCTAGGTGGAGCGACGACCTGGTCAAGGCTGCGCGCGTCCGATGGATGCGCTTGGGGGAGGCCTATGTCCAGCTGTGGACGTCTTTCGGCTGAAATGATAATCGCAAATATAACAGTGGACTACCACTGTTATATTTGTAGAAACATTAGGTTGGGTCCGAGTGCTCATCGAGTTTTTCGAGACATTAGCAAAAAGCTCGTCGTACGTGACCAGAGGGCTGGACTTATTTTTGGCCAGAGAATAAGCTTTGCCATTCAACGTGGCAATGCTGCCTGCGTTCTGGGCACTTTTCCCATTGACATCGATGTGGACGAAATTTTTGATGGACATTGAGCCCTTTTACCTCTTCCCTTTGTATTTAGGTTTGTTTTGTTATTCATCATCATCACCCTATTAATGTTCCCACTGCTGGGACACAGGCCTCGTCTCTGTGAGAGGGAATGGGCCATAATCCACAACTCGGGCCCAGTGCAGGTTGGTGGATGTCGCAAGCCTTCGAATTTTTGGTTCTAGTACATGCCGGTTTCGTCACGATGTTTTCCCTCACCACTTCATGAAATAATTTACACAAAGTAAACCGCCTGCCTGGGTTCGAAGTTCGAACCCACGACCTAAGTCGCGGCCGTTACCACTGGGCCACCACTGCTCTTATTATTAGTTTGTTATTTTAGTTTTGTTATTAGTCTTAAGTAATATTCAATTGCATCTAGGTATTACAGAAGATTCGAAAACTTTAATATTTAATTAAGATAATTGCGGCTAGATATTTCGAGGCAACCCTGCTGCAGTAATCTATTCTATTCTCATTCATGAAAATTAAGTTTAATCAAAAACAAATACCTGCATTATATAATACCTACCATTTATGCAGTGGGATCTTAGGCATGCTGACTGCACAGCATGATTTTCTTCTTGTTTACGTCTTTTTATTCCGCTTCTTAAGACCGCGTACATAAAAAAAAAAAAAATCGAATTATCCATATCTCAAAACCCTTTATGTTGATACCCCACACGATGGATTTGGGAGAAAAAAATGGCCCCCCACAATATGGCGCCCAAAAGCCGCCATTTTTCTTTTTTCCAATTTTAATGCTGCCAGTGACACTCAAAATTGTCGTAAGAATCATCAAAATCGGCCAACGCGTTTGGTCTCTAGAACAGCACATAGGAACAAACATATATATATAGACCGATAAATACCTCCCTCCTTCGGCAGTCGGGTAAAAAGACAGACTCGCGAGTTCTACAGCTCACAGTCACAAGTAATAATACAGGCTGTTACTGTCCCACTGCAGGGCAAAGAAGAGCATTAATCACCACGCTTGCTCAATGCGGATTGGCGATTTCAAACTTATATTACATAACTATAAGCCTCATGATGGTTTTCTTCACCACTGGTATACAGGGCTACAAGGCCATCATTCCTGACTGATTTGTCTTTAACCTGTAGCCCTGTTTATCTAGAAATCGGCAGTTCTAAAGATTTCGTTCTGAAGAGATCTATGAATCTGACAGATGTCAACTTGAGGTAACACTAAGTTGGCGCGAACAAGGGATGATGAGACAAGAGATCGAGTTAGATAATGGCGGGTTGGATTAAGGTTAAACTAGTCGATTTTTTTTCCATACAAACGTAGTCTAGGGATTATTCCACTGTTTGACGATGTACGTTCAAAATAAAAAGTGAAAAAAGAAAATATTTGAAAGTAATGAGCGTCGAAACTTCCACATTTCGACACTAATTTTAACGCATTTTTGGGCGCAAACAAATACCATAAGAAGACGGAAAATTGCAAAACGGCCTCCATACAGGGATAGATTAGTAGTTTAACGATGCATATAATTTTGTTTTGAACAGATAGATTTATTAGTTTTTTCATGATATCTAGACTGCCAAAGGTCTGTTTATAAAATTTCGCGCGCTCGATTTCGTCCTAAATCATTATCCATTTCGCTACAAATTTGCAAGTGTGTATTCGTACGCAAAATAGCTTCTTTCTGCTCATCACAGCATCTATCTCTTCCGCACGTGTTGTCGGTTGATATAAAATGCATTTTAACCCCGCGCACAAAATAGTTCGTGCCGTCGACTAGTGTACCCTTAAGTTGTGAATTCGTGATAAAACCTAAGGAGGAATACAGTGAGAGTTACTGATTGTTCGTGTAGATCAAACTACTTGCTTGGTGGAATGTCGTTTGCGTTATTGTCCAATACATAACGTGATTAGTTACATTTCGTTAACTCTTAGCCCGAAAAGAACCCATGCAATAATGGCTTTTCCTGACAACTACAGTCTTCCCTACATATATAAATAAAAATCAATTGCCGAATATATGTAAGCGCATCATTTCAGAATGGCTGCATCATGCATGTTAATAGGGTAGTTTACTGAAAATTATTTTTTGTCCGTCAGGTAGATTAATAAAAACATTGGACACGTATTTTTCTTTTGACACGTAAACATAAAGTGACGACTGACGACGTTATAATGTGTTGAAATATCGTGAAAACTCACGCCGCTAGTACACATTATACTGCCTTACTGACGTCACAAGCCCCCACTCCTAAACTTTGACGCGCTTTAACTTTGTAATTTTTTATTGATTTTAATAAAGCAAAAATTCCTGTCAAATATTATTATACTATATAAAACTGCATTACCACTCACTGACTGACATAATTGTTCTCCCAGATGGTGGATGGGGAGGTGGGTATATTTTGACAGATTCGTAAACAAGTGACTCTCGCGAGTTTGGGAAAAGTCCCAAACCTCCCCTTTTCCTCCCCCCCTCTATCGTATCTCGGAAACTAAGGTACCCGTAGTATGTTTTTTTTACGGATTCGTTTAGAGGAGGCTCGGAAAAGCAAAAACTATTTTTCAAATTTGACCCCCTCGCCCCCCTTCTTCCCCCCTTTAAGCGGATCTCGGAAGTTGAGAGACTTGGAACATTTCTTTTTTCAGATTCATATAAAAGGGCAATGCTAAAGTCACAAACAAACCATTTTTCAAAGTTGACCCCCTTGCCCCCCTTCTCCCCCCTCCCCCCCCGTTTTGGCGAATCTTTTTTTTTTGTTTTTTTTACGGATTCGTTTAGAGGAGGCTCGGAAAAGTAAAAACCATTTTTCAAAGTTGACCCCCTCGCCCCCCTTCTCCCCCTCTTTAAGCGGATCTCGACAGTTGAGAGACTTGGAACATTTCTTTTTTCAGATTCATATAAAGGGGCAATGCTTGAGTCAGAATCATTTTTCAAAACTCCCCATTCTCCCTCCCTTCATCCCTCCTCTCCCCAACCTCCCCTACCTAATATCGGTCGTCGAAACCTGTCCGGTGGGAGTGGACCAGGCAGCGTAGGGACCCCGAATGGAGCGAACCTACGAGACCGAGTGCAGCGCAGGGGGGAGGTGGCGAGCGAAGCGAGCCGGCGACCTCCGTAGCGTAACGAAGGTTGAGTGGGTGAAGCGAAACTCAGTGCCTGGCGACGAAGGCAAACATTAGGGTTATGTTTTTTGGAACAAAGTGTAGGGTAGGTGTAGGGTAGGTGTAGGGTAGGTGTAGGGTAGGTGTAGGGTAGGTGTAGGGTAGGTGTAGGGTAGGTGTAGAGTAGGTGTAGGGTAGGTGTAGGGTAGGTGTAGGGTAGGTGTAGGGTAGGTGTAGGGTAGGTTAAGGAATACTTCTCAAAAAAACGACGAAACCGCGAGCTGCTTGCAGCTCGCGCACCATGCAAATACTAGTTATACTATATAAAACTGCATTACCACTCACTGACTCACTGACTGACTGACTCATTGACATAATTGTTCTCCCAGATGGTGGAGGGGGAGGTGGGTATATTTTGACAGATTCGTAAACACGTAACTCCCGTGAGTATGGGAAAAGTCCCAAACCTCCCCTTTTCCTCCCCCCTCCTCCCCCCCTCTATCGTATCTCGGAAACTAAGGTACCCGTATTTTTTGTTTTTTACGGATTCGTTTAGAGGAGGCTCGGAAAAGTAAAAAGCATTTTTCAAAGTTGACCCCCTCGCCCCCCTTCTCCCCCCCTTTAAGCGGATCTCGAAAGTTGGAACATTTGGAACATTTATTTTTTCAGATTCATAGAAAGGGGCAATGCTTTAGTCACAAACGAACCATTTTTCAAAGTTGACCCCCTTGCCCCCCTTCTCCCCCCTCCCCCCCCGTTTTGGCGAATCTTTTTTCTTTGTTTTTTTTACGGATTCGTTTAGAAGAGGCTCGGAAAAGTAAAAACCATTTTTCAAAGTTGACCCCCTCGCCCCCCTTCTCCCCCCCATTAAGCGGATCTCGGAAGTTGAGAGACTTGGAACATTTCTTTTTTCAGATTCATATAAAGGGGCAATGCTATAGTCAAAAACGAACCAGTTTTCAAAGTTGACCCCCTTGCCCCCCTTCTCCACCCTCCCCCCCCCCGTTTTGGCGAATCTTTTTTTCGTGTTTTTTTTACGGATTCGTTTAGAGGAGGCTCGGAAAAGTAAAAACCATTTTTCAAAGTTGGCCCCCTCGCCCCCCTTCTCCCCCCCTTTAAGCGGATCTCGAAAGTTGAGAGACTTGGAACATTTCTTTTTTCAGATTCATATAAAGGGGCAATGCTTTAGTTGGAATCATTTTTCAAAACTCCCCACTCTCCCCCCTTCACCCCTCTCTTCACCCCTCCTCTCCCCAACCTCCCCTACCTAATATCGGTCGACGAAACCTGTCCGGTGGGAGTGGACCAGGCAGCGTAGGGACCCCGAGTGGAGCGAGCCTACGAGGCCGAGTGCAGCGCAGGGGGGAGGTGGCGAGCAAAGCGAGCCGGCGACCTCCGTAGCGTAACCAAGGTTTAGTGGGTGAAGCGAAATTCAGTGCCTGGCGACGACAAGCAAACATTAGGGTTATGTTTTTTGGAACAAAGTGTAGGGTAGGTGTAGGGTAGGTGTAGGGTAGGTGTAGGGTAGGTGTAGGGTAGGTGTAGGGTAGGTGTAGGGTAGGTGTAGGGTAGGTGTAGGGTAGGTGTAGGGTAGGTGTAGGGTAGGTGTAGGGTAGGTGTAGGGTAGGTGTAGGGTAGGTGTAGGGTAGGTGTAGGGTAGGTGTAGGGTAGGTGTAGGGTAGGTGTAGGGTAGGTGTAGGGTAGGTGTAGGGTAGGTGTAGGGTAGGTATAGGGTAGGTGTAGGGTAGGTGTAGGGTAGGTGTAGGGTAGATGTAGGGTAGGTGTAGGGTAGGTGTAGGGTAGGTGTAGGGTAGGTGTAGGGTAGGTGTAGGGTAGGTGTAGGGTAGGTGTAGGATAGGTGTAGGGTAGGTGTAGGGACAACAACACGCGGGTGTAGGGACAACAACACGCGAGCTGCTTGCAGCTCGCGCACCAAGCAAATACTAGTTATATTATTATACTATATAAAACTGCATTACCACTCACTGACTCACTGACTGACTCATTGACATAATTGTTCTCCCAGATGGTGGATGGGGAGGTGGGTATATTTTGACAGATTCGTAAACAAGTAACTCCCGTGAGTATGGGAAAAGTCCCAAACCTCCCCTTTTCCTCCCCCCTCCTCCCCCCCTCTATCGTATCTCGGAAACTAAGGTACCCGTAGAATGTTTTTTTTACGGATTCGTTTAGAGGAGGCTCGGAAAAGTAAAAAGCATTTTTCAAAGTTGACCCCCTCGCCCCCCTTCTCCCCCCCTTTAAGCGGATCTCGAAAGTTGGAACAATTGGAACATTTCTTTTTTCAGATTCATATAAAGGGGCAATGCTTTAGTCACAAACGAACCAGTTTTCAAAGTTGACCCCCTTGCCCCCCTTCTCCCCCCTCCCCCCCCGTTTTGGCTAATCTTTTTTTTTTTGTTTTTTTTACGGAATCGTTTAGAGGAGGCTCGGAAAAGTAAAACACATTTTTCAAAGTTGATCCCCTCGCCCCCCTTCTCCCCCCCTTTAAGCGGATCTCGGAAGTTGAGAGACTTGGAACATTTTTTTTTTCAGATTCATATAAAGGGGCAATGCTATAGTCACAAACAAATCATTTTTCAAAGTTGACCCCCTTGCCCCCCTTCTCCCCCTCCCCCCCCCCGTTTTGGCGAATATTTTTTTCGTGTTTTTTTTTACGGATTCGTTTAGAGGAGGCTCGGCAAAGTAAAAACCATTTTTCAAAGTTGACCCCCTCGCCCCCCTTCTCCCCCCCTTTAAGCGGATCTCGGAAGTTGAGAGACTTGGAACATTTTTTTTTTCAGATTCATATAAAGGGGCAATGCTATAGTCACAAACAAATCATTTTTCAAAGTTGACCCCCTTGCCCCCCGTCTCCCCCCTCCTTCCCCCCGTTTTGGCGAATCTTTTTTTGTTTTTTTTTACGGATTCAGCGTAGGGATCCCGAGTGGAGCGAACCTACGAGACCGAGTGCAGCGCAGGGGGGAGGTGGCGAGCGAAGCGAGCCGGCGACCTCCGTAGCGTAACGAAGGTTGAGTGGGTGAAGCGAAACTCAGTGCCTGGCGACGAATGCAAACATTAGGGTTATGTTTTTTGGAACAAAGTGTAGGGTAGGTGTAGGGTAGGTGTAGGGTAGGTGTAGTGTAGGTGTAGGGTAGGTGTAGGGTAGGTGTAGGGTAGGTGTAGGGTAGGTGTAGGGTAGGTGTAGGGTAGGTGTAGGGTCGGTGTAGGGTAGGTGTAGGGTAGGTGTAAGGTAGGTGTAGGGTAGGTGTAGGGTAGGTGTAGGGTAGGTGTAGGGTAGGTGTAGGGTAGGTGTAGGGTAGGTGTAGGGTAGGTGTAGGGTAGGTGTAGGGTAGGTGTAGGGTAGGTGTAGGGTAGGTGTAGGGTAGGTGTAGGGTAGGTGTAGGGTAGGTGTAGGGTAGGTGTAGGGTAGGTGTAGGGTAGGTGTAGGGTAGGTGTAGGGTAGGTGTAGGGTAGGTGTAGGGTAGGTGTAGGGTAGGTGTAGGGTAGGTGTAGGGTAGGTGTAGGGTAGGTGTAGGGTAGGTGTAGGGTAGGTGTAGGGTAGGTGTAGGGTAGGTGTAGGGTAGGTGTAGGGTAGGTGTAGGGTAGGTGTAGGGTAGGTGTAGGGTAGGTGTAGGGTAGGTGTAGGGTAGGTGTAGGGTAGGTGTAGGGTAGGTGTAGGGTAGGTGTAGGGTAGGTGTAGGGTAGGTGTAGGGTAGGTGTAGGGTAGGTGTAGGGTAGGTGTAGGGTAGGTGTAGGGTAGGTGTAGGGTAGGTGTAGGGTAGGTGTAGGGTAGGTGTAGGGTAGGTGTAGGGTAGGTGTAGGGTAGGTGTAGGGTAGGTGTAGGGTAGGTGTAGGGTAGGTGTAGGGTAGGTGTAGGGTAGGTGTAGGGTAGGTGTAGGGTAGGTGTAGGGTAGGTGTAGGGTAGGTGTAGGGTAGGTGTAGGGTAGGTGTAGGGTAGGTGTAGGGTAGGTGTAGGGACAACGACCCGCGAGCTGCTTGCAGCTCGCGCACCAAGCAAATACTAGTTATTATATTATATAAAACTGCATTACCACTGACTGACTCACTGACTCATTGACATAATTGTTCTCCCAGATGGTGGATGGGGAGGTGGGTATATTTTGACAGATTCGTAAACAAGTTACTCCCGTGAGTATGGGAAAAGTGCCAAACCTCCCCTTTCCCCCCCCCCTCCTCCCCCCCTCTATCGTTTCTCGGAAACTAAGGTACCCGTATTTTTTGATTTTTACGGATTCGTTTAGAGGAGGCTGGGAAAAGTAAAAAGCATTTTTCAAAGTTGACCCCCTCGCCCCCCTTCTCCCCCCCTTTAAGCGGATCTCGAAAGTTGAGAGACTTGGAACATTTCTTTTTTCAGATTCATATAAAGGGGCAATGCTATAGTCGCAAACAAACCATTTTTCAAAGTTGACCCCCTTGCCCCCCTTCTCCCCCCCCTCCCCCGTTTTGGCGAATCTTTTTTTTTAAGTTTTTTTTAAGGATTCGTTTAGAGGAGGCTGGGAAAAGTAAAAACCATTTTTCAAATTTGAACCCCTCGCCCCCCTTCGCCCCCCCTTTAAGCGGATATCGGAAGTTGAGAGACTTGGAACATTTCTTTTTCAGATTCATATAAAGGGGCAATGCTATAGTCACAAACAAACCATTTTTCAGAGTTGACCCCCTTGCCCCCTTCCCCCCCCCCCCCGTTTTGGCGAATCATTTTTTTTTCAGTTTTTTTTACGGATTCGTTTAGAGGAGGCTCGGAAAAGTAAAAACCATTTTTCAAAGTTGACCCCCTCGCCGCCCTTCTCCCCTCCTTTAAGTGGATCTCGGAAGTTGAGAGACTTGGAACATTTCTTTTTTCAGATTCATATAAAGGGGCAATGCTATAGTCACAAACGAATCATTTTTCAAAGTTGACCCCCTCGCCCCCCTTCTCCCCCCCCCCCCCCCACCGTTTTGGCGTATTTTTTTTTTGTTTTTTCTACGGATTCAGCGTAGGGATCCCGAGTGGAGCGAACCTACGAGACCGAGTGCAGCGCAGGGGGGAGGTGGCGAGCGAAGCGAGCCGGCGACCTCCGTAGCGTAACGAAGGTTGAGTGGGTGAAGCGAAACTCAGTGCCTGGCGACGACAATCAAACATTAGGGTTATGTTTTTTGTAAGTTTAGGGTAGGTGTAGGGTAGGTGTAGGGTAGGTGTAGGGTAGGTGTAGGGTAGGTGTAAGGTAGGTGTAGGGTAGGTGTAGGGTAGGTGTAGGGTAGGTGTAAGGTAGGTGTAGGGTAGGTGTAGGGTAGGTGTAGGGTAGGTGTAGGGTAGGTGTAGGGTAGGTGTAAGGTAGGTGTTGGGTAGGTGTAGGGTAGGTGTAGGATAGGTGTAGGGTAGGTGTAGGGTAGGTGTAAGGTAGGTGTTGGGTAGGTGTAGGGTAGGTGTAGGATAGGTGTAGGGTAGGTGTAGGGACAAAAACACGCGAGCTGCTTGCAGCTCGCGCACCAAGCAAATACTAGTTATACTATATAAAACTGCATTACCACTCACTCACTCACTGACTGACTCATTGACATAATTGTTCTCCCAGATGGTGGATGGGGAGGTGGGTATATTTTGACAGATTCGTAAACAAGTAACTCCCGTGAGTATGGGAAAAGTGCCAAACATCCCCTTTCCCCCCCCCCCTCCTCCCCCCCTCTATCGTATCTCGGAAACTAAGGTACCCGTATTTTTTGTTTTTTACGGATTCGTTTAGAGGAGGCACGGAAAAGTAAAGACCATTTTTCAAAATTGACCCCCTCGCCCCCCTTCTCCCCCCCTTTAAGCGGATCTCGGAAGTTGAGAGACTTGGAACATTTATTTTTTCAGATTCATATAAAGGGGCAATGCTATAGTCACAAACGAACCAGTTTTCATAGTTAACCCCCTTGCCCCCCTTCTCCCCCCTCCCCCCCCCGTTTTGGCGAATCTTTTTTTTTGTTTTTTTTACGGATTCGTTTAGAGGAGGCTCGGAAGAAACCATTTTTCAAAGTTGACCCCCTCGCCCCCCTTCTCCCCCCCTATAAGCGGATCTCGGAAGTTGAGAGACTTGGAACATTTCTTTTTTCAGATTCATATAAAGGGGCAATGCTATAGTCACATACAAACCATTTTTCAAAGTTGACCCCCTTGCCCCCCTTCTCTCCCCTCCCCCCCCGTTTTGGCGAATCTTTTTTTTTTGTTTTTTTTACGGATTCGTTTAGAGGAGGCTCGGAAAAGTAAAAACCATTTTTCAAAGTTGGTCCCCTCGCCCCCCTTCTCCCCCCCTTTAAGCGGATCTCGGAAGTTGAGAGACTTGGAACATTTCTTTTTTCAGATTCATATAAAGGGGCAATGCTATAGTCACAAACAAACCATTTTTAAAAGTTGACCCCCTTGCCCCCCTTCTCCCCCCTCCCCCCTCCCGTTTTGGCGAATCTTTTTTTTTGTTTTTTTTACTGATTCAGCGTAGGGATCCCGAGTGGAGCGAACCTACGAGACCGGGTGCAGCGCAGGGGGGAGGTGGCGAGCGAAGCGAGCCGGCGACCTCCGTAGCGTAACGAAGGTTGAGTGGGTGAAGCGAAACTCAGTGCCTGGCGACGACAAGCAAACATTAGGGTTATGTTTTTTGGAACAAAGTTTAGGGTAGGTGTAGGGTAGGTGTAGGGTACGTGTAGGGTACGTGTAGGGTACGTGTAGGGTACGTGTGGGGTACGTGTAGGGTACGTGTAGGGTACGTGTAGGGTACGTGTAGGGTAGGTGTAGGGTAGGTGTAGGGTAGGTGTAGGGTAGGTGTAGGGTAGGTGTAGGGTAGGTGTAGGGTAGGTGTAGGGTAGGTGTAGGGTAGGTGTAGGGTAGGTGTAGGGTAGGTGTAGGGTAGGTGTAGGGTAGGGGTAGGGTAGGTGTAGGGTAGGTGTAGGGTAGGTGTAGGGTAGGTGTAGGGTAGGTGTAGGGTAGGTGTAGGGTAGGTGTAGGGTAGGTGTAGGGTAGGTGTAGGGTAGGTGTAGGGTAGGTGTAGGGTAGGTGTAGGGTAGGTGTAGGGTAGGTGTAGGGTAGGTGTAGGGTAGGTGTAGGGTAGGTGTAGGGTAGGTGTAGGGTAGGTGTAGGGTAGGTGTAGGGTAGGTGTAGGGTAGGTGTAGGGTAGGTGTAGGGTAGGTGTAGGGTAGGTGTAGGGTAGGTGTAGGGTAGGTGTAGGGTAGGTGTAGGGTAGGTGTAGGGTAGGTGTAGGGTAGGTGTAGGGTTGGTGTAGGGTAGGTGTAGGGTAGGTGTAGGGTAGGTGTAGGGTAGGTGTAGGGTAGGTGTAGGGTAGGTGTAGGGTAGGTGTAGGGTAGGTGTAGGGTAGGTGTAGGGTAGGTGTAGGGTAGGTGTAGGGTAGGTGTAGGGTAGGTGTAGGGTAGGTGTAGGGTAGGTGTAGGGTAGGTGTAGGGTAGGTGTAGGGTAGGTGTAGGGTAGGTGTAGGGTAGGTGTAGGGTAGGTGTAGGGTAGGTGTAGGGTAGGTGTAGGGTAGGTGTAGGGTAGGTGTAGGGTAGGTGTAGGGTAGGTGTAGGGTAGGTGTAGGGTAGGTGTAGGGCAGGTGTAGGGTAGGTGTAGGGTAGGTGTAGGGTAGGTGTAGGGTAGGTGTAGGGTAGGTGTAGGGTAGGTGTAGGGTAGGTGTAGGGTAGGTGTAGGGTAGGTGTAGGGTAGGTGTAGGGTAGGTGTAGGGTAGGTGTAGGGTAGGTGTAGGGTAGGTGTAGGGTAGGTGTAGGGTAGGTGTAGGGTAGGTGTAGGGTAGGTGTAGGGTAGGTGTAGGGTAGGTGTAGGGTAGGTGTAAGGTAGGTGTAGGGTAGGTGTAGGGTAGGTGTAGGGTAGGTGTAGGGTAGGTGTAGGGTAGGTGTAGGGTAGGTGTAGGGTAGGTGTAGGGTAGGCGTAGGGTAGGTGTAGGGTAGGTGTAGGGTAGGTGTAGGGTAGGTGTAGGGTAGGTGTAGGGTAGGTGTAGGGTATGTGTAGGGTAGGTGTAGGGTAGGTGTAGGGTAGGTGTAGAGTAGGTGTAGGGTAGGTAAAGGGTAGGTGTAGGGTAGGTGTAGGGTAGGTGTAGGGTAGGTGTAGGGTAGGTGTAGGGTGGGTGTAGGGTAGGTGTAGGGTAGGTGTAGGGTAGGTGTAGAGTAGGTGTAGGGTAGGTAAAGGGTAGGTGTAGGGTAGGTGTAGGGTAGGTGTAGGGTAGGTGTAGGGTAGGTGTAGGGTAGGTGTAGGGTAGGTGTAGGGTGGGTGTAGGGTAGGTGTAGGGTAGGTGTAGGGTAGGTGTAGGGTAGGTGTAGGGTAGGTTAAGGACTACTTCTCAAAAACACGACAAAGCCGCGAGCTGCTTGCAGCTCGCGCACCAAGCAAATACTAGTTATACTATATAAAACTGCATTACCACTCACTCACTGACTCACTCATTGACATAATTGTTCTCCCAGATGGTGGATGGGGAGGTGGGTATATTTTGACAGATTCGTAAACAAGTAACTCCCATGAGTATGGGAAAAGTCCCAAACCTCCCCTTTTCCTCCCCCCTCCTCCCCCCCTCTATCGTATCTCGGAAACTAAGGTACCCGTAGAATGTTTTTTTTACGGATTCGTTTAGAGGAGGCTCGGAAAAGTAAAAAGCATTTTTCAAAGTTGACCCCCTCTCCCCCCTTCTCCCCCCCTTTAAGCGGATCTCGAAAGTTGGAACATTTGGAACATTTCTTTTTTCAGATTCATATAAAGGGGCAATGCTATAGTCACAAACGAACCAGTTTTCAAAGTTGACCCCCTTGCCCCCCTTCTCCCCCCCCCCCCCGTTTTGGCGAATCTTTTTTTTTTTCAGTTTTTTTTTACGGATTCGTTTAGAGGAGGCTCGGGAAAGTAAAAACCATTTTTCAATGTTGACCCCCTCGCCCCCCTTCTCCCCCCCTTTAAGCGGATCTCGGAATTTGAGAGACTTGGAACATTTCTTTTTTCAGATTCATATAAAGGGGCAATGCTATAGTCACAAACAAACCATTTTTCATAGTTGACCCCCTTGCCCCCAATCTCCGCCCTCCCCCCCCCCCCCGTTTTGGCGAATCTTTTTTTTTCAGTTTTTTTTACGGATTCAGCGTAGGGATCCCGAGTGGAGCGAACCTACGAGACAGAGTGCAGCGCAGGGGGGAGGTTGCGAGCGAAGCGAGCCGGCGACCTCCGTAGCGTAACGAAGGTTGAGTGGGTGAAGCGAAACTCAGTGCCTGGCGACGAGTAGGGTAGGTGTAGGGTAGGTGTAGGGTAGGTGTAGGGTAGGTGTAGGGTAGGTGTAGGGTAGGTGTAGGGTAGGTGTAGGGTAGGTGTAGGGTAGGTGTAGGGTAGGTGTAGGGTAGGTGTAGGGTAGGTGTAGGGTAGGTGTAGGGTAGGTGTAGGGTAGGTGTAGGGTAGGTGTAGGGTAGGTGTAGGGTAGGTGTAGGATAGGTGTAGGATAGGTGTAGGGTAGGTGTAGGGTAGGTGTAGGGTAGGTGTAGGGTAGGTGTAGGGTAGGTGTAGGGTAGGTGTAGGGTAGGTGTAGGGTAGGTGTAGGGTAGGTGTAGGGTAGGTGTAGGGTAGGTGTAGGGTAGGTGTAGGGTAGGTGTAGGGTAGGTGTAGGGTAGGTGTAGGGTAGGTGTAGGGTAGGTGTAGGGTAGGTGTAGGGTAGGTGTAGGGTAGGTGTAGGGTAGGTGTAGGGTAGGTGTAGGGTAGGTGTAGGGTAGGTGTAGGGTAGGTGTAGGGTAGGTGTAGGGTAGGTGTAGGGTAGGTGTAGGGTAGGTTAAGGAATACTTCTCAAAAACACGACAAACCCGCGAGCTGCTTGCAGCTCGCGCACCAAGCAAATACTAGTTATTATTATATTATATAAAACTGCATTACCACTCACTGACTGATTGACATAATTGTTCTCCCAGATGGTGAAGGGGGAGGTGGGTATATTTTGACAGATTCGTAAACAAGTCACTCTCGCGAGTATGGGAAAAGTCCCAAACCTCCCCTTTTCCTCCCCCCTCCTCCCCCCCTCTATCGTATCTCGGAAACTAAGGTACCCGTAGAATGTTTTTTTTACGGATTCGTTTAGAGGAGGCTCGCAAAAGTAAAAACCATTTTTCAAAGTTGACCCCCTCGCCCCCCTTCTCCCCCCCTTTAAGCGGATCTCGAAAGTTGGAACATTTGGAACATTTCTTTTTTCAGGTTCATATAAAGGGGCAATGCTATAGTCACAAACAAACCATTTTTCATAGTTGACCCCCTTGCCCCCCTTCTCCCCCCTCCCCCCCCGTTTTGGCGAATCTTTTTTTTTCGTTTTTTTTACGGATTCGTTTAGAGGAGGCTCGGAAAAGTAAGAACCATTTTTCAAAGTTGGCTCCCTCGCCCCCCTTCTCCCCCCCTTTAAGCGGATCTCGGAAGTTGAGAGACTTGGAACATTTCTTTTTTCAGATTCATATAAAGGGGCAATGCTATAGTCACAAACAAACCATTTTTCAAAGTTGACCCCCTTGCCCCCCTTCTCCCCCCCTCCCCCTTTTTTTTCTGTTTTTTTTACGGATTCAGCGTAGGGATCCCGAGTGGAGCGAACCTACGAGACCGAGTGCAGCGCAGGGGGGAGGTGGCGAGCGAAGCGAGCCGGCGACCTCCGTAGCGTAACGAAGGTTGAGTGGGTGAAGCGAAACTCAGTGCCTGGCGACGACAAGCAAACATTAGGGTTTTGTTTTTTGGAACAAAGTTTAGGGTAGGTGTAGGGTAGGTGTAGGGAAGGTGTAGGGTAGGTGTAGGGTAGGTGTAGGATAGGTGTAGGGTAGGTGTAGGGTAGGTGTAGGGTAGGTGTAGGGTAGGTGTAGGGTAGGTGTAGGGTAGGTGTAGGGTAGGTGTAGGGTAGGTGTAGGGTAGGTGTAGGGTTGGTGTAGGGTAGGAGTAGGGTAGGTGTAGGGTAGGTGTAGGGTAGGTGTAGGGTAGGTGTAGGGTAGGTGTAGGGTTGGTGTAGGGTAGGAGTAGGATAGGTGTAGGGTAGGTGTAGGGTAGGTGTAGGGTAGGTGTAGGGTAGGTGTAGGGTAGGTGTAGGGTAGGTGTAGGGTAGGTGTAGGGTAGGTGTAGGGTAGGTGTAGGGTAGGTGTAGGGTAGGTGTAGGGTAGGTGAAGGGTAGGTGTAGGGTAGGTGTAGGGTAGGTGTAGGGTAGGTGTAGGGTAGGTGTAGGGTAGGTGTAGGGTAGGTGTAGGGTAGGTGTAGGGTAGGTGTAGGGTAGGTGTACGGTAGGTGTAGGGTAGGTGTAGGGTAGGTATAGGGTAGGTGTAGGGTAGGTGTAGGGTAGGTGTAGGGTAGGTTAAGGAATACTTCCCAAAAACACG